>JACEIK010000510.1:90768-105887 GCA_018107945.1 Datura stramonium | reverse complement strand
CATTGTATCTGTAATCAAAGAGTATGATTAGTTATAGGGACTCAACCATATACTGTACCTCTCTATAGCACGACTGAATAAGAAGAAAGGGTAACCATCCTACCATGCCTTGCAGCCTCCTGTCTATAGTATGTGGTGCACAACACATCTAAAGAAAAGACTCTACTTAGAACGGCTTGCAAACTCCCTGGGATACGACCTTCTCTGATACCAAGTTTTTCACGCCCCGCCTTGGGGGGTATGACTGGCTAGGCCTATAGCCACCTATAAAACCACAACAGCTAACCAAAATCATATCAACATAAGGGAACCTATGCGGGCCGACAAGGCCACCATGCTGTCTAGTTACTTTTGAATAAAGAAAACAAGAGCTAAACTTCTACGTGACCGACAAGGTCACCACTACCAACCGAATAAGGCCCCACACGACCATCATCAACAAACTAAAACATACGCACGGCCTCACACGACCGATACAGCTAACCACAGGGAATATACAATCTGCAAGCCTCTAAGAATACTGATAATATGGTCAGGACAGGGCCCCAGCCAACCCATACCGTACAACAAAAGAAAAGGGATGAACCTCTAGCTATCTAGCTCCGGATGACTGGAGCTGATGATCCTGTGTGCTGGCTAGAATTACGAGGGATTGACTCCTCGTCTATGAGTACCTGCAGGCAAGTAATGCAGATCCCAAATAGGCGTTAGTACCGCTGGTACTTAGTATGCAAAGCAACAACTGGAAAATAACTGAAGACAAGCATTATAACTAATAGAACTGAAATAGAAAGAAATAGACTGTAACTGACTAAAAGTGTAAGTTTAAGATTGTCCTTAACTATGCTGGAAGGAGTAGGATTCGTACCTGGTAATGTAGTGTTCTATTTTCGATCTACTCATATCTAACATAACATAGCGTAATATAGCATAACATAACATAACATAGCACATATAAACCTTACCTGGCCTCCATAAGTCGGGAGGTACAACCAACACGCAATTTATACCCCTACCCCGATCATCTCATCTCCTATTGTAACTATAAGCATCCTACCTGTCCCCTGGGTATGCACTTGGGCCCGCTGAGCCCCTGACTATAACTGAACCTGAGTCCGAAGGACTCTTGAATCAACACCCCGGGCGTACCCGCTAGACGAGGGTGTACAAAAGCCGACCAAGGAAAAATATGGGGAAACTGGAATCCCATCTTCGTCCCCTGGGGGACGGCATGCTACTTCGTATAATGAAATATCCTCGCCCTCTGGCGGACGATTCGATACATCTATTAACCCTGGGGCGATCATGAATGCTAGGTAATCCAACCCCAAAACAATATCGTCGGTCTCAACCGGTAGTACTAACTACGTATACCATATGCTGAAGCTAGTGATGATAGTGTGTATGTATATACTACAAGCTGAAACTAATGATAGTGATATGTATGTGTGTAATACATGTTGAGACTGATAATGGTATATGTATAATCTTCTGTCATACTGTGCTGAATCTAATACTGAACAAGTTATAATTTTTCTGCTGAGGATCATGTTGTATTACTGGGTTTCATAGTAAACATGATTTACAACTTCTAACATGCTTTCTAACTTCATTTTGGGCTAGTATTCTATTTCGAAAATACTTTACAGGAACTTATATTGCCTTACTAAGTTTCGATTGAACACGATAATATTCTAAAATACTTTACTAAATCACATACTGGGCATGCTGTACTGTTTCTAACACTTTCTACTAGAATTTATATCGTGCAAGTAAGTTTCATGCTATACATGACATGATGCTTCCAATATCGTACTAATATTTATACTAAACATAACATGCTACTTCTGAAACATTCTACTAGCACTTGAGCTATGTTACTATACCGAAACTACTAGCTTGCTGAAGAAACTGGCTTTACATACCTCCGTTTCTGATTTCCCAGCTAATTGGCGTAATTCGATCAATATTCATCTATTTCTCCCAACTGCATCCATATATATATCAATTAGGAGTGAATATATTAATATTTTGAAAGAAAATATCACTTTTAATATATTTATATAGCCTAAACTTTGACTTATCAAAAAACAACCGAAAACTCACTATTTCTCAGAAGTCCAGAAGGGAGAAATACTCACTTTAGGGCTAGGAGTATATTGACACTAATTTGGATTATATTGACACTAATTTGGATCAATTCCATGTACCTTAGCTCGGTAGCACGACGGTTCGCCGGCCGAATTTCACGAAACTAAACCCGTAGGAATGCTCCTTGCTGCTTAATACCTCACTACACAAGGTTTTACCGAGTTTGGACCGCGTATAACGGCGTAATCGGAAGGAATTTCCTCAAAATCCTCGTGCCCTCTGTTTTCCTTTGTTCTCTCTGGAAATTATAAAAGTTTATCACTTAAAACCGAAGTTTGGGGCTTTTATACTTGGGGCTGCACCTCACCTCCGTGGCACGTTGGCCATCGCGGAGGTGAGCCTCCGTGACACGTTGGCCATCGCGGAGGAGGTCTGCCAGCCTCCTCTTGCAATGGTTCGATGTGTCGCTTATCCGGTCTTTCCCCAGGCCCTTCACCAACATGTATGGATTTCAAAAACTCTTAACCAACATGTGAGTAGGACATCTAAACTTCAAAAATTTGCAGGTTGTAACATCTCCATTTCAACTCCCGATTCTGGTCTTAGGGTTTCCAAGGCATCACAATATCTCCCCCTTGGGAACATTCATCCTCAAATGTTGAAAACACACAGAAAAAAAGAGAATTGCAATCATTATAATCAAATACTGGTCATGAAAGATGAAACTAGCGAAATGAATACCTCCAAACTAAACTACATGGCTGAACCGAATTCACTAATCATACAAACAATTATTGACATGAAAGAAACTAGGACACATGAACTGGACATGTAACTGAATAGAGTTTTAGGGATAGAATTTATACCTTAAACTAAAACTTAGCCGATAGAGAACAAATGTGGGTATCTAGCCATCATATCTACTTTGGCTTCCAACGTAGCTTCCTCAACCTACTGATTCCTCCACAAGACTTTGACTGAAGCTACTTCTTTGTTCCTCAGCTTACGAACCTGACGGTCAAGGATCTGAACTGGGACCTCTTCGTAAGAAATACTATCTTTCACTCCCACACATTCCAATGGCACAACTGAAGTTGGATCACCGATGCACTTTTTCAATAGTGACACATGGAATACTGGGTGCACAGATGCAAATTTTGAGGGTAAGTCCAGCTCATAAGCTACCTTGCCAATTTGTTTCAAAATTCTGTAGGGTCTCACATATCTCAGACTGAGTTTTCGTTTCTCCCAAATCTCATCACCCCTTTCATGGGTGAAATTTTTAGATAGACCCAGTCATCCACTGCAAACTCCAATTCTCTTCTCCTCACATCGGCATAAGATTTCTGACAGCTCTAAGTTCAATCTTTCTCTAATGAGTTGTACTTTCTACATAGCTTCATGAACTGAGTCTATCCCATTTAGAGTAGCTTCACCAACCTCAAACCACCCGATAGGATATCTGCACCTCCTATCATACAATGCCTCAAACGGGGCCATCTGGATACTGGATTGGTAGTTGTTGTGATATGCAAATTTGATAAGAGGCAAGTGATCATCCCAACTTCCCTAGAAATCAATCACGTACACTCTCAACATATCTTCTAGGGCTTGAATAGTTCACTCAACTTGTCCATCTACCTGTGGGTGAAAACTTGTGCTGAGCTTGACCTGGGTACTAAGTCCCTTCTAAAAGGACTTCCAGGAGTGAGAGGTAAACTGGGTACCTCTGTCTGATATGATGGATAAGGGCACCCCATCAAGTCTGACTAACTCTCGGATATAAAGCCTNAATCTGTAGTTTTAACTAGGAGGAAGTGTGCTGACTTAGTCATCCGGTCTACTACCACCCAGATTGAATCATGCTGCCGACGAGTTTGAGGTAGACCCATAATAAAATCCATACGTACTTCTTCCCACTTCAATGTGGGTATGCTGATATCCTGAGTCATATCTCCTGGTCTCTGGTGTTCTACTTTGACTTGCTGGTAGTTCGGGCACTTAGCTACAATTTCAATGATGTCTCTCTTCATGTCGTTCCACCAGTAAATATCCCGTAGATCACGGTACATCTTAGTAGCACATGGGTGGATAGAGTATCTTGAAATGTGTGCTTCTGCCAGTATATGTTGTCTCAAATCACCCACGTCTGGTACACACAACCTACCCTAGCAACGGAGCACGCCATCTCCCCCTTTGGAGAAAGCCTCAATTTTTTCTGAGAATCGCTTCCTTTAGCTTAAGTAGTGTGGGATCTTCATCCTATCTGAACTTAACTTTAACAACCAAAGAAGAATCCGACCCACTTTTCATTACTACTCCACCCTCAACAGAATCAACCGAAAGTACCCCTAACCGAGCTAGTCGGTGAATATCCTTTGCCAATTCCTTTTTTCCCTCTTTAACATGGGCCACTCTCCCCATGAAAACCTACTTAGGGCATCAGCCACCGCATTGGATTTGCCTGGGTGGTACAGCACACTCATGTCATAGTCCTTCAATAGCTCCAACCATCTTCACTGACGGAGATTTAAATCCTTTTGACTAAATACATACTGAAGGCTCTTGTGATCGGTGAAAATATCCACGTGAGCCTTGTAAAGGTAGTGCCTCCACATTTTCAATGCAAACACCACTGCTTCCAACTCCAAGTCATGAGTTGGGTAATTCTTTTCATGAATCTTGAGTTGTCTGGAGGCATAAGCTATCACTTTACCTCGCTGCATCAGAACACAACCAAGCCCAACTCTAGAAGTGTTGAAATACACTACAAGTACATTTAATCCTTACGACAAGGTCAACACTAGAGCAGTAGTGAGTCGAGTTTTTAGCTCCTAGAAACTCTTCTCACATGCATCTTACCACTGAAATTTCACCATCTTCTGAGTCATCCTAGTCAGAGGGATGCTATAGAGGAAAAGCCTTCCACAAAATGTCGGTAGTAATCGGCTAGCCCCAAGAAACTTCTGATCTCGATTGGGGAGGTAGGTCTGGACCAATCTCTCACCGTTGCTATCCTTTGAGGATCTACTTGAATACCCTCACCTGAGACCACGTGATTAAGGAAAGTCATAGACTTCAACCAGAATTTGCATTTGCTAAACTTAGCGAACAACTAGCAGTCTTTGAGCGTTAGAAGCACTATTCTCAGGTGGTTAGCGTGTTCCTCCTCATTCCTAGAGTATACTAGAATGTCATCGATAAATACAATGACGAACATGTTTAGATAGTTCTTGAAGACTCTATTCATTAGGTCAATGAAGTCTGCAGGGGAATTAGTCAATCCGAAGGACATAACCACGAATTCGTAGTGACCATACCAAGTTCTGAAAGTTGTTTTTGGTATGTCACATTATCTGACTCTCAGCTGATGATACCCCGACCTGAGATCTATCTTGGAGAAACAGCTGGCTCCCTGAAGCCGATCGAACAAGTCATCAATCCTGGGTAGGGGATATCTGTTCTTGACTATGACCTTGTTCAACTAACGGTAATCGATGCATATTCTGAGGGTACCGTCCTTCTTTCGCACGAATAGTACTGAAGCACCTCAGGGAGAGATGTTGGGTCTGATAAAACCCTTATCAAGAAGGTCTTTTAGCTTCTAATTCAACTCCTTAAGCTCAACTGGAGCCATTTTGTAAGGAGGGATGGAGATAGGCTGAGTTTCTGGAAGAAGGTCTATACCGAATTCTATTTCCCGCTCAGGAGCGACTCCGGGAAGATCTTCCAGAAACACATCAGGGAACTCGCTGACAATTGGACTGACTGGACAGCTGGGGTCTCAGGGCTAGAATCTTTGACCCGAAGAGATGATAAATGCACCCTTTGGAAATAAGCTTTCTGGCCTTAAGGTACGCAATAAATCGACCCTTAGGTGTTGAACTACTTCCTGTCCACTCTAAAGATGGCTCATTAGGGAACTAAAACCTGACACCAGCTTGTTTCAACAAAGANGGTACGCAATAAATCGACCCTTAGGTGTTGAACTACTTCCTGTCCACTCTAAAGATGGCTCATTAGGGAACTAAAACCTGACGACCCTAGTTCTGCAGTCGATTGAGGCATAACCGAAGTGTAACCAATCCTAAAAAGGATGAGGTCAAAGTCAACCATGTCTAACTCTACCATATCAGATGGAATGACCTTATTAAAGATTGATAATGGGTAGTTTCTATACACCCGGCTGGCTCTAACTGACTCGCCAATCGGGGTGGAGACTAAGAATGGTTCTGAGAGGACCTCTAGACTGATATCGAACTAGACTGCTACATAGGGAGTCACGAACGAAAGTGTAGTTCTTGGATCTAGTAGGGAACACGTCTAGATGAAAAAGGCATTACATACCTATGACTACGTCAGGTGAGCTCTCCTGATCCTGACGAGAGGACAAAGCATAAAAACGGTTTTGGCGCTAGCCGCCATCCGTACCTGAGGTGTTGGCCTGCTGAGCTGGTCAGCCTATTAGGGATGTTGAAGCAGTGGATTGTGATCTTGCCCATCCTGTTGACGGGCATTTCCTAAGCCAATGACCAAGCTGTCCACAACCAAAACAGCCTTCTCAACCCTGAAGAAACTCCATAGATGGTTCTTGCCACACTTAGGGAAAGTTGGGTAGCGCTAGCGATTGCTTGCGCCATGACTCTGGGATTGTGAGCCAGATGCTCCACTCCTCGATCCTTGTGGGACCAGAAAGTCGGGGCACTAGCTAAAGTGGGTGTTGGAGCCCTCTGCTACTGCTGCTGCTGTGGGAAGCTACTACTGCTAGATATCTGATGGCCATAATCTGACTGGCCGGTTCTTTCCCATTTGCTCTCCCACTCCATGATAAGCATTGTTGTCCTGCACTCCTTAAGGACAAAATTCGAAACTCCATTCAAAAACTTCAGCATGCGAGCCCTTAGCTCAGCTACCATCTTTGGAGCATACTTAGACAACCTGGTGAATTCCAGTGCATATTCTTCGACTTTCCTGTTTCCCTTCTTCAGGTTCATGAATTCTGCCACCTTAGCCTCCCTGAGCTCTCGGGGAAAGAATCTGTCTAGGAAGGTTATAGTGAACTCCTCCCATTCCACCAGTCCTACTCCCGCTGGTTTCCCCTATTTCAACTATTCACACCAGATCTGGGCTACCCCCTTTGAGCTAGTAGGCAGGCAAGTCGGCACTCTCCAAGGAACTGACACCCATGATCTGGGTGATCTTTCTAATCTCATCCACGAACTCCTGTAGGTCCTCTCCCACCTTAGATCTGTGGAAAACTGGAGGGTTCATCCTAGTGAAGTCCTGAACTCGGGCAGCTGCTACGAACCCATTATTGTTGATCGAAACCACCTGCTAGTTCACCTGATTGGTAACTGTCTGTGCGAGTAGCGGAATAGCCGCCCTGAACTCTACGGAGGACACTGCATCGTCCTGAGGGGCTACTGGAGATGGTGGGGCAAGTCGATGGGTGTTACCAGCCCTTCTTATGTTACCACGTCATGGAGGCATGATTCACTGAAACGAAATAGAGCACGAGTTAGGAGAATGATTCTGGGATTGAATTTCAGCACACGATAAAGAGTATGAACAAAAAGGAGTTTTACAATAACATCTCCTAGCCTCCCCGTCATAAGTGTGGCGCGCTTCACACCCATGAAAAGGACTCTCCTTGATGCGGCTTTCAGAAATCCAAGGATAGTCTAAACCTAGTGCTCTAATGCCAAGTTTGTCACGCCCTAAGTCTACACCCTGGATGGTACATGGTACTTGGACTCACAAGTAAACCCAAGTCAACCCTTGGTCTATCAAAACACTGGCGTTCTGAGTAAACATATATAGCGGAAGCTTTAAAGTAAAATATAAAACATTCACGAGAATAAAGCTGAATCTTAAAGTTTAAAAACTTCCAAATAAAACTAAAAGTCTGAAACCATGTCTGTGTCTGAAAGCCACTACAACTGATGAGTTGCTGGGACAAGTCCCCAACTAACTCCAAGTCTAAATAAAAGAAAATATAACTGAATGAAATGATCTTCGTCCTTGAAGGATGAGGACACACCAATGGCACAACTAGGATCTTCTGAGGGTGATCTACTAATGAGCTATGACTGAGATCCTGTAGTTGTATCATAAAATGATACAGCATAAAATCTATATGTCAGTACTTTGAATGTACTGAGTAAGTGAGAAAAACCATACAAAATGAATAAAATGCTGAACTGAAAAGACATGCAATGACCAACTGAAACTGCTAAAACTGAATAACTTTAATAAACTGAGATGGTCTAAGTGACTCTGTCTGATGGCCAAGGACATGCCCTAAATCTGAGATACTAATCTGAAATATTGCACTGAATTGATCTGAACTGACTAATCATTGAACTGAGCTGACTAGTGGGAGAGTCTATAACCAACATATAACCACGTGAGCTAGATGTGGAGTCCAATGTATATACCCAATTGGTAGGACCCAATGTACCTTGCCAGGGTACAAAGAAATGAACTAGCTGATCACAATTCTTGGGCCATGAGGCCAATAAAATATAACCTACGGTAGCAACGTAGTTCTAGGAACCTGGGTGTGCTGGAACCCCGGTCCAATCACTGCTAAGTCCTACTCCTACTGGATATTTCTAGACTGACTAATAAACTAATTGCTCAAAACTGGGGCCCAAGTCTAAGTCAGCAATACCTATCTGAAAGCACCCTGAAAGTCTTATCGGACCAGATTCTGTAACTGAATTCTAAGACTGGTCAGAGCTTCTTATCTGGAAGCATCATAACCATCTAAAAAGATATATTGTAATCTGAAGCTAGGGTCCTAAGGCTGGTAAGAATTTCTTATCTAAAAGTCTCATGACTTCCTAAAGAACCACTAAAAACTGATACTGAGTCTAATTCTAATAACTGTGAGGCACTACTGACACCTAGAGAGTTTCTGTAGTCAAACTGATAAGCTGACATTTAAGACTAACACTGAGTATTCTAACATTTTGAATGAAACTTAACTGATATAAATCTAACTGAGATTTTAATACAAATTAAAAATATTGGAACCCCAATCATTCAAAGAATCAAATAATTTTGATAATAAATCAATTATGCCAGACTCTAGTTTTTCTGCATTCAAGAGCTAGGGCTAGAATTCCCTTTACAGGAACAAGCAACAACATAGTCACACTGGTGAAAAAATATCTATAATTAACATAAACAAGATTCCACATGAATAAAATGAAGTATGACATGTAATTTCTTCACATTCAAAAATTTCAGGGCTAGAACTGATAGAGAAGACATGGATGATTTTGGGGGACACAAGGGAAGAACTATTCTGTTGTTGAGTTCCCACATACCTGGTGATGGAAATCCCTGAGAGAATTCCTTGAAAAATCTGAGAAGAATCAATCTTGCTAACTTCTGCTCTAAACCTTTCTGAAAGAACTTTACGTTGAACTGATGAAGAGATGAGAAAAATGAGAGAAACCATCGGTTTTCCCATCTAAAACCCCTTACTAAATCCAAAACGATGTAGTTTATAGTCTTGGAGTTTAGAAAATTACAGGAAGACCCTTAATAAACTTACAGGGAAAACTGATTGTCAGTCCTCCACGAGGGACTAAATGGATCGTGCCTAGTGACCACGACTTGTGGTCACAACCATCAAGTGCACTGCCAACTTTGCTCTGCGGTCACCACGAGGGACACCACGACTCATGGTGTACCCAAGGACTCGTGGTGACCCACCCGTCTCCAACACTGCCCAATTCTCCAATCTTCAATCAATTCTTGACCACGGATCACATCACGACTCGTGGTCACACCCGTGGTCACCCCATTTCCAAATTTTTATACCAAGTTCAAACTCCTTACTATGAGTCACTTAATGACTCGTGGCCTACCCCATGGTTCACAAGATGAATCTTTCTGTGACCTGGTGCAGAAAATCATGTTTTCTCTGTTTCAACTCCTAGGTGTGGTCTTACGCTTTCCGGGACATTATAGTTACTGGTGACCACGACTCATGGTCACTTCCCGTTGCCTTTACTACCCAAAATCCTTGATCCCCAATCTCTCTTGACCACGGATGACTTAACGGGTCGTGGTGCGGACCAAGACTCATGGTCATCTACCGTGGTCACTCTGAACATAAAATCTCAACCAAGTCCCAGCCTCTCCCCACAAGTCACTTAATGACTGGTGGGGTTGTTGATGAGTCACTGGACGACTCGTCCTGTGACCTGGTGTAGAAATTTCTGTTTCCTCCATTTCAACTCCTGGGTCTGATCTTAGGGGTTTCGTGGTATAACAATTCAAGAGAAAAGAGGTGATAGGAATCATATGGGATCACATCATATGTTATTTCAAGATATTAAAGGAAATTGCATGCGACAACGACCCACAATTTATTGGCTCAAAGGTCACTAAGTTCCTTAAAGTTCTAAAGATCAAAAGGATAAAATTCTCACTGTATCACCCAAATGCCAATGGTTAGGTCGAGTCAACTAAGAAAATAATAATGGAATGTTTGAAGAAGAGGTCAAAAAAGGCTAACGGGAATTGAGCTGATGAATTACCTTAATTTCTCTAGCCCATCGAACTACCTCAAAATATAGCATTAGGAAAACCCCATTTTTTTCTCGTGTATGGATCCGAAGCCCTAATACCGATGGAGGTTGGATAATCGAGCCTAAGGTTTATACATACGTAGGAATAAAATAATAACAAAGCTATAAAAAATTAGCATTGCTCGAAGGGCAGCGGGAGATCGCATCAGTTCGAATAGCACCCTAAAAACAAAGAACGGGGAGATATTATAATCGAAGAGCAAAGCTTCGTTGCTTTAAAAATCGAGATCTGGTCCTCTGAAAGGTCACTCTCAACACTCGAGATCTAAATGCTGAAAAAATGCATCCAAATTAGGAATGTCCATATAGGATGGTTAGCATGGTTGTAAAACGACCATATTATCTAGCCAATGTGGATGGTGTTGCATTGCATAAAAACTGAATATAAGACACTTAAAGCGATATTACAGTTAAGAAAAAATTATTTGTGGATAATTGAGTTCTGAAAAAAATACGTGTCGCACCCTTTCCCACGGCTCAGTTTTGTCCCAATTAGGTTTTTGTTGGCAAGGTTTATAATGAGGCGAAAACTAACTAATTAAGGACTTGAGATTTCTCATATCATTTCTCTTAACAAAGTTTATGTGACTATGTCCGAAGACACTGAGTCATTCCAGAATTGTAACACCACAAAATATGTCCAAACTACTGGGGACTAATTGGAGCCAGAACTTTAAAATCCATAGCGTGCTCAGACCCTGGAGACTCATATGGGATGGAACTCCGACAACCCCAAATCGTATCCAAACAGTAGGGACAGACAGAAGATAAAAGCTCTACCTTCCTAATATTACAAAAACATAGAGAATTATTTAAAAAGAGAAAAGTTATCCTTGTTTATCCCGGGCTTAGGCCACATGGTTAAGTTTCCAAGCCTCAAAAGGAATGGGAATGATAAATCGAATCTCCAAAAATATGGAACTCGTGCACCGCATAACACTACGTTACATTATGTAAAGAGCCTCTGATTGGCCCAAAAAGGAAATATGGATAAGGGTGAAGTATCTAAATTCTCCTCTTCTTATGATAAATAAGTACTACAAGCTCCCATAAGGCTCTTTCTTATATGGTTATCTAAAGTATTGTTTTAGCGTTGATTTGATATGTTCCACAAATGAGAAGGAGACATCCTAATCAAAGAATCCTACTTATAAAGTTAACATGAGGATCAAGTAACTCCAAAACATTGGTCAGGATAAGATTCCAAATTAAAATGGACCCAAACTTTGAATTACTTTTGTTTGATCCCGATACAATAAAATCGGACAATCTTCACTATGAAATGTGTCATGCTAAAAATGGATAAAGTAAAGCCTTAAATATGCATAAACTCAAGAGTCAATCAAAGGGGGAAAATAGTCCTAATTAAGAATCATGTACAAAAACATATATGAAAATCAAATATGTAAGGTACCTTACAAATGGAAGGTGACATTTTTTCATTGACATAGACATGGAAATGCTAGGACGTACAAAAGGTGCAAAAATATGAAAAATTCACTCCACTAAAATCAAATATGCAAAGTATCTTACAGATGAAAGGTGACATTTTTTCATTAACATAGACATGGAAATGCTAGGATGTACAAAAGGTAACAAAATATGAAAAATTTACTCCACTGGCGAAAAGGTAAAAAAAGGCCCAAAATGTTTGGTTTACAAATAAAATAAGTGAAGCATCTTTAGTTGACGAAACTTCTAGATCTTAGAAGATAAAGAAGGTAAGCCTTCCAGGCATCAGGGACACTATGATACACTTGAAGCCTAGATCCAGAAGCTAGAGAGGGCATTCTTCAAATTGCAATAGTAAAACAACTTAAGAAAGGAAGGATATTGGCCGATTACAATATCTAAAAGGAATCCACCCTCCACATTATCGAGGTGACATGTAGATTTTAGTTAAAACCTTGGTTAAAAAGATTATTGCCCTCGAGATTATGGACCCTGACACTGCTGACGGCATCAAAGAAAAAGTCTAGGACTTAGAAACTATTATGCCTAAAAAAGGATCGAGAGTGATGTCTTCCAGAGAAGGCATAATCAAAAAAATCAAGAGAAAGAATGGACGATTGATTGATGAGAAGATCTGATGAATAGCTTCAACTAAGATATTTGGCAAGAAGAGGCTTCAAAAGTGTTTATAGAAAGAAAAGGTCATGGCCTAGATCTAAGGAAAAGACTATTAACAATAGCGTGGTGACACGTGACATTTTGCAGTAAAGTTTATGGGAAAGAGCTCTTCTCGATAACAGAGAAACTTTTTAGATATTTTCCCTCCTAATAAAAACTTTTGATTTTCTCATTTTGAGAGACATCGGCAATCGGTCCGCTTCCTGAATACTTCATTAGCAGGTTTTAAAATATCAAAGGGACTATCTATATAGGAAAATATTATGTCAAGATATATCGTAGAAGTGCGTCATATGGGGAGGAGGAGTTGAAGTCATAATGGTAAAACCTATTGGAAGACAATAGTAATGTTCGAATATGTGAAAAAAATGTTTGATAACTATCGAGTCTTCAAAGATAAAGACATAATAGATTGGCTAAGGGAGAAGTAAATGAAATTTCAATAGTTGGATTCGTAAATAACCAACGAAATTTATGGAAAAGGAACGCATTTATGGAAAGATTACGTGAAGAAAGCAGGGCTTATAGGTTCGATACCAACAACTTGGGCATGAAGGAACAATAAAAAGGATAGTGACACATTGACAAAGTCATATAAAGGATCTACAAATAACGATAAATAATAGATGTCATTTGTAACGGCCTAGTACTAAAGTCATGATTATTACAATATACTATTATTTCACCTGGATCATTTGGTTGGTCACAGTACTACTGTAAAAAACTATAAATATGAGTCCTCTTTACTTGTAATACACATGAATGAGCAGTAAAATATATTACTATTATTACACTTAAGCTATTGTTTGCTCTCATTGACTTGCTTTCACATTCGAGTTACTTGTTGAGATCTTTAGTTTGGGTTATTCAAGGTTCTAAAGGCCGCAAACATCCAACTATGATAACTATGCAGGACAATTATTCTTAAATATATTAACTTGCTTTATATGTTTCCGCTCATTAAGTGTTTTTATCGTTATTGTTTGTTTCAATAAATTTGAATTTGTGAGTTGATCAATATTGTTGTTTGTGCCCTCACTATAAATTTATTTGTATCGATTTTTTTGATCAAGAATTATGAGATAATACTTTTTTGACGCATTCATTTTGTCTAGAGTCCTATTATATCAAGAATATGAAGATAGAAACTTGTTCTCATATGATGTTTACACCGAGCAATATTAATTTATCATGGTTAAGATGCAAATTAAGGTGAAAAATGTATAGTCAATTATGATTTAGTGATACAATGTATGCGAACACACATGTCATGAAATTATTTGGTTGGTGTTAACACAAGATATAAATTAAATAAGTTTTACCGAATATGAAATCATTTCTATTTAAAAGGGAATGATATTCCTAAAAGAAAATGAAAGAGACAACAAGACAGAGCATAGTTGGATGAATCAAAACAGTTGAAATGTTAATTTATACAATTTAACATCGATCCGATAAGCCATGACAGTGTATATAGAAGTAGAAAAGAGATATTTGAACGCCAAACTTTCAATATATTCTCAAACTTTTTAGCAATAATCACTTGTAACGCTTGCGTAGTTAAAACTCCTTGTGATTAAGGGTTTTCCACTGATTCTTCATATATTTTTGCTTTTTGCGTCCTTACTAGTAAAAGCAGGCTCTTCGACCAAGAAAGTATTTTGGTAGAAAGACCGACCACTACATAATTCGTCATCTATCCAAGAGAGGAGAAAATTATCTTTCTTTGATCCTCCTCTCGGGCATACAGAGAACGAAAATGGACCACAAATGGTAGTTGTGGTTGATCTAAGGATCTTACATGGCAATGGTAAATCATCTTTTGTGTTGCATTTTTTTCATTTCTTCTCCATTCTGCAAAACTAAAAATGTCGAAACTCATAAATCAATATCAAATCTCTGAGTTTTATCTTATTTCTAAATATTCCATGATACTAATTTTTCCAACTTTTTGAATTATTTAAGTTGTTCTTTCCATAAGTATATTCCTTTCGGGTTTTGAAGATGTGTAAAGTTTGATGATTGGATCCACATCTACGCTAGGTAAATTAGTTGAACATTATATTTAAGGAATAGAAAACAGATACTCACATCTGCATATAAAAAATTTAAAGGTAAAGAAGATATTACGTATTAGTTAACGGAGATTCAATATTAGCGACAATCAATACCATTTCAAGGCTCCAACTTTTGTGTGGAAAATGTCATTGATGCAATGCTTATGCGCAACAATTCAGTTATTCTTGAAATATCATTAATTGAAGGTGAATTCCTTTTTCGTTAGCACTCATA
>JACEIK010000509.1:390986-407085 GCA_018107945.1 Datura stramonium | reverse complement strand
ACACGTGGAGTGCCACGTGAAATTTTTTAAAATATAAACTACAAGTATATACACATAATATAAATGTTCACGTATGTCTCTGTAAGTTTCAGGTGATAGTTCAAAATAAATTTCATGTAATTCAAATACTAAATTTACAAAAACATTATAGTTCAGGTGTATTTTTGAAAGTATTTTTTTATTTTTTGTAAACTACATGGGGAGTCATCTAACGAAACAAATTTCTTTGTAAAAGTACTCATATGGTTGAAATTTATATTTTGGTGAATTGCGTATTATCCCCAATAAATTCGAAATGAACAATCTAGAAAAATCAGTGGACGAGGAGACCACAAAAGGCGAGAAAGAAGATTCGTCAACTGCAGTGCAGGCGACGGAGCCGTCAGATTCAGGAATGGCTGCTGCTTCTTCCTCCACGGACGGCGTTGCTGCGGCGGCACTACGGTCGGTAATTCAGCGGATTGGACAGGCGTCCGAACGCTGTGGCCGCAGATCGGACCAAGTAAGGCTGGTGGCTGTAAGCAAAACGAAGCCGGTATCTCTCGTCAAACAAGTTTACGACGCCGGTCACCGTTGCTTCGGTGAAAATTACGTCAAAGAGCTCGTCGAGAAAGCTCCTCAGGTAAAGGTTCTATACTCGTGTGTGTTTGCCTCTACATAATTTAAGCGTATGTTTATATGATTGATTGGTTTACTGATCGAATAACCTGATTTAACTATAAGAGTCACCTTATTAAGGTTTATTTCAGTCCAATATTAATACTTTACGCAAATTTTGGGGTTCTCTTATCTAGTCCTACATGTTAGTTTAATCTCAATTAACTGGTATCAGTGTAGTAATGTTTTGCTTCCATTGTGTTTTGTTTTTAGTTTAGTATGGGTTAATTTTAAGAGAGTTTAGATCTTTTGAAACAACTGCCCATCATGTGATTTTAGGTCTACCTAGTCGAGGAAAGTGATCATATAAAACTAAACTATGAATCTTTTTATGTTTTTGTTGTTTTGGATACGCTATATTTATAGGAAAATGAAGCTTTTCACCAGTAGCTTAATTGATTTTCTTTCTGAATATTGCAAAGAAGAGATAGGTTTGCTTTTAGAATTATTGTAATTACCTGGCCTGCCTATGCATAATATTGTCTGCTTTGTCCAATGGACCTTACTGATTTGTCCCTTGAGGAAGTTACATGGAGGCCAAAAGTGCACTACCAAGTTACCTTGTTCTTTGTCATATATATCTTAAGACTTTCCTGTCTCTTCCACAGTGTGAATCACCCAAGTTGTCTCCTACCTCAGAAGTTGGCGTGCTTAGAAGTTTGCAAATCCTTGACCTGTCATGGACATCATAATTACATTCAAATGGCGTCTTGCACTAGTTCTATTCTTCTAGGATTTAGCCATGTCATGTATCTATTTTTTGATTATTTTCTGTTTTTTTAGTGCTAGTTATAGTGTGTGTGTGTGTGAGAGAGAGAGAGAGTTTTATTTTTTATGTGGGCCATTGTAATTTTCTGTGGAGAACAATGTGAAGTATTGTGTTTCAGATGAGGTGTTTATACTGCTATTTTGGTAAATTGCAGCTTCCAGATGATATAGAGTGGCATTTCATAGGGAATTTGCAGAGCAATAAAGTCAAACCACTTTTAAGTATGTTCTCCTTCCTTTGTTATTCATTCTCCTATCCTTTTCCTTATGGACCAATAAAGTGAAATGTACATTTCTATGAAAATAGTTTCAGGATGAAGGAAAATCATAAAAATCATGATTACAGGATATTGTTGGAGAAATAAGGGGAGTAGACCTTTTTTTTGTCGTCCTGGTGAAGCCCGTGGAGGGAAGGGTTGTTTCAAAAGTTGTAAACTTTATCTTGGTGAAAGCTACATGCTTGTCTCATCAAATTTTGATTATATTAAGTACTGCAAATATTTAAAAAATGCCAGACGTTGTGAACCATTTTTCCTTCACTTACATCAGTCAAACAAGTGGACAATAAGTTTCTATCTCCTTTCTGAGTTAGCATGCATGACATAACGGTAATGAAGAGTTTGATTCACTTTTTGTGCAACTGGTATAGAGCTTATAATAAATTCTCTTCATCTTTGTTTTTCAGCTGGAGTGCCAAATCTTGCTATGGTGGAGACTGTAGATGATGAAAAGGTAACCAACACTGACTCTACTAGTAGTTTATCTCCTATAAATAGTCTGCAGGTTAACTAATTATCCCACCTCAAAACTTTATGTTATACTTTTATATTGAATGCAAGAGCTAAAAGCTAGCTTACTCACATTATACCAGTTGTTGTACTCACCGTTCCTTCAAGTAAAAAATGAACGGTATAAAACCAGTTTTAGTAAGAAGAAGAAGATTTGGGTTATTTAGTGAATTTAATAAGAAGTCTTCGTATTTTAATGCACATATTTAATTTATTCGGAGCTATTAGACTGGGATCTACTTTTTAGGGAATATGAGTTGAAGCAATAACAAGAATATTCATAGTGGAATATCTTACACAATCCCTGGAGAGAGATGGTGGAGTGTTATAAAATACATACGGAATTCAAAAGTTTTGTGATCATGTCTTTAAAAGCTTTCTGTAGTTGTTAACCTCTACTTGGAGCTAGCAGAGAAACAATATTATAAGCAGTGTTATTAAAAACCATCACTTTGTTGCTTAAATATCAACTTTGAGGAGTTGGATTAATATCAACATTATTATTTAATGGATGTTAGAACTTTTCTCTCAAGACCTACAGACCTTGTTGCATTTTTGCACTTTTCGCTTTTAGAAACACCAACTATAAGAATATCCTTCTGATAGGAAGTGGATTAGGTAGAAGTAAGTTTCTGTGAAGTGCTTGTGAGGAATAATTTAATACTAGCAATTGGCTTCTTTAACTTGATTATTTCTTATACTTCTTTGAGTCTGTAATTTTTTTTCCCATAAGGCTCTCTGAGTCTGTCGGAGCATGGTCAAGTGATAAGAAGTCCACCCTATGTTCCTGTCTATTCTTTATTTCCGCATTGCTGATGGACTAGGTTCCTTCTTTTTTTGTTTTACTTCTCTACGTTTTTCATCTTTATAAACATTTTATCTTCATTCCTTGGTGGACAAGGGGGGGAGTTCTGGGTCCAGTATACCAAATTAACTTTGATGTGATATCACCAACTTTATCAAGAATACTTTTTGACCTCAATGCCTATTGCAGATGAGATTGTAATGGTTGCAAAATTCCATTTTCTCATGCTATGCCCTGAAGGAACACTTCAGTCTGGACTGTCCCAATTAATATTGGAAAATTTGTAATCCTTTGATTCTTCTGTTCTATATCATCGTGTCTCTTTCTTAAACATGCCACTGATGGAAAATTTCTAAGTTTATGAATTAGGATAGTAGAACTTATTGTCTGAAAATTCGATTTTGTGAGTTGTGAAGTCTTCCAATACGTGAATTAGTTAGTAATTCAAAGAGATGTAATGTCGATTGATGACTTGAGATTGCAGCATCCTGCTTCTAAACCTGTGTATTTTAACCAAAAAGTTATAAGAAGTCGAGACTTATACAAGTTACAAAAGTGGCTCTGTATTTTAAAAAAATCAGATAGTGCTAGACCAAGTGCATGATAGAATTACTCTTTACAGAGTACTCTCCGTGTGCCCATAAAAATAACGTTCTTTCCCTTTTGATCCATCCTTAGAAATTTTACCTCATAAAAAGAAAAACTCAATATTTAAAAAAAATAAAATATAGTGCTAGACCAAGTGCATGATAGAACTACTCTTTATTGAGTACTCTTCGTGTGCCCATAAAAATAACGTTCTTTACCTTTGATCCATCCTTAGAAATTTTACCTCATAAAAAGAATAACTTTTCTCGTTCCAGCAATTCGAACTTATGTAAATTAATATTCTTTTATAAATTGTAGAATCAATTATAATTAAAGAAATGACTATAACATTAAGTCTCAAACCTAAACTAGTTGGATCAGCTATTTGAATCCTCAATATCCATCTCGCTCCATGTGGACCTGTTTCAACTTTTAACTCCTGGTGCAATATAACTATGCCTATGAGCACACTACCACACATTCTATATTGTGAGGATAGATTTCCTTTTACAGACTTAGTTTATATTTTGTATTCTTTTTGAGAATGGCAACTGTATATTCATCAACATAAGGAAATGTTTGGACACCATATTTACAGTTCAGAGAATTGAGAATTAGCAAAACCCCTTTTCATCTTGCAAGGATTCTTATATTTTGTTTCATGCATTCTGTAGATTGCAAATCAGCTTGACCGTGTGGCTGGGAACATTGGAAGAAAGCCATTGAAAGTTTTTATCCAAGTTAATACAAGTGGGGAAGAAAGTGGGTAACTGGAGTATGTCTCTGATTTATTAAAAGTCATTTGGTCTATTTTTGTGAACGTTGTCATATTCATGAGGGAAAAACTAACCATGATTTGATTCCGTAATTGCAGCTAAATCTGGTGTTGAACCAGATGGGTGTGTAGAACTCGTGAAACATGTTACTTCAAACTGCCCTAATCTTGAATTCTGTGGCCTGATGACTATTGGAATGCCAGATTATACCTCAACTCCTGAGAACTTTAAGGTTGTGGTTTTATCTTTGTTGCTTCTTCTTGGCCTGGTTGCTATTGTTATATCCTCTACTCAAATATCGTGATATTTGTCGTGCTTTGTTTCAGACTTTAGCAAGATGTAGAAGTGAGGTTTGCAAGGCACTTGGAATATCTGAAGATCAATGTGAGCTGTCAATGGGCATGTCAGGCGACTTCGAACTTGCTGTGAGTGACCTGACTTGTCACTAAACACATCGAACCATTAGTAAGCTTGGAAGGAACTTGAATAACATGAGTTCTGTAGGGAACATGTGATAGTCTGAATGCACCACGTATGCAATCTCTTTCTATAAACTAAACCAAGTATGACTAATTAGACATCTGACTTAGTTCTCCTAACTGGTCTCTGTTATGAGAAGGATTTGAGTCTGATTCATAATGCTCAATATCTGGACAATAAACTTGCCCAGCTCATGGCCACACTCCTGGGATTTTTGCATTCATGCTGACTAGGATAGTAGTTTCGCCCCTTCACAGTTGGCTGCAACTCAAGGGTTAATCTGTTTTTATCTTTTGATATTTGTGCATTCTTTGAAGAGGAACTTTGAAGCAACGGTAAAGTTGCCTTCATGTGACCGGATTTGAGCCGTGGAATCAACTATTGATGTTTATGTTAGGGTAGCCTGTCTACATCATATCCTATCCCCTAGTGGTGCGGATCTACCCCGTACCCTACGTGAATGCAGGCTGCTTTGTGCACAGCAGCTTCCCTTTATATTTGCGCAACTCTTTATCTGCTTACCGTGCATACTTGTTTTTTGTGGCTGATTTCATGTATATGTAGGTTAGATTGTTGTTAAAGTAGAATTTCATTTGGCAGTTCCAAAAGAAAAATCACTCTCAAAAAGTAGAATTTCATTTGTTTAGTTGTTGATTCTTTTGTGTTAAATATGTTTGAAGTTCATCATGATAATTGTTTATGTTTAGGGAGATCTTATCAATGATTTACAGTTCCAACTTCCATCCTACCTCCAATGTGACGACTGAGTCACCCATCATCCTATGCTTGTATCCTATGACCCCCTTAATTATGTAATACAATACTTGTTTTCTTTTAAGGAGTAGTCTAGGCTATTATATCAGGTAAGCATATTTATCCTCATGTCCTGCCATATCGGGTGTGGCCTAGTGGTCAATGAAGTGGGTGAGAATCATGAGGTCTCAGGTTTAAACCTCAGCAGAGACAAAAAACACTAGGTGATTTCTTCCCATCTGGTCTAGCCTTGGTGGACGAGTTACCTGGTACCTATTGCTGGTGGGAGGTGACAGGTATTCAGTGGAATTAGTCGAGGTGTGCGCAAGCTAGCCCGGACACCACGGTTATTAAAAAAAAAACAAAAACAAAAACAAACCAGCTAACGCTCATGCTAAGCCTTGGTATTGAATTCTGCATATGCTCCAATTGACCTCATGTTCTGCTTTGTTTGAGCACGACATGCTTATAATGCTTTGTCTATTGCTACAGGTTGAGATGGGCAGTACAAATGTTCGAGTTGGATCTACTATATTTGGTGCAAGGGAATATCCAAAGAAGCAATCGAACTAGGTTGAAGAACCAATTTTAGTGAAAGAGTCTGAGACGAACTTGTACCTTAAATTTTGCAGCTTGATGGCATAATCTGGAGCGTTTTGCCCATTCGTGATATGGGTAGCTTCTTATTTGTACAATGCGTTTGGCTATGTGGCCTATAGCATCCGTTTGTATTCTATTATAATTACTGCTGAGCATAGTGTTGAGCTACGATTTAGATGTTCTTAATAACGTCATGGGATTTAATATACTCTCGTTTAGATGTTCTAATTGATGATATATCTGTAGAATACTTTTCTCATGGCCTGGTCGGCTGGTCCTCGGATCTTCTTGTTAAAAGAACGACTAAACTAAGTTGGGCAGCTTATAGTTCATAACTTGTGCAAACATGAGTTGTGATAGTCCAGAAGAAAACAAGGATTACACTGGACACTGCCCAGGGAAGAGAACTGATGCCACCCAAACTAAAGGTGGAACTGTGGAAGTCACTGGACAGTTATAAGAACAAAGGCCAGAAAGGAAAATTGAAAAAACTTTGCAAAAAAGCTGGAACGAGCAACTTTGGTAGAATGAACATAGAGAAACAAAAAGGTTAGGAATGATCACTAAATTTTAGTTATGTATTAGTAAAGTCACAATATTAACTTTTATCTCATTAAAGTCCCTTTATGTATTAGTTACTCATGAAGAATAGTTCACCGGAACTTAAAATTATCGACGCCGGAAAATAAAATTTCAATAGTTAAATTTGATTTTTCTTTTAAGAAAGGGATTAGTGCCTTGTGGTATGCACTATACACCTTCCATAAGTATTTAACAAAAAGTTCTGTGCAGAAAATCCCCCGGAAGAAGGTGACCATGAATTATGCATAAGCTCAAACTCAATATCCTCTTCCACCCTCTAAAACAGCCGTCATTTCGCCACTCCTCCGCCGCTGCCACCACCACTACCACCACCAAGTCCTTCAACGCGACCATCCACCGCCTTTCCTCAGAAGGTTCCCATCATCATGCTTTACTCACATACGACTCCATGCTCAAGTCCTCTGTACCTCCTGACCCTTTCACTTTCCCTACTCTCCTCAAAGCCTGCATTTCTCTTAACCTCCTGCACCACGGCCTTTTGCTACACCAACACGTAGTTGTTAATGGGTTTTCTTCTGATCCTTATATTGGGTCTTCCTTAGTAAGTCTATATTCCTCTTTTGGGCTTACAGAGCATGCACACAAAATGTTTGATACAATGCCTGAGAGGAATGTTGTCCCGTGGACGGCTGTTATTGGGTGTTATGCACGGACTGGTGATTTTGGGCATGCTTTTTACTTGTACAATTCTATGTTACATGAAGGAATAAAGCCGACTTCTATTACCTTGTTGACTATTCTTTCTGGGGTATCAGAGAGCATTCACGTGGAGTGTTTGCATGCTTGTATAGTAAAATATGGTTTTCTGGGTCACATTGCTTTGTTGAATTCTATGTTGAATGTGTATGGTAAATGTGGAAGAGCTGAGTATGCTAGGAAGTTATTTGAGTGGATGGATGAAAAAGATATCGTTTCTTGGAATTCTTTGGTTTCAGGGTATTCTTTAGTGGGGGACACAGAAGAATTATTGAGGCTAATGTATGGAATGAGATCGGAAAATACATGGCCTGATCATCAAACATATGGGTCGCTGGTTTCTGCAATTGCAAAAGAGGGTAGTGCTGAATTTGGAAAAGTGGTGCATGGACAGATAGTTGCTGCTGGATTTGAATTAGATGTGCATCTTGAGACATCACTTATGTTTATGTATTTAAAATGTAGGAACATGGATTATACATTTAAGATTTTTGAGCGAGCAAAAGATAAAGATGTAGTTTTATGGACGACTATTATCTCAGGACTAGTTCAGAATGAACGTGCAGATAGAGCACTTGAAGTGTTTCAAAGCATGTTGTGTAGTAGAATTGAACCTTGTACGCCTACCATAGCAAGTGCACTTGCAGCTTGTGCTCAATTAGGTTCATTGAAAGTAGGAACTTCTATACATGGCTACATGTTGAGGCGAAGAATGGCCATTGACACTCCTGCCCAAAATTCACTTGTCACTATGTATTCAAAATGTGGCTATCTGAAGCAAGCTTTTACTGTTTTTCATATGATAAAAAACAGAGATGTGGTCTCCTGGAATGCAATTGTTGCAGGGCATGCCCAGAATGGGAATTTATCAGTGGCCTTGCATCTGTTTAATGAAATGAGGATAGCCCAACAAAGACCTGACTCAATAACAGTGGTTTCCCTTCTTCAAATTTGTGCCTCAATTGGAACATATCAACAAGGGAAGTGGATTCACAATCTTGTTGTAAGGAGCTATCTTGAACCTTGCGTCAAGATAGGTACGGCTTTGGTTGATATGTACTGCAAATGTGGTGACTTAGACAGTGCAAGAAAGTGCTTTGACAGGGTCATAGAACGTGATCTCATTTCATGGAGCACAATTATTGCTGGATATGGCAGTCATGGGGAAGGGGAGACTGCCCTGGCGTTGTATATGGAGCTTGTGCAAAGTGGTCTTACACCAAACAGTGTTATTTTCTTATCTGTTCTCTATGCATGTAGTCATAATGGACTTGTTGACCAAGGTTTGAACTTGTTTGATTCTATGGCAAGGGATTTTAAGATCGAACCTGAACTCGAACATTGTGCATGTATAGTTGACCTACTCTGTCGAGCCGGTAGGGTGAAAGATGCATACAACTTCTATAAGACGAAATTTCCAGAACCAATGGCCAATGCTTTGGGTATAGTTCTTGATGCTTGCAAAACAGAAGCCCTGGTAGAACTTAGGGATATTGTTGCCAAAGAAATCTCAGAGTTGAATCATGAGGATGCTGGAAGGTATGTGCAATTGGCTCATAGTTATGCTTCAATGGCCCAGTGGGAGGGCGTTGGTAAGACCTGGGTCCAGATGAGAGAACTTGGGCTCAAAAAGCTTCCTGGTTGGAGTTTTATTGACTTACATGGAGTAATAACAACGTTTTTCATGGGCCATACCTCTCATCCTCAACATGAGGATATAATGCTGGTTCTGAAGAATTTGAATGAAGAGATTAGTGAAAGGGTAATCATGTCAAACACAGAGAATATATCATAAACGCTTATGTACGACATCTTCTGCGTTCTATTTTTCCCACTGATGTCAAAAACTTGGTGAAACCTAGGAGAAACGGAGAGGAGATACATGACAGTAATGTCAACTTGTTCAGTATGTTGTGGTACTAGATATTGAGCAAGGAAATATCAGTTTAATCTGAGCGCAAGCCAGGATTCCAGGGAGTGTTACAACTACTAGCTGCAAATTCATCGGTAAGTTGTTAGCTGTCAACTATGGAAATGAATGTATGTCCATGAAGTTCATAATTGAATCAAACATGTGACAGCGGACAGGTGTTAGACCGCAGCACATTATCTATTATCTTCGTTAAACTTAACCAGTTGTTGCAAAGATAGTCAGATAATGTCCTTTCATCCTTTGTTTCCTCCTAATAGAGCTTTAATTAAAAATTAATATCCTTTATCAAAAACTGAGGAATTTTGCCTTATTATTCGGAAAAAATGTAAAATAGCTTTCTTCTATAAAGTTTCTTCAAATCTGACTTGTATCCATTGTAGTGGCTGTCTTTATATTTATGGCTAATGGAAAAAGCATGTGGATGCCTATGAGAGAGTGACAGAAGAATGATATATACAGAGCATTTTTCATGGAGAGTGGTCAGTGACTGTTGTACTCCAGACATTTATTACTACTTAATTTAAATATGGCAACTAGACCAGTTGATCCTTCTCAATGTAAGAACCTCTGAGCAAGTCGATGGATATGGTTGAACCTATTGCTTATGTTAATTTCTTTCAGTTCATTGTCTTCCGTACAAAAAAGTGCTAAAAGGAGCTTATTGCCTTTACTGACATAGTTTATATTTTGTTTTCTAAATTCTGTAGATTGCAAATCAGCTTAACCGTTTGGCTGAGAATATTGGAAGAAAACCATTCAAAGTTTTTATTCAAGTTAATACAAGCGGGGAAGAAAGTGGTAACTGGAGTGTGTCTCTGATTTATTTAAGTCATTTGGTTCCTTCAACATTTGTGAAGGTTTTGCTCATCCAGGAAAGAAAAAACAATCGTGATTGGCATCCACTGTTACAGCTAATTCTGGTGTTGAACCAGATGGGTGTATGGAACTCATCAAACATGTTATTTCAAACTGCCCTAATCTTGAATTCGGTAGCCTGATGACTATTGGAATGCCAGATTATACGTCAACTCTTGAGAACTTTAAGGTTATGGTTTTATATTTGTTGCTTCTTCTTTTCCAGGTTGATATCCTCAACTGAAGTATCTTGTTATTCATCCTGTGTTGGTTTCAGACTTTAGCACGATGTAGAAGTGAGGTTTGCAAGGCACTTAGAATATCTGAAGAACAATGTGTGCTGTCAATGGGCATCTCTGGCGACTTTGAACTTGCTGTGAGTGACTTGACTCACTAAGGCACATCCTACCATTAATAGGCATAGAAGACCGTTCTTTACGGATCATATGGTAGTTTGGTTACACCACATATATTTTTCTTTATAATAAAGTAAACTTAATATAGTTTTATTAGACATCTGATTCAGTTTTCATTATTGCTCTCTGTTACTAGAGGGCTTTTAAAACTAATTCATAATGTCCAATATATGTGGCCCACACCCATGGGATTAAGGCTCTTATGCAGACTAGAATAGTACCTTCCCCCCTTCACCATCTGCAGCACCTCAAGTTTTAATCTGATTTTATCTTTTGATATTTGCTCAATTGTTTATTGTCAGTGATAATCAGTTCCAACTTTCCTCCTGCCTCCAATGCGTTGACTCTTACTGCAGTTACTCGTCATTCTATGCTTGTGGCCTATGACCCCCTTAAGGAAGACCTATTTTCTGTCAAGGAACAGTTGGTCTAACACTATTATATTAGGTAAGCCCATTTCATCCGTTATATCGTGCTATATGCGTACCAATCACACTTGAAGAGAAGAAAACCAACTCTCAGTCTGCTAGTTAGCCAGCATTGTTGTTGAACTGTACATATGCTCCATTCCGACCTCATGTTCTAAGCTATGTTTCAGCTCAATATATTGATTAATGCATACTTCATTGCTACAGGTTGAGATGGACAGTACAAATCTTTGAATTGGATCTGCTATTTGGGGCAAGGGTGTTTCCAAAGAAGCCAACAGGACTAGGTTGATGCACCTATTTTAGTGAAAGAACCCGAGGAAATTTGTACCTTAAAATTTTGGAGCTTTGATGGCGAAATCTGGATCAATTTACACATTACCTGAAGTCCACGCCTTTAAACTTTGTGGCAGATTGTCAAACATTTTACACTTAGGTCAGGTGTTCAATTGGTACTACCCTTGGTTTAGGTGTCTAAATAAAAAAAAATTGACCAGTTTAGGGGCTTGCATATGTATATATTCAGCCCTCTTTATTTGTACCAATGGACTTCAACCTCACTGGCTATGTGCGCTATACATATCTTGTATTTTGTTTATTACTACTGCTGGGCATAGTCATAGCTCTAATCTAGACGTTTTTAATAATGTATGAACAAACATCTAGTATGACTCGTATACTATACAGTTCATCTATTTGGTCCTAGATGGGATAGTTCCAGAAAAAAAGGACTATATTAATCTCTCAAGTTAACGAAATCTGCACTGAATTTCTCCATCTCTTTGTATTATGACAAAAGGTCTAGCTATATGTAAGAGTGTCATTCTGAAATGATTTTCTAACTTTTTACAACTATCTTTTAGTTCTAGGGTTTTTTATCGGAGATTTTCGTTTTCACACACACAAAAAATTATCATTATTACACGTAAGAAAGCTAAAATATTCATTTTCTTCTGTTCAAATTATGGAAAATTAAAGAAATCTCATTTCTTCTTCGAAGTCTAGCATTGGAATTGCAATCTAAATTTCAAATTTTTCATCGGAGAGAGTAACGTCTCAAGTGTGATCAATATTAACTATCTACCACTTTCATTTATAAGTACCTCAACAAAATCCCTAGAAAGTAAGAATTAGCTAATGAAAGACTGGTAACGAGCTGACAACAAAATATTACAAAAATTTATTTATCATTAATAAAAAATGATAACTATTTGAATTACATACTATTACTATATAATGTACGGATTATCTAAAAAGGAATAATTTTAGGAGTCTCGAATTTTATTTTTATATAGATCCTGAAAAACCTCTTTGACATAGACACGGTAAACAACTCAAAGATCCTGGAAAACCTCTTTCATTTGGCACAGACATAGAAAACAGCTCTAGAAGGAGAGACACATCACATCCATCTAAACGCAAAGACAGAGAGAGAGAGAGAGAGAGGAAAATGAATAAATATGGAAGAAGCAGGTGGCGTGGGAAGAAGGTGATGTTTGGGTTGCTAATAATGGGATTGTGCATTACTGCTTATGTAGCTGGTCCGCCCCTCTATTGGCACCTCTCTGAATCTATTTATTCCTCCGCCCATTATTCTTGCCCTTCTTGTCCTTGTGATTGCTCTTCTGATCATCAACCCCTTGACTCATTTCCACAAGGTATATATAATATATTATATGTAAATAAAAAATACCCCTTTAATAAATTTCCTCTCTTAATTGTTTTAGCAATTCAAATGCATTTGTATAACGTGTACTATTATGTATGTTTATAACATAGCGCCTGCAAGCACTTTCAACTCACTGATTCTAAATTTTAGATCTTGGGAGCGAGTATGTAGATGTAGATAGGTTAGTGTTATATAGTGAGCCGGAATCGGCATAAGAGGGATGAATCTTGTGTTAGCTTTACCAACTTATTAAGTTGCGGCTTGCAGGTGGAGAAAAAGCAGGGGTAAGGACTCGAGTGAAGCTCGCCTTTTGAATACTTATTGCTGCCTCCCTATTTCTAGAAGGCAATGGAAGTGGTTTTTGTGGTAGTTTGTATGTTTATAACAAAAGATTCTAAATTTTGAATCCACCCCTTTGTCATGCAAATGAAATAGTTCATAGCTATACTCTTGATGTTTTAAATGTTTTCACTAGCATGTTTGACATGGATCACATTTTCTTTTTCCATACCAGGTGTGAATGTGAGTACTTTTACAGGTTAGTTTTCTCAACCTTTTGCTAGTTTATTTTTTTGGGTTCAATAGAATAAGCATAAAATGTTAAGTAGAGTCATTACGAAGCATACTGCTCCTAATAGCAAAGGAGTTCCCGAAGGGAGCCAAAATATTACAAGTACTGTACTAATGTTTGCTAGTTATTATTATCGCCACTTTACTTGAATGTTTTCACTCTATTGTTTCATAGATTGCATGGAGCATGATCTGGGGGTGAGTGAGGAGGAGGACAGAAACTTCACAGCTCTTTTGACAGATGAATTAAAGCAAATGGAAAGCGAAACACTGGAAAACCAGAGAAGAGCAGACATGGCACTGCTGGAGGCAAAAAAGATGGTTTCTCAATATCAAAAGGAGGCAGACAAATGTACATCAGGGATGGGAACTTGTGAAGAAGCTAGAGAAAAGGCTGAAATTGCTTTAGAAGCACAGAGACAAATCACTTCTATGTGGGAGCTCAGAGCACGCCATCAAGGATGGAAACCTGAACTTGCTTGAGTACAATTAGCGTCTTGATAAGTTCTAAATGAACCAATTAAACTGGCATTTCACCAGTTTCTGATAGATAATATTCTTCCAATTGTACTAGGAGTACTCAAGCTAGTCCAGATATTTCCTTAATTTTCTTAACAATACAAGCCATTCTCTCAAGGCAAGTAACGATGTGAAATTACTACAGATGAGCAAAAATCTGAAACACCTCATTCTATTTATAGCTTATCGGTTTGGATTCATTTCAGGAAATATATCTTTCTTCTCGAAGTATATGTTCACTCCGCAGCACAAACGGGTTGAAACGTAACGTTAATTACATTGAATATGACCTTTCCTATGCATAGCTTGAGCAAGAGCTGAAACTGTACGCAAAGGCTTTATGATTGAGATAAAACACTCATTTAGCTATCCACCTGTACTGGTAGAAAGCAGAAGGCCACAGGTACCAGTGGAACAGTCAAATATGCACAAACTCACGCAAACAGGCAAACAACATCATTTTAAAAAAAGTCATTTAGCATCGCACCTGAATTTTAAAGGATCAACATGCCCTAGTTATGAAATTATTTCCCTTTTTGCTTGGGGCACCACATTCTAACCAAAGGCAGCAGTTGCCCCGGTTGAAAATTGACAAAGGATGGACAAACTAAGTTTCTTTAAGCATCTTTTGGGGAAAGAACAAAAGATTGTGGAACCTGGAAATAGAGATATTTCCTGCCTCAAGACAATCATATAACACAAACAATCCTTGCTTTTCCAAATTTGAAATATAATGCACTATGTACTGAACAAAAAAGAAATAAAAAGAATTCCTAGCATTTTAGGCAGATACCATACAATGTAATACGATTTTTAATATCTACAGTCTCACATGCTACAATCAGCTTCCACCTGTATATTTCCTAAATCAGTAAGCTAGACGTGTTTGACACACTCAAGTTGTAACTCTCTCAACAGCAACTAATCCCCTCATTGAAGTATATGACAAAGAAAAAACTACTAAAAGAGACTGACTAAAATCATGGTGTTGAGTTCATTATAGAGGCGACGTCGAACTGAGAAACTACTCCTTCACTCAAGAGGCGCATTGCAGCCCCCCGTGAGAATTTCCTTGCAAACAGAAAACAGGGTACCAGAGTAGAATTATTCCGACACCACTCTGTTCTGTACTCGCTTTCATAGTAAACATTGTGGATATCCTGTAAAAATGGAAGGTTGGCAAGTTGCACAAAGCAATCAGTTCAGTAGGTAAGATATCTTAATGCAATACCAACCAGAAGAGTTGAAGAAACAAAACAACCAGAGAAGTTGAAGAAATAGCTAACAAAAGATTTTATGAAAGAAAACAACTAAGTCAGGGAAGGACAACAAAAAATGAGAAATTGAAGAAAGAAGACCGACTGAGGAAGTTGATGAAGAACCAAAAGGCAAAGCCGACAAAAGAAAATCAACAGGAAAGTCAACAAGGAAAACCAAAAAGCAAAGTCGAAGAAAGAAACGTTGAAACTATGCCAACATGAAAACGTAAACAGATATGATCATAGCGCCAAATGCCCAAGCTAGAGGTGACAGATTATTATATACATCTAATACATACCTTTATTCTCTTGATCTGTACAGGCCCAGCATCTGCATAGCTAAATGTTATGGGATGCCAACCCTTTTTCTCCATATTTGTCGCAGATTCATTCCACTCCGTATAGGTTATTGTTCTACGCTCAAGTTCTCCTTCAAAACTATGCATCTGTAAACCAATAAAAATCTAGAACTTTAGTCCCGAAGAATAATTCTCAAAAGCAGTCCACGAAGAGAAATCTTTAGTATATCAATAAAACATGACTACTTATTGTATTTTTTCTAAATGAATGGAGTTCCGAAAGAAAGATGTATCACGGAGTCCTGAGAACACAACATAAGACTAATGACAGAAAGTAGGCAAGGTAGACTAAGTCTGGTAAGTTCGGAGTCCTGAGAACACAAAAGAAGACTAAAGATGGAAAGTAGCCTAGGTAGAATAAGTCTGATACTTACTGCCAACAATGTCTGGACATAGTGTTCATCTGGAATGCAGTTGTGCTGCTTTTGATGTTTCTGCAAGGTTAGAAGAAACAAGTATCAACTGAAAAGTGAATGCTTCCAGAAACCAAAAAGGTGAACTAGTATGAGTTAACAAAAATAACGAGTAGAGGCGAAGTCATATGTCTGTACAAGTGTTCTTCTTCCCTTTTTTTTTT
>JACEIK010000509.1:342963-368408 GCA_018107945.1 Datura stramonium | reverse complement strand
TAAGATAAAAATAGAACAATTGAGAAAAGAAAAAAGAGAGGGGGGGCCGTAATTTAAGGGGACTTGGGAAAGACCCAATTCAAGGACCGCAATTTTGTGTTAATATTCGAATAACTTCTTTGTGTCTGAGTAAATATTCATAAAATTAATTAAGAGCATGTTTGGGCATTGAGTTGAGCCCAGGTCGAGTTGAGCTCGAGTCGAGTTTTAAATAGTACTGAATTGAGTTTAATCGAATTTTTGTATATTTTGATCGAGTTTGAGTCGAGTTTGAGCCGAGTTCGAACCGAGTCGAATCGAGTCGAGACGGTTTTTTTTTATCTAATTATTTTTTATATTTTTTATAAATTTATTTACCTAATTAATACACGTAGATCACAAGAAATTTTCTCAATAATTCAAAGAAATTATACCCACCATAATAAGGATATCAAAGGATTATAAGTTGACAAATAATTTTTTTCTTTTTTTTTGTAAATAAAGATTAGAAAAATAAAGAGACAAATAACATTTGAATTTTTAAAAATTGAAAAAAAAACATAACCACATCCGACAACAATTAAATCGATGAATATGTATTATGTTTAATTTGACTTGATTTTAATAATTGAAAACTTGATTTGATTTTTATTAAAATAAAAAATCAACCCAAACCGAACTACGAACAACCATACTGATATAGTAGACTTAAGTTACATTGTCGTTAAAAATTTACTAACATAAAATAAATATTAATTATATAATGTTAAATTAACATAATATGTTAAATTAAATTTCTAATGTACTTCGTAATTGAGCTTAATGAAAGAATATTATTTCTTAAATCGAGTCAACCAAGCCGAGCCGAGCCAGCTCAATCGAGCCGAGCTTTGACCGAGCTTTTATCTAGCCGAGCCGATCCAAAATTTATTAGAAACCGAATCGAGCCGAGCTAAATACATGCGAGTCGAGTCAAGCTTCGAGCCGGCTCGACTCTTTGACCAAGCTTAATTAAGAGCGAATAAATCAAAATAATTAATTTATTTATATAAGGTAATTTATGTAATTTCCCCTAAAATGTCGAGTGAGGATAAACTAATTCAAACATTTCCTATACCAAAAAACACCATATGAGTAAAAATAATGTACACAGTTTTAAGTTCTACGCTTTAAAGTTATAATTTTTTTTACGCTATGTGATACTTACAGAGAATTATTAGCAACTTTTTATAACAATAACAAGGTGTCCTAGTGAAAATAATGGTCTTCCTTCTCTTTTACTTATTTACTAGTATATGCATTTTGTACTCCCCTTAGAAAATATTTATTTTACATCAAATTTTTTTTATAGCAACTATAGTTTGAAAATTTAATTTTAACTACTAGTATGTTTGTAAATTTGAGAAACGATTACTTAATGATAAGAATAAAATTGTAAAAAATAATTCTAACATACTAAATAATTAAAAGGAAATAGATGGATGCCTACCCTATAGGTTGAATTGTACACTTCATAATGCACATGAAATATCCCCCAAGTAAACTGATAATTCAACTTCAATCAACTAAATTTCCATCAAAATTAGATAAAATCATCACATGACACTCTTTACAATTGTTGAATTTCTAATTATCACACACACTTGGTGTGCTCGACTTCTTCAATTTTTTTTTCTTTAACCAAGTGTTCAAATGACGTATATTACTATGTTTATGTAGACCTTCGACATAATACGATCTCCTCAGATTAGACTAGACCTATTACGTAGACAGCATTTGAAATTGATAGCTTGCTGCCAAAATAACCATATAATCAACACAGACCAAGAACATTTAAACATCTTATGTGCTTTGAGCACAACACATTAATAAGAAAAGGATCAAATATCTAAGAGAAAAACGATAAGAAATTAATAAGGAACTTATAATAGATCAGCAAGAGTCCTCCAGCACCAGTGACCAGCTCTTCAGCAGACATTGAGATAACAAACTTTGCTTTTGCGATTTTAATACCAAAAGGGAGCACTTTTAAGTTAACTAAGCTGGTTGATATTACAACTCTATTCTATGCATAATCACTGCTGTGTATCGATGATCAGATATTTAACGTCTATTACAGAAGGACAAAAATTGAAGTTTTTGGGAAGGTGCACGGGCAAATATGTCTCTTCTTCATCTATGGAAACTGCAACAAAAATGTAGGAAAAAAAAAAGATGGTTCCTGAGTGATACTACAGTTTCGTGCCTCCACCATCCGACATGAGAGATGCAGCAGCTGCAGCTGCAGTAGGAACAACCCCTGTTGAGACACCAGGTTTTGACAAATGGAGGAGCCTGAAAACAATGGAAACCATTTGTATGTTCACCAGATGATAGAAACAAGTAACAAAACTAGTTTCCCCTGACAATATATACCAGGTACAACTAGCTAATTCTTATGGAAAACAAACCAATATAAAGATGCTTACGGTGCAAGATATTCACAGAAGGACGATACAGACGCAACAACTTCAGTGTAATTTTCAGATGAAGCTGGTGCTGTCACTTCAACTAGCTGTATGCCTGGAGTCACAGGCACTGCCTCATCAGTAGCATGAAGTTTCAACATCTTGTTGATGGATGAAACTGTCACAGTTATCTGGGCACCTCTTTGGAAATGAAATGCAAAACCGACTCTCAGCTGCTCATGGTCTAGCTTGTAGCCAAGTGCATAAAATAAGCGTAATGCATTCTTGCTTACTTTGCTTTCTAGCATTGGTTTCACCAAGACTGAGATTTGTTCAGCACCAGCACCTCTCATCGGACCACCAACATGTCTAACAGTCCTATATTTAATCAAATAAATAAACTTAGGCTTCACATGTCCCCAGAGATAGACGCAGTACGAACCAGATCTCTTACCATGTGGGTTCTGGCTGCTCAAGATCACATAAGAGCCGTATTTCTGATGCTACTAGGCCTGAGAATGGTAAGTAACAGACCACATGGTTAAAATAACCCAAGACAAAATGAGCAGGAAAGGGGAAAAGGAAAACTGTGAGAGAAGGCATAAATGATTTTTAGACAAGATATGACATGTGATTGGAGTATAAATAGTTAATCATACTAGAGTTATTTGGTCCATTTTATGCTTCTCAATTAGGTGAAAAATAGATAAAGTGTGAATCCTCACTTTTGCTCATTTCTGTTTAGGTAATGTCGCAAGACATGCTAGAAAGCAATTGGAGATGATTTGGGATGAAAACAACACAAAGATCAAGTGTTCAAGCACCTCACGGAGTTGAAATAGCACCAAAACAACTTGACGTGCACAATTGCGCAACCTGAGAACCAACATTTTGCAGAAAACAGAAGGGAGTGCACTTGCGCGTCCTGCTGCTAATTGCACACTACCTGGCAAATGAGAACTGTAAATGAGCAATTTGGAATTTCAGGTGGTTTGAACCCTAACCTCTAAAGGCCTAACATTCATCCTAAGTTTGGATTCTGGAGTTTTTGAACCACCATTGACAGCATAGAGCAGGGAAGAGAGATCCAACACTAGAATTAGAGTTCCAAGGACAACATTGAAGGTTTGAGGAGTTATTCTTCTCATATTTTACTCTCTCTTTGTAATTTTTGTGACTTTAATACTTCGTTATTTGGATTGAACTCCATTATAGAGTAACTTTGTTCAAGTTAGATTTTAGATGGATCTTATAACTTAACTCTTCTTATAATTTAATTCTACGGACTAATTCTATCCCTAAATTTATTATTAATTTGATTTACCATCTTTAAAGGGGAGCCTTGGAGTAACGGGTAAAGTTGCTGCCATGTGACCTGGAGCTCACGAATTCAAGTCGTGGAAACAGCTTCTTGCAGAAATGCAAGGTAAGGTTGCGTACAATAGACCCTTGTGGTCCGGCCCTTCCCCGGACCCCGCGCATAGCAGGAGCTATAGTGCACTGGGCTGCCCTTTTTTTTTTATTAACCATTTTATCTGCAATTCTAACTTCTAATCAAGAGAGGTCGTTGGACTCCATTATTTTCCCAATAAGGTTTGAATGATCATAATTTTTTTTCCCTTGTCTAACCAAGAGGAGAAATTAGTCTTAAACATACTTGGTAATTGTGATCATAGGTAGACAACCGCGAGGGTCTATATTTATTTGTCGGATCTAAGGTTAATTAGTCAACCATCTTCCATACTTGAGGCACAATAATACCTTGACTAATTGTATAATCAAAAGAGATACACTTAGCCAAGAAGGTTATAGTAGTTGGATGTAATTCAGATACAATTAGCTAAGAAGGTTATAGTAGTTGGATGTAATTGAGATGACGCCTATGATTAGATGAAGGTGATCTGAATTTAACGTTTTATGATTCCTTGGTTATTACTATAAGCGAGAGTACTTCTAGTTAAGGTCATAAATGTTGAGTGTAATCGAGAGAGGCACTCATAACTTAGAGATCAATATTGAATTGGCTGAGAATGAACACCATAGACTAATCATAAGTGAAGTCTAGATTCGACTCATCCTGATTTTGAAAAAAAATAGTCTAGCTTCAACTCGTTTAATCAACTGATGGATACTCTTTCACCATTATTCATGTCATAAAAATTCTATCTTCTTTTATTTTATTTTAGTCATAAACATTCCACCAGCTTATCTGATTACTCAAGTAGTAATTGAGCAATACTAATTAGCATAGTAGAAACTCAATCCTCGTGAGATCAACATCTGCTATACTACTCACATGTGTATCATTGACAAAACCATGATAGGCAACACTCTTTTGTAGAAAACAAGGCACTCAACAAGTTAATGATCAAAACCCATGTGGTCTCGACTTATAAATCAGATGTCTGAAAGTGAAATATACTTGAACCTAATTCCATACAATAATTGACATGCAGCACCGCAATACAGCTAGAATAAGATGGACCATAGAAAAAGAAAATACCAACTATATCAAAGTTCTATGGTGAGAAAACCTCCATACGAATGCATAGATGGTTGCAAGCATTTGCCTCAATCAAATCAGCAAATACATGACCATATGGTCAGTTCCTAGTTCCATAATAGTTCACAGAGAAAACTCACTAACCTAGGTTTGAAACACTTTTAAGGCACAGTTCATGGATCCTTAAGCTTTGTTTATGTACACCGCAAATCCCTTGAAGCAGAATTTCCAGGGCCTCAACATGCTGCAGATATGATTAAAACTGTCAAGAATCTTTTCAATAATCAATTGCCAAAAACTGTTTCATTAAATGCCATAAGGTAGCAGGACTAGTTTTTACAGTAGCATACATGCTCCTAATTATTAAAGAAGAAAAAAAGAGATATAGAGGGAGGTTTTGTCATTGCTCCAGGAACTTACTTGAGTCTCAATAATTCCCTGAACCACACACTCCATTCCCACTTCAATTTATTCTAACCCACATGCAAAGAACTCTTTAGAACATACCTGTGTACCAAAATGAAATTAAGTTGAAAGCAATGTAATACTTTTTCGTGTTTTATGACATTACAGTTGGTATATCTTAAAGAAGTTAAACGTTAAAGAAGGTAAACAGTTGGTATATCTTAACGTTTACCTTTCTTCAATTCAGAAAAGATTAAGAAATAAATTTTTTTTATTTTATTAGATTTTTTTTAATCATTATCCAAGTAAAAACTAACAATGAATTATTGTGATTTTGTATATATGAAAATTAATAATGGGTTATAATATTTNATATTTTTATTAAAAAAATAATGTGCTTTAAAAAATAAATATGTTTATTAGAAAAAATGCTTTTTTTATCCAAAGGTAACAATAGGGGCTTTTTTGGACCAAACTGTTAACAACAGGGGTTATTTTTTACAAGCTGTTAACAACAGGGCCATTTTTGGACCAAAATATTGGTGGCAAGGACATGTTTAAACCAAACTATTAATGTAGGGCATTTCAATTTCACATAATTTAAGAGCATTTTTAACACTTTCCTAATAAATAATAAAAGATACTCCCAGTATATCAATTTGTTTTTATATCATGATGTATCATGTGAATGGTGTACGGGGGAAATAGCAATGAACATATGACCGAATAAGGTAATTCCATGTGGAGTCAAAGTAATACTAATAGGGAGCGGTCGAGTTAAAAATCTAAAGAGAAGATAATAAAGTTTTGTTAATATGCCCGGAATCATCATGTATCCAGAGCTAGATGCATCCGCTGCAAGAATGAGTCAAGAGAATCATAGAAGGAAAACATCGTCTCATAATCCAGAACCAGACTCATGGGCCCAAGTCGAGGTAAATAAAGGGACAGGTACACGCCGGCAAGTTCGTATGAGGATCCCACCTATCTAAGAGATATTATAGTTGACTTATGTAATGGTATTGTATGAATATAAGGATTTCATTAGAAGATGTACTATAGGGTCCAAGTGGAGCCATTTCGTCGGTTAATGTACTATAGTTAATATCTATAAATAGTTGCACTATTCACTTGTAAAGAAATGAGATTTTGAATACAATATAAGGATATTACTTGCTTCTCAAGCGCTCTCTCTCACTCTCTCTCTTTCTCTCTTTCTCATTTTATTTTCTAAAAGAATATTCATCAAAAGTAGTGATATCGAAACCCCAAGATTCGAAGATAGCTAACTGGCATCCTCATTTATTGTTAATCAATTTTATGATTTACTATTTTTTCTCTTTATTTAATCATATTTAAGCTTTAACACGCCTTATTAATAATATTCTCATCTACTTTATATCGACTTCACGAGTCTAATAATATCATATGCCCTTGACCTCATAATAAGTTCAACTATACCAATTATTAGTAAGTGGATTGGTACCCACCGTGGGGCCTGGGCAATTATAGTGTTGTTTTGACTTGCCTTTCTATTTAACTTACCTGCTTAGGTCTATTTATTTGTCTTTCAAACATAAATCATGGAAATCATAAGTGATAACTAAAACATAACTAAAGGTGAACTCCATGTTTGAGAACCAAATCAAACAAACCATAATGGGGAACACCTTGATGCTATAAGGACTGATTATGAAACCATGGACTTGATTATAGAGACGCACACCAAATTCCAAGAGAGGGAACCTCCCAAAGGCCCACAAGATGAGGAGGTAACTCATCAATAGGATCGTGGACATTTGGATATGGACTACCACAAGGAAACCTTGGAAATTCTGACTGTTGAACATTGAACTATGATAGATCATTTTCTCCAGCAGGGTTGAAGGGTGGCATAGTTGTAGAAGGCGTTAACCGGGATGACTTCAAATAACATTAGACTAGGAGAATAGACACTATCTTAGACAATCACCCCACGAAGAAATCCTAAAGCTGGTAGATGTGTTGGGAGTTTACGACACATCTTTGCTTCATTTCATAGAGTTTTTCATGCCTTTAAGTACTAATTTAAGTCAAAACTAATCTTATTGTGCTATGTTTTAGGAACCCAATTGAAAAGAAGAAAGGAGAAATCAAAGTTATTAAGTCTGTCCAAAAATAGAGCAAAGGATGGACCGTCTCTTCAAGGATAGTCGTACTTCTAGTAGTCTAGCAGTGCCTGTGTGATCCAGAAATAACTGTTAGGTGGTCGGCAACCGACAAGGCAAAGGATGGAACATTTTTTCAAAAGATGTCCCATAATTCAGGAGATAAATTAAGGCTGAAAAACTTCAGGAGTCAAGGGACAAAGTGAAGGACGAATTGTCTTTTCAGAAGATGGTTCGTTAATCAAGAGATGGACAGAGGCTAGGGAGAACACATATTCAAGTGATGAATCAAAGGATGGTACATCCCTGTATACCTAGGACCCTCTGAATTTAAATGAATTGAGACTTTTGAAGCTTAGTATAAATAGTATTTTTTTATTTTTTTTCAAATATAGTTCATAGTTAATAGATAGTTAGAGATAGAAAGATAGAGAGTTTCCAATAGAAAATTAGATCAACTTTGTAATTGAAGATTGATGATCCAAATTTTCAATTTTAAGTTTTCTTCTCCTATTTTTGATTTCAATGGTAAGAATGTTCAATTAATTGCTTTATTCTTCTCTTCTTACTATTGATAACTAAATCAAGTTCTAGAGTTGTGAACCCTAATGATCTCAATTGGGTAAAATTGATTGTGGGCTTAGGAATATTTAATTGATTTAGGGTTTATAAAGTGTGATTGATGATGAAAGTCATTCAATCCTGCCCAATTACCTTTATTGTACTTGAAAGAGTCAATTTAGGTTGGGTTAGCATCAATCAACAATAACTCAAGGCTCTGGCCCTTGTCTAATGGATTCACCTAGACATAAGCTGAATTCAATTGTCAAAATGCAATCGGGTAGAGGGGAGTTCTCTTTAATTTGATAAAATTAAGGTAGATTGACACCATTAGTGTTATTGAAAGATATCAATTGGTTGCCTAAGTGATTACTTGCATATTCATTAAAAGCTCATTCTCAATTTACCCATATTGAGTTATTTAGAGGGATTGACCCAAATTCAGGGACACTTCCCTAGTTTTTCTTATTATTGATTACAAATTCAAGCATTTACATTCTTAGTTGTAGCTATATTCTCTCCTAACCCTAATTTGAATAACATCTAACCTCTCAAATCTGAATTAAAAATTGCTAGATAGTTTGGGTCTATCAAAATCTCTGTGGACTCGACCTAGACTCTTTACTGGTTATTATATTTGCATCGACTACGTATACTTTTAATTTGGAGTGGCTTTAAGAGACATCAAATTTATGGCACCATTGACGAGGATTTTGGCATAGGCCTTATCTAGCATTTTTTATTTTATTTATTTGATTGGATCTATTCTTTCACTTTTGCTTTGATTTGTAGTTTGAAGCAGGTGTATGACATTACCGCAAGGGGAGGTGGATAATGTATTTGCGGAAGACTACAGAAGTGCAATTGTGCCACCAAGGGTCAATGCTACTTGTTTCAAGATAGATGAAAGTATTTACACTATGCTCAAAGCTGAAGGACAATTTCATAAATTATCACGCCCAGAGTTTACACCCTAGACGAGACACGATATTTAGAGTCACAAGTAACCCTAAGTCAACCCCTGATCTATCATATATTGGAATTCTAAGTAACATATAAATATATACAACGGAAGATTAAAGAAATAATGTAAACATTTGAGAAAATAAAGTTGGTTCATAATATTTGAAAATATTTGAGTGAAGCTAAGAGTCTGAAAAATCAAATTTGTGTCTGAAAACCACTACGACTGATGATTTGCTAGGACAAGCCCCCAGCTAACTCCAAATCTAAAAAAAGAAAAGAAAATGTAAGTGTAACTGAATTAAATAATCTCTGTCCTCGAAGAATGAGGACTCACCGTACAACTAAAGTCTTTGGAGAGGGATCGGCTAGCGAGGCTGAGATTGGGATCCTGCAGTTATATCATAAAATAATACAGTATAAAAATATGAGTCAGTACTTTGAGTGTACTGAGTAAGTGGGAGAAAACATAACACAATGAAATAAAAGTGTTGAACTGAAAAGACATGCAATCTAAAGCTACTGAACTGAATAACTGAAATAACTGAGATGGTCTAAAAGACCCTATTTGATGGTCAAGGACATGCCCTATTTATGAGATACTGAATTGAACTGATCTGAAACTGAACTTAGCTGACTAGTGGGAGAGTCTATAACCGACATATAACCACGTGAGCTAGATGTAGAGTCCTATGTATACACCCCATTGGTAGGACCCAATATACCTTGCCAAGGTATAAAGGCATGAACTGGGTGATCACAAGAGTCTGGGGCCATCAGGACACAAAAACTAAAACCTACGACGGCAACGTAGTTTTGGAAACTTGGGCGTTGGAACCCCAGTTCGCTCGATGTTAAGTCATACTCCCACTGGATAGTCCTAAACTAATTATTAAGCTGATAGCTCGAAACTGGGCCCAAGACTAGTCAGGGATACATATCTGAAAGCACCCTGAGAGTTTTATTGGACCAGATTCTGAAACTGGGTTCTAAGACTGGTCAGAGCTGCTTATCTCGAAACTGATCAGTTGACATTTCTGACTGACACTGAGAATTTTAACGTTTTGACTAAAATTGAACTAAGAATAATCTGATTTAGTTTCAATGCTACTAACAACATGGGAGTCACCAACACTGATAAATGAAGAAAAATTTCGATATTCAAACACTATTGCAAAGTTCAAGATTTTCTAGTTCAAGAAATAGGGCTAAGTTTCACTTCATAAGAATAAACATCATTTCAGTCACAAACTGGTGAAAAATATCTATTACTAACATGAAGTAACATTCCACATGGATTAGATTAATCATGACTAAAATTTCTTAAAATTCGATAATTCCAGGGCTAGAAATGATAGAGAAAAGTAGGGAGTAATTTGGGGACTCAAGGGAAGAATTATTCCCTTGTTGAATTCCCACATACCTGGTGAAGAAGCCCGAAGAATTTCCTTGAGAAACTGAGGAGGAATGGACTGCCCTCATTCTTGCTCTGAAAGTTCCTGAGAGAAACACTTCGATGTTTTTCTAAGAATCTGACTAGGGAATGAGGGGGAAATCATTTAGCCCCTCTAAATTCCCTTAAAAAAAATACTAAAATGACGTAGTTTAGGGTCTAGGAGGTTAGGAAATTACTGAAACACCCTTAGAAAATTCGCAGAAAAACTGACTGTCAGGCCCCCCACGAGGGACCTAACAGGTTATGGCCAGTGACCATAACTCGTAGTCACAGTCGTGCGGTGCACTGCCTAGAACCTCATGTTGGTCACCACAAGGGACCTAACGAGTGTTGGTTGGTGACCACGACTCGTGGTCACCTCTCGTGAACTACACTGCCCACATTTACCCTGGAGTCCCCACAGGCAACACCACGACTCGTGGTGTCCCAAACGAGTCATGGTGAGGACCCGTTAGGTACACTACCTGGCCTCTCTAATTCTAAATCAATCCTGTCCATGGGGCACCCCACAATTCGTGGTGTTGACTATGACTCGTGGTCACACCCGTGGTCACCCCTTTTTCCAAAATTTTCAACTAAGTCCCCAGTCCTCACCATGAGTCACTTAACGACTCATGGTCACCTCTCACGGGTCATAGAATGACTCATTCTGTGACCTGGTACAGATTTTCCAATTTCCTCCGAGTTAAGTCCCAGGTATAGTCTTTGAGTTTCTAGGGCATTACAATATCCCTCCCTTGGGAACATTCGTCCTCGAATGTTGGAAAACACACAGGAAAGTGGAGAATGGCAATCTTTATACACAAATACTTATTATAAAAGCTGGAAACTAGCATAATGACTACCTCTGAACTGAATTCACTAATCGTACACATATTCATTTACATGAAAGAAACTGAAATATACGAACTAAAAGCAGTTTTGGGGAGAAAATTGATACCTTAAACTGAAACTGACCCGGAAGGGAACAAATGGGGGTATCTAGCCATCATATCCGCTTCGGCTTCCTATGTAGCTCCCTCAACCTACTGATTTCTCCATAAGACCTTGACTGAAGCTACCTCCTTGTTCCTCAACTTACGAACCCGACAGTCAAGAATCTAGACTGGGACCTCTTCATATGAGAGACTATCTTTCACTCCCACACTATCCAATGGCACAATTGAGGTTGGATCATCGATGCACTTCTTTAATAGTGACACGTGGAATACTAGGTGCATAAATTCCAACTCTGAAGGTAATTACAGCTCATAAGCTACCTTTCCAATTCGCCTTATAATTCTGTAGGGTACCACATATCTCAGACTGAGCTTTCCCTTCTTCCAAAATATCATCACCCCTTTCATGGGCGAAATTTTCAGATATACCCAATCATCCACAGTAAACTCTAATTCTCTTCTCCTCACATCAGCATAAGATGATGGCTCTAAGCTATTTTCAATCTTTATCTGATGAGTTGTACCTTATGCATAGCTTCATGAACCTAGTCTGGCCTGATTAAAGTCGTTTCACCAATCTCAAACCACCTAATAGGAGATCTGCACCTTCTACCATACAATGCCTCAAAAGAGGCCATCTAGATACTGGAGTGGTAGCTATTGTTGTAAGCAAACACGATGAGAGGCAAGTGATCATCCCAACTGCCCTTGAAATCGATCACACATGCTCTCAACATATCTTCTAGGGTCTGAATAGTCCACTCAACTTGCCCATTTGTCTGCGGCTGAAAAGTTGTGTTGAGCTTAACCTAGGTACCAAGTCCCTTCTGAAAAGACCTCCAGAAATGAGAGGTGAACTGGGTACCTTTTTCTGAGATAATTGATAGTGGCACCCCATGAAGACTGACCAACTCCCGAATATAAAGTCTAGCATAGTGCTCATCTGAATCTGTAGTTTTAACTAGGAGGAAGTGTGCTGACTTAGTCATCCGGTCTACTATTAACAAAATTGAATCATGCTACCGATGAGTCCGAGGTAGACCCGTAATAAAGTCCATATTTACTTCTTCCCACTTCCACGTGGGTATGTTGATATCCTATGTCATACCTCGGTCTCTGATGCTCTACTTTGACTTGCTGGCAGTTTGGGCACTTAGCTACAAATTCAGTGATGTCTCTCTTCATGTCGTTCCACCAGTAAATATACCGTAAATCGCAGTACATTTTAGTAGCACTAGGGTGGATGGAGTATCTCAAGCTGTGTGCTTCATCTAGTATTTGCTGTGTCAAAACACCGATGTTCGATACAACAATCTGCCCTGATAATGGAGCACACCATCTCCCCCTTTAGAGAAAGCCTCAACTTCTTTTCTGAGAACCGCTTCCTTAAGCTTAAGTAAGATGGTATATTCATCCTGTTTGGACTTAACTTCAACAACCAAGGAGGAATATGATCCACTTTGCATCACCACTCCACCCTCAGCTGAGTCAACCAACTGCACCCCTAACTGAGCTAGTCGGTGAACATCCTTCGCCAATTCCTTTTCTCCTTCCTCAACATGAGCCACGCTACCCATAGACACTCTGCTTAGGGCGTCAGCCACCACATTGGCTTTGTCCGGGTGATTTAGCATGCTCATTTCATAATCCTTCAAGAGCTCTAACCCCCTTCTCTAATGAAGATTTAGGTCCTTCTGACTGATTATATACTGAAGGCTCCAACATCCACGTGAGCCCCGTACAGATAGTGTCTCCATATTTTCAACACAAATACCACCACTTCCAACTCCAACTCATGAGTTGGATAATTCTTCTCATGAACTTTGAGCTGTTTGGAGGTGTAGGCTATCACCTGCCACGCAAACGCAACCGAGTCCAACTCTGGAAGCGTCGCAATATACTACAAAGCCATATGATCCTTCCGATAGGGTCAACACTATAGCGGTAGTGAGTCGAGTTTTTAACTCTTGGAAACTCTTCTCACACACATCTGACCACTGGAATTTCACCTTCTTTTGAGTCAGCCTAGTCAGAGGAGGTGCTATAGAAGAAAAGCCTTCCACAAAGAAAACCCAAGAAACTTCTGATTTCAGTTGGGGCGGTAGGTTTGGGCCAGTCTTTCATGGCTGCTATCTTTTGAGGATCACCCTAAATACCCTCACCCGAGACCACATGACCTAGGAAAGTCACGGACTTCAAGCAGAATTCGCACTTGCTGAACTTGCTGAATAGCTGGCGGTCTCTAAGGGTCTGAAGCACTATCCTCGGGTGATTAGCATGCTCTTACTCATTTCTAGAGTATACCAGAAGGTCGTCGATAAACACAATGACGAACATATCCAGATACTGCTTGAAGACTCTGTTCATTAGGTCCATAAAGGCTACAGGGGCATTTGATAGTCCGAAGGACATAACCACAAAATCATAGTGACCATACCGAGTCCTCAAAGCTGTTTTCGATATGTCACACTCTCTAACTCTTAGCTGATGATACCTCGACCTGAGATCTATTTTGGAGAAACAGCTGGCTCCATGAAGTTGGTCGAACAGGTCATCAATTCTGGGTAGGGGATACCTGTTCTTGACTATGACCTTGTTCAACTAACGATAATTGGTGCACATTCTACGGGTACCGTCTTTCCTTTGGACGAATAGCACTGGAGCACCCTAGGGAGAGATGTTAGGCCTAATAAAACCCCTATCAAGAAGATGTTTTAGATGCTCTTTCAACTCCTGAAGTCAGTCAGGGCCATTCTATAAGGAGGGATGGATATGGGCTAAGTATTTGGAATAAGGTCTATACTGAAGTCGATTTCCCGTTTAGGAGGAACTCTGAAAAGATCTTCGGGGAACACATCTAGAAATTCGCTGACAACAGGGACTAACTGGATAGTTGGAGTCTCAATGTCGAAATCCTTGACCCGAACTACATAGTAAATACATTCCTTAAATATAAGCTTCTTGGCCTTAAGGTAGGAAATAAACCTACCCTTAGGCGCTAAACTACTGCCCATCCATTCTAGAGCTGGCTCATTAGGGAAATGAAATGTAATGACCCTAGTTTTGTAGTCGACTGAGGCATAACCATAGTGTAACCAATCCATGCCAAGAATGAGGTCGAAGTCGACCATGTCTAACTCTACAAGGTCAGCTGGAATGACTTTATTAAAGACTGAGATTTGGCAGTTTCTATACACCTGGTTGTCTCTAACTGACTCGCCAACTGGGGTGGAGACTAAAAATGGTTTTGAGAGGACCTCTAGACTGATATTAAACTGAAAAGCTATGTATGGAGTCACGAACGATAGTTTTTCCCATGGATCTAGTAGGGCATATACATTTAGGTGGAAAAGACGTACATACCCATGACCACATCCGATGAGTTCTCCTTATCCTGACGAGATGATAATGCATAAAAATGATTTTGGCGTTGACCGCCCTCCGTACCTAATGTATTAGCCCGCTGAGCTGCTCGGCCTGCTAGAGCTGCTGAGGTAGTGGATTGTGACCTTCCTCGTCCTGTTGATGGGCACTCTCTAAGACGATGACCAAGCTGTCCACAACCAAAACAACCCTTTTGTCCCTGAATACACTCTCCTGGGTGGTTCTTGTCACACTTGGGGTAAGCTGGATACCTGTTGCCAGCATTGTAGCTATGGTACTGAGAGCCAGATGCTCCACCCCTCCGATCCTGACGGGATGAAAAGGTAGGGGCGCTAGTTGAGCTAGGTGTTGGAGCCCTCTACTACTGCTGATGCTGTTATGGGCGGCTGCTACTGCCAGACCTCTGGTGGACATAGCCTGATTGGCCAGTCCTTGTCCGCTTGTTCTTTCGCTCCATGTCCCTTAGTTTTTCTACCTCAATTTGCTGGGCATAGACAATAAGGCTGGAGAGGCCGATATCCTTAATCAGCACCGCTGTCCTGCACTCTTTGAGGACCGAGTTCGACACCCCATTGACAAACTTCAACATGCGATCCCTTGGCTCGGCAACCATCTCTGGAGCATATTTGGACAACCTGGTGAACTCTACAGCATACTCTTCTACTGTTCGATTTCCCTATCTCAGATTTATGAACTCCGCTAATTTTACCTCCCTGAGTTCCCGAGGGAAGAATCTGTCCAGGAAGGCTGTAGTGAACTCCTCCCATTCCTCTGGTCCTGCCTCTACTGGCCTCCCCTCCTTCCACTACTCGTACCAGACCTGGGCTATCCCTTTCATCTAGTAGGCAGCCAAGTTGGCACTCTTTGAGAGACTAATACCCATAATTTGTATGATCTTCTTAATCTCATCCACAAATCCTTGTGGGTCTTCTCCCACCTTAGATCGATGAAAATACGGAGGATTCATCCGGGTGAAGTCCCACACTCGAGAAGCTTCTGCGGAACAATTGTTGTTGATTGGAACCACCTACTGGTTCACCTGGTTGGTTACAGTTTGAGCGAGCAGCTGAATGGCCGCCCTGAATCCTGTGGTAGACACTGAGTCGTCCTGAGGGGCTGTCGGGGCTAGTGGGGCAGGTCAGTGAGCATTACCGACCCTTCTTCCATTACCACATCGCGGAGGCATGATTCATTGAAATGAAACAGAACATGAGTTAAGAAAATGATTTTGGAATTGAATTTCAACGCACGATAAAGAGTATGAATAAAAGGGAATTTTCCTAATAACATCTCATAGCTTCGCCGTAATAAGTGTGGCGCGCTTCACACCCATGAAAAGGACTCTACTTGATGCAGCTTTCATACATCCGAGGATACTCTAAACCTAGGGCTCTAATACCAAGTTTGTCACGCCCCGAGCTTACACCTTGGATGGGACACGGTACTTGGAGTCACAAGTAACCCCAAGTTAACCCCTGTTCTATCATATACTAGCATCCTGAGCAAACCTATATATATACAACGGAAGTTTAAAGCAAAAAAATAAACATTTAAGAGAATGAAACTGATTCACAATGTTTGAAAGCATTCGAACAAAACTACATGTCTGAAAAAACAAATCTGCGTCTGAAAGCCTCTACCACTGATGTGTTGCTGGGACAAGCCCCCGGCTAACTCCAAATCTAAATATAAGAAAGAAAAATTGAGTAAAATAATCTTCATCCTCAAAATATGAGAATTCACCACTTAGAACCGCTGAAGTCTTCTGAGAGCGATCGACTAGCGAGGCTAAGACTGAGATCCTACAACTGTATCATAAATGATATAGAATAAAAGTATGCGTCAGTACTTTGAATGTACTGAGTAAGTGAGAGAAACCATACACCATAAATAAAAGTGTTGAACTAAAAGGACATGCAATGACCAACTAAAGTTACTAAACTGAATGACTAAAATAACTGAGATGGTCTAAATGACCCTGTCTAATGGTCAAGAACATGCCCTAAATCTGAGGTACTGATCTGAAACTGATCTAAGCTGACTAGTGGGAGAGTCTATAACCGACATATAACCATGTGAGCTAGACATGGAGTCTGATGTATACACCCCATTGGTAGGACCCAATATACCTTGATAGGGTATAAAGGCATGAACTGGGCGATCACAAATCTAGGTCCATGAGGCCAATAAAACTGTAACCTACGGTGGCAATGTAGTTCTTGGAACTGGATGCACTGGAACCCCAGCCCGCTCGGTGCTAAGTCCTACTCCCACTAGATATTCCTATACAGACTACTAAGCTGATAGCTTAAAACTAGGGCCAAAGACTAGTCAGGAATACCTATCTAAAAGCGCCCTGAGAGTCTTATTAGACCGGATTTTGTAACTGGGTTCTAAGACTGGTCAGAGCTGCTTATCTGTAAGTATCATGACTCCCTAGTGAATCACCAAAACTGAGTTCTAAGTCTGATTTTGATAATTGGGAGGTACTACTGACACCTCTGGAATTTCTATAGTCAAACTGATCATTGATATTTCTGACTAACATTGAATATTCTAACATTTTAACTGAACAGCAATGACATCAATCTAACTAAATTTTTAGCACCAACTAACATCATGGGAGTCCTCAACACTGAAGGAATCAAGCGAATTTCACTGTTTAATTATTATTGTAGGATTCTAGATTTTCTACGTTCAAGGACTAGGGCTAAATTTCACTTCACAAGAACAAACATTATTTCAGTCACAAAATGGTGGAAAATATCTATAATTAACATGAAATAATATTCCACATGAATTAGATGAAGTATGACTAACAATTTCTTAACATTCGATAGTTTCTGGGCTAGAACTGATAGAGAGAAATAGGGAGAAATATGGGGACACAATGGAAGAACTATTCCCTTGTTCAATTCCCACATACCTGGTGAAGAAGTCCGAGGAATATCCTTGAGAAACCAAGGAGAAATGGACTGCCCTAGTTCTTGCTCTGAAATGTTCTGAGAGAAAACATACGTTGTGTTTCTGAAATTCTGAATGGGGAAAATGAGGAAGGAAACCGTTTAACCCCTCTAAATTCCCTTAAAATATATCAAAACAACATAGTTTAGATTCTAGGATGTCATAAAATTACTAAAACACCCTTAGGAAATTCACAGGAAAATTGACTATCAAGCCCCCCCACGAGGGACCTAACAGGTCGTGCCCAGTGACCACGACTCGTGGTCACACTCATGAGGTACACTGCCTAGAATCTCCTGTTGGTCACCACGAGGGAAACCATGACTCATGGTGTACCCAACGACTCATCCCATCGCCAACACTGCGGAGTCATGTTTCACTAAAATGAAATAGAGCACAAGTTAGGAGAATGATTCTAGAACTGAATTTCAATGCACGATAAGGAGTATGAAATAAAGGGAGTTTTCCTAATAACATCTCGTAACCTCTCCATCATAAGTGTGGCGCGCTTCACACCCATGAAGAGGAATTGACTCGATGCGGCTTTCAGACATCCGAGGATACTCTAAACCTAGTGCTTTGATACCAAATTTGTCAGGCTCCGAGTTTACACCCTAGATGAGACACGGTACTTGGAGTCACAAGTAACCCTAACACTGGAATTCTAAGTAACATATAAATATATACAACAGAAGTTTAAAGCAAAAATGTAAACATTTGAGAGAATAAAGTTGGTTCATAATATTTGAAAATATTTGAGAGAAGCTACAAGTCTGAAAAACCAAATCTGTGTCTGAAAACCACTACGACTGATGAATTGCTAGGACAAGCCCCCAGATAACTCCAAATCTAAAAAAAGGAAAAAAATATAACTGAATTAAATAATCTCAGTCCTCGAAGAATGAGGACTCACCAACTAGGACAGTTGAAGTCTTCTGAGAGTGATTGGCTAACGAGGCTAAGACTGAGATCCTGCAGCTGTATCATAAAATGATACAGTACAAAAGTATGCGTCAGTACTTTGAATGTACAGAGTAAGTGGGATAAAACATAACACAATGGAATAAAAGTGTTGAAATGAAAAAGACATGCAATGGCCAACTAAAGCTACTGAATTGAATAACTAAAATAAATGAGATGGTCTAAAAGCCCCTGTCTGATGGTCAAGGACATGCCCTATTTTTGAGATACTGATCTGAAACTGAACTGAGCTGACTAGTGGGAGAGTCTATAACCTACATATAACCACGTGGGCTAGACATAGAGTCCGATGTATAAACCCCATTGGTAGGACCCAATATACCTTACCAAGGTATAAAGACATGAACTGGGTGATCACAAGAGTCTGGGGCCATCAGGACCAAAAAACTAAAACCTACGATGGCAACGTAGTTCTGGGAACCTGGTTGCACTGGAACCTCGGTCTTCTCGGTGCTAAGTCCTACTCCCACTGGATTGTCCTAGACTGATTACTAAGCTAATAGCTCAAAACTAGGGTCCAAGACTAGTCAGTGATACATATATGAAAGAATCCTGAGAGTCTTATTGGACCAGATTCTGGAACTGGGTTCTAAGACTGGTCAGAGCTGCTTATCTGGAAGCATCGTAACCGTCTAAAGAACTAACTGTAATCTGAAGTTGGGGTCCTAAGGCTAGTCAGAGATGCTGGTTTAAAGTGTCATGACCACCTAGTGGACCATTAAAAATTGAGTTCTAAATCTGATTCTGATAACTGGGAGGTACTACTGACACCTTGGGAATTTCTGCAGTCAAACTGATCAGTTGACATTTCTGACTGACACTGAGAATTTTAACATTTTGATTAAAACTGAACTGACAATAATCCGATTTAGTTTCAATACTACTAACAACATGGGAGTCCTTAACACTGATAAATCAAGAAAAATTTCGATATTCAAACACTATTACAAAATCAAGATTTTCTAATTCAAGAAATAGGGCTAAATTTCACTTCACAAAAATAAACATCATTTCAGTCACAAACTGGTGGAAAGTATCTATAACTAACATGAAGTAACATTCTACATGGATTAGACGAAGCATGACTAAACTATCTTAACATTCAATAATTCCAGGGCTATAAATGATAGAGAAAAGTAGGGAGGAATTTTGGGAAACAAGGGAAGAATTATTCCCTTGTTGAATTCCCACATACCTGGTGAAGAAGCCCGAAGAATTTCCTTGAAAAACTGAGGAGGAATGGACTTCTCTAGTTCTTTCTCTGAAAGTTCCTGAGAGAAACTCTTCGATGTTTTTCTGAGAATCTGAGTGGGGAATGAGGGGAAAACCGTTTATCCCCTTTAAATTTCCTTAAAAAATACTAAAAAGACGTAGTTTAGGGTCTAGGAGGTTAGGAAATTACTAAAACACCCTTAGGAAATTCACAGGAAAACTAACTATCAGGCCCCCCCACAAGGGACCTAACGGGTCATAGCCAGTGACCACAAGTCGTGGTCACAGTCGTGAGGTGCACTGCCTAGAACCTCTTTTGGTCACCACGAGGGACCTAACGAGTCATGGTTGGTGACCACGACTTGTGGTCACCTCTCGTGAACTACATTGCCCACATTTACCCTAGAGTCCCCACGAGTGACACCATGACTCATGATGTCCCAAATGAGTTGTGGTGAGGACCCATTGGGTACACTGCCCGGTCTTCTCTAATTCCTGATAAATCCTGACCATGGGGCACCCCACGACTCGTGGTCACACCCCTGGTCACCCTTTTTTCCAAAATTTTCAACCAAGTCCCCAGTCCTCACCACAAGTCACTTAACGACTCGTGGCTACCTCTCATGGGTCACATAATGACTCGTTCCGTGACCTGGTGTAGATTTTCTAGTTTCCTCCATTTTAAGTCTCGGGTATAGTATTTGAGTTTCTATAGCATTACATAAATCCACAGAAAACGATCCTCATTAGCACCTAAAGAACTTCTTGGAGGTTTGCAATCTCCACAAACAATACAATACCTCCGATGATGTCATTCAGATAAGGGTTTTCAAATACTTCTTGTCGGAGTAGCTTGAGATGGTTATTCTGGTCGCCTCCAAATTCAATCCACACATGGTAAGAACTTGTAAGTGTATTCCTTAAAAAGTGGTTCCCACCAAGTAAAAAGGTGGAGCAGCAACGCTACAAGATCTTCTACTTCCGACAACTCCCTGGGAAGTAACTCTTTGAGGCATGGGAATGCTTTAAGTAGTACATACTTAGGGCTCCCAACAATAGGTTTCCCAAGCATATTTACTTGAAAAGTTCTACACCGGCTTGGACTCATTGACATTGTCCGCAGCATAATGTTGCTGGGGGTTTCTTCATGGGAAGGACCTTCAACTAGGTTGCCATTATTTTAGATCGAATTGGAAAGCACAACCATGCAAGGAATGGTGGAGACCAGAGTAGAGGGTTGAATGTGGGTACTCCTTTATTATCTCACTTGATAAAGGAGAACCCAGATCGTGATAAGATGATGGTGGCTATGGCCACCAACATAGCCATACTAACTAAGAAGTTGACTAAGGCTGAGGTCAAAAAGGTACATGTTTTTGAAGAATCCCTGAGTATTCTCAATATGGACATGGATTCCTCCCTCCTCCATATCAAGGGCAATGACAACCTCAACTGCAAGGTCAAGTTCAATACTACTCGAGAAATTATTATGGTGGTTTGAATTAAGGGTGGCACAACAATGACAATTATGCAAATAGGAATCTGAATCTCTATTTCCCACCGATGGGCCCTTCTTCTAGTTTTCAAAATTGGAGGGATGGACCATCTCAAGAGCAAGGAGGTTCTAAGATTGAAGGGATGCTAGATAAAGTGCTTGCAAACTCAGAAGAGTCTGATGTATGTTTGAAGAGCTTGACAGAAATTGTTGGCTCCCACACAACATCCATTCAAAAATTGGAGTATCAAGTAAGGGATCTTCACAACCCCAAGCAAAAGGGCATCTCCTTAGTGACACCTTGGCCAATCCAAAAGGGCATGTTGGAATGTCCAATGCTCAATGTATGTCTATTGCCACTAAGAGTGACAAGATTGTGCAACCTTTCAGTGGTGAGGTCATTGATGGTACTATTGGAAAAGGAGTTGAGAATGTGCATGAGGGTAATGACAAAAGTGAGGGGTTGACGAAGCCACAAGTTGGTGTGATTATTGATGATGGAGTGAAAAAGCCACAGGTAGAGGCGGTTGATAAATATGTTACAATTGCTTCTAAAAGGAAGGGGAAGACCAAGGAAGGCATTGATGACATTTTTAAATCTTACTCCCAACTTGTTCCTCCCTTTCCACAAAGGTTGGCCAAATAAGCTCTTGACACCAAAACTGCTAAACTCATTGAGTGGTTGAAAGATGCAACACTTTGAGTTCCATTTATAAATGCAATCAAGGAGATGTCTGATTTTGAAAAATACCTAAAGATGTTGTTGAAAAAGAAGTTGTCAAGTAATGATGAATATCTAGTCCTTGTAACACATTATGTGAGTGCTATCATTGCCAGAACTGGTGTATAGAAAAAGGGTGATCCGAGTGAGTTCACTGTGCCTTGCCGAATTGGGAAATCTTTACTTTTTTATTTATGTGGCTTAATCATGGAGATATGGAGAGCCTTCATGGTACACTTCTTCCTTTATTTTCTTAAACCATTTGACTTTGCGCTTCGCTCCTTCCACAGTTTTTGCCTTATCCTTGTCTTTAATCCTAGCACCATATCAGGGAGTTGGTCACTTAAACTCCTGAAGAGGGTAAACTAAAAATTGTAGATGAGTCCAAGGGCGAGAGTGGTGGAATATTTTCCATTCAACCACTCTCTATCTTAGCAATTATAGGATCTGAACTCAATCTCACTGGCACCGCATGCTCTATCATCGTGATGAGTGATCGGGCCAGAGATCTATTCTTGAATTATGATAAATCAACTCATTGGGGATTTCCCAATAGGTTACATACAAGCTTCTTAAGTTGTTTGTGAGAAAGCCCGACAGCCATGGTACTCTGACTGAGCTTTTTTGGATTACTCAAGTCAGGAAAAACCCCGTACCTCCTCTGACCCCTAAATTATTTCAAGAAGCAGGAGTCATGCAGGATGGGGAAGAAGCCCCTTTGAGCCTTCTAGCTAACGTGAGTCTTCTTCTTTTGGGGGGTTCTCATGGTTCTCCCATCCCTTTCTCAAGACATCCATCTGTACTGGGCGCTTTCGCTTTTTGAGCATGGGAAAAGTAAAATGGTGCTTGATGTTATGCTATGATATCAAGGTTTGTGGTTTATTTTTTGACCTTTTGTGACACACTCCGAGCTAGGAATTTGTAACCCTTTTTGGGCTTTGTAATGTTTATGCACTACTTTGGGCTTTGTAATGTGTAACCTGTTTAGGGATTTGTAATATTTATGCCTTGCTTTAGACTTGTAATTTGTAACTCATTTCGTGCTTGTGATGAAAAGAATCTTTTATGATCTCATAGCTCCCTTATGTTGTTTGCTTTTTTGCCTTATCTTTTTAGCACATGGTTCACCATTGCAAATTTCGTTCTTCATATTTTCGCTCAGTATTCCTTTTAGAGCGAGAGCCCGAACTCGATTAACCTTCTTGACTTTATTGATCGTGCTTTTTTGATAAACAGGGATTGTCACCTTTTGAAGGTTTGCTTCGTGGTGTCCATCTTTGTGTAATCAATTTCCAAAAATTGCAATGAGCAATCCTAGCTGGAATTAGCGAGTATTGAGTTTTTATTTGATGACTCAATATAGTCACTAATCGACTTTATGTTATGGTGCTTCCTACCTAATCACCTCTTCAGGTAGGTGTGTTTATTGCTTTTCATCTGATCATGGATCTTTTCAATTCCGTTCATTGTCAAACCTTGTGGCACGAGGAAAGATCTCTTTACTTTTTTAATTATAGTGTTTCTAAGTCTGGATGTCTTCGAGGTACTTTAGAGCATATCTTTTTGGTGAATTCTTTCTATTTAGTCGAATTTTAGCTTTATACTTGATAGGAAACTTAGATTTCACATTGTTTTGAGTATGCCTCTTGATTGGCCTCATTTCGAGTGTAAATGGTGTCCCCTTGGTTTTTCTCTATCAAATGATCAGTCCATGCGTCTCACGTAAATTTACTTTTTTGACTGGCCTAGGGCCCCAATGTTATGTTTGGAAGAGTATTCTATGTCCATTAATTAAAAAGCCACTCTCAGTTTCATCTCCAGCCCCTGGTGCCTGACCATAGAGCATGGGTACCTCCATTTTAAAACTTCTCCATTATTATAAGGATTTGGGGGTCGTTGGCTTGCGACTCAGGGTTACCAAGTTGAGCTCTTGTCCTCCCTTTGTTCGTCCAAGATGAGTTATTCTCGAGACCTTGCAATTTTGATCTTTGAGTGTTCGCAGCATGTTGCGCTTAGACTTGGGATTTCAGTATTTGAAAAAGAAAGTGTGACATGCTTTTTAGGAATATATTATTTTATTCATGTCACTGATTTTCCCAGATGGTTGTGACCTTTACATGATATAAAAAATAGAAATCCTAAATTCCTTCCTGAAAGTCCCTACTGTTACCTTATTAAAGATCTTGCCAGAGAAATCCTCTGGGGGACAAAAACTGGGAGAAGGAAAAAAGAGTGTAATGTGTCCTTCCGGGCCTTCTTAGTTGGTTATCTAGCCACAACACTCTCTTCGCTTTCGATTACTTCTGGGAGTTCTTATTCATGTTATCCTCAGGTTCCAGTGTCAGTCTCCTCCAAAGAGCAAATCCTTTTCGTGGGAGTGAGAAAGCTATTCCGATAACCTCCAGGAGCTCGGGAGGAAAAAAGAAAAAAAACAGTTATTAAATCAATGATACCAAGGAAAAGTACATGTTACCTCACCGTCGGGGGCATTCTTCTTATAATTTATCTTATTGTCTTTTTGGGTGTGCTGGGGTTTGCTGGCTACCTGTTTCCCTTGACACCTTTCTTGAAGTTGTTTTTAGCTCGATCACTTAGGAACTCCCGCAGATAGCCATCCATCAACAAATCTGCAATCGCTTCTTGAAAGTGGCAGTAGTCCCTATTGTTGTGGCCATGTGTCCTGTGGTATTTGCACCATAGGTTCCTATCCCTAGAATCTAGATTCGAGTGGATGGATTCGAAAACTCTGCCCCTTTAATATCTTGTATGATTGAGACCAGTTGCGTCTGGATGACAGTAAAATAATACTCCGAGAATACAGGTACCTCTCCAACAGCATACACCACTTGCTTCATAGCCTCTTTAGCATATAACCCTCTTCAAGCGGAGTCCCTGTCTATCCTTTTCTCTGATCAAGTCTGATTCAGGGCATACGAACTACAACCTCTACTTTTTCCTACTCTTATATCTATTGTGTATGGCCCACACCTTTCCCGCAATGCATCCTTTAGGTCAAACCATCAAGAAGTGTTTTGGGTGGTCCTCTCACCTGCGTAAAATGGGTCCTTCAAAGACTTTAGCTCATTCTGTGTTCAAGGCACCTCACCAACGACCTTTCGATAGTTATCCTCGATCCTACATCCGCACAAGTTGTGGCCTCAAACTCGGTTAGGCTATCATTTAGTTTGAAAGAGGCAATTGAGCTCTCGGGGTTTCAACCCTTTAGTAAAGGTCTTTAACACCCAATCATCCGAAACTATCGACAGTTGCATCCCTTCTGAAACCTCAC
>JACEIK010000509.1:332409-342926 GCA_018107945.1 Datura stramonium | reverse complement strand
CCCGCACTCCGAGGCTACACCTTCTTGCCCTCAGCAAGGGCCCTAATAAAACTGTCTGCCAACATATTAAACGAATCAATTTAATTTTTGGGTAAAATAGAATACCAGGACAAAGCTCCCCCCAGCAAGGTTTCTCCAAATTTTTTTCACCATCACAAACTCAGCCTTCTCCCTTGTCAGGTTTTTACTATTTACCACTGTTGTGAAGAAGAGCAAATGCTCCTGAGGGTTCGAATTTCTGTCACGACCCAGACATACACTCGGATCATGGAAATAGGACAAGGAGCCCCGAGAGACCCCAAGTCAACCCATGGCATGAGCGTACATCTAATTCAATCACATAAGTGGAAGATTCAATACAAGAAAATGTAAACATGCCATAATTACGGAGAAAGACATTACATAATCCATACATGACAGTTGAATACAACTTGTAGTCTGAAAAGCCTCTAATCATGAAATACGGGTTAATGGGACAACCCCCCCAACTAACCCAACAAAACAAAAACTGAAGGAAAAGCGTAGAGTCTAAATATATGGCCCTCGGAACATGAGGACTCACCAAATAAGCTGATAGCAAACTCTGAGGAAGGTGAGCTTGAGAATCAGGTCCTGTATAATGAAATGATACAGCATAGAAGGTATGCGGTTAGTACTTGGAATATACTGAGTATGCAAGGTAAGTAAAACGAACATTTAAAATATAGAAATCTCATAAATGGTCATAAGAGTGGGACATTGTGCTCATATCATAAATGTAGTACCATAACACAAGGCTCAAGATTTTCAAAACATTTGTAATACAATTGTAATCATAATCGTAAGAGAAAAGCCTTGTTTAACATGACTTGAGCCCATATACATAATCATAAACATGCATAAATCATGAAGAATAGTGGGAGATTCTCTTAACCGACATACCCCATATGAGCACACATGAAGCCCGAACTATAACGCTAGTGGGGAGGGTGTCCGTACCTTGTCAAGGTTCAAACCATGAAAGTGTGATGTCACCATGAAAAGTTCCATTTGGGCTAGGGACAGTCCCATAGGAGGTCCCAGCATACTTACGGTGGCACGTAGTTTATGAGATATGGGGTAGAACCTAGGCCCCGAACCTACTCGGTGTTTGATACTACTCCCAAAACATATATAGTGCTCATAGTATAACATACATGAATTCATGGGCTAGTTAAATCANGCAACAAGGCCCGTGAGTCGGCCAAAACATAATTCATGATTCATGAAGTTCATACATACTTGTAAATCATGCATATAGCTTGGAATTCTTAAATCCGTGATGGGTAATATTATAAATCCATAATTCAAGTTGTAAATCATGTTGGCTTCGTAAATATCCTCATTTGAAGAGAAGATCATAAATCGATTCATCATGGGCTTGCATAATTAGGCTTAAATACATAGAACTTCCAAATCAATAATATTATAGCTATTTTGAATCACAAAAGTTGATTACAACCCACAGATTATGATAAGATTTTAAAATCACAAAACCCAGAATCAAATCATTAGATTTTAAGTAAATCAAATTCAAAACACCATGAGTTTTCAATGAAACTTTTGTAAAAATCATAGAGGAGGGACATGGGTGTGGAAGAAATCACCCATTGGTAACCTTACATACCTGAGAATATCTAGTTCTTAACCTCTCTTGACAACCCAAGAAGAAATTGCAATGAATTGATGGGTTCTAAGCTTGAATCACTCCCAATTCCCCTACCTTGCATGCATGAAAGAATGAAGTGAAAACTGAACTTAATCCCTTTAAATTTCCCTATTCATAACCCAAAACATCGTAGTTTAGGCCTTAGGATCTTAGGAATTTACGAAAAAGCCCTTACTAATTCACAGAAAAATAACTGACAGGGGACTCAGACGGGTGACCTGACGACTCGTTACATGCCCACACGGCTCGTCACCTTGCTCATCGGGTACACAGTCTTAACTGATCATTCGGGGTCCTAACAGATGACATAACGACTCGTTATAGGTGGAAATGAGTCGTGACCACCACTCATCAAGTGCAATGCCTTCCTTATGCCAATTGTTTAAAATTCACCCAACGACTCACACCATGACTCATTGCCTGGCATGACGAGTCGTGGTCTCCTTCCGTTAAGTAAACTGCGTTGCCTTTTATATTTTTCTTATACCTTCTCCCCACGAATGACCTAACGACTCGTGGTGTCTAACCACGAGTCGTTCTCAAGCCCGTGGGGATCCCTTTTACCTTAATCTTTTTCCTATTCTCCCAGGCCTCCCCACGAGTCACCTGACGACTTGTGGGCTCTCCTCACGAGTCGTCCAATGACTCGTCCTGTGCTTGCAACCCAGATTTTCAGATTTTCCCCATTTCAAATCTCGGGTCCGGTCTTTGAATTATTGAGGTATAAAAATATCTCCCCCTTGGGAACATTCATCCTCGAATGTTAGAAACATACAGAAACTCAGAATCAAACATTCATCATATACAAATACTAATCATTTAAACTGAAAATTGACGGAATGACTACCTCCGAAAAGAAATACATAGCTAAATTTAATTTAGACATCACATACATTCATCATAGCATAAATCAAACTTGCGCACATGAACTGAACATGGAAATTGATTAGAGATTTAGGGGAAAATTGATACCTCAAACTGAAACAGAGCCGGTATAGAATAAATGCGGGTATCTAGCCATCATATCCGCTTCAGCTTCCCATGTAGCTCCTTCAACATGTTGATTTCTCCATAGTACTTTACTTAAGCTACTTCTTTGTTCCTCAGCCTCCGAACCTGACGATCTAAGATTGCAATTGAAATTTCCTTATAATTGAGGCTATCCTTTACACCGACTCTGTCCACCTGGACTACTAGAGCTGGATCTTCCAAGCATTTCTTCAAAAGCGACACATGAAACACAGGATGCACATAAGATAACTCTGAGGGCAAGTCCAACTCATACGCTACCTTACCAACTCTTCTCATAATTCGGTAGGGACCAATATAGCGAGGGCTGAGTTTTTCTTTCTTACCGAACCGCATGACTCCCTTCATGAGGGATACCTTTAGAAATACCCAATCGTCTATCTCAAACTCCAAATCTTTTCTTCTCACATCCGCATATGACTTTTGACGACTGTGAGCGGTTTTCAGCCTGTCGCTTATTATCTAAACCTTCACCATGGCCTCATGAACCAAATCAGGTCCTATCATAGCTACCTCACCAACCTCAAACCATCCGATGGGCTACACCTCCGCCCGTAAAGAGCCTCGAACAGTGTCATTTGGATGCTAGAGTGATAGTTGTTATTGTAAGCGAACTCAATCAAGGTCAAGTGATCATCCAAACTACCTTTAAATTCCATCACACAAGCTCTCAACATGTCCTGGAGAGTTTGAATTTTCTGCTCTACGTTACTATCCATTTGCGGATGAAATGTTGTGTTGAGCTTAACCTGAGTTCCAAGCCCTCTTTGGAAAGACCGCCAAAATTGAGAGGTAAATTGAGTACCTCAGTTTGAGATAATAGACAAGGGAATTCCATGAATTTGAACCAACTCCCGAATATACAATTTGCATAATCATCCGCTGAATATGTGGTTTTTACCGGTAGGAAGTGTGCAGCCTTGGTCAACCTGTCTACTACCACCCAAATAGAATAATAGGGTCGGCAAGTACGAGGTAGGCCTATAATGAAATCCATATTAATCTCTTCCCACTTTCAAGTGGGAATGCTAATATCCTGAAGTATGCCTCTCGCCCTTTAATGCTCAACTTTCACTTGCTGGCAGTTCGGGCACTTTGCTACGAATTCTGCAATATCCTTCTTCATGTTGTTCCACCAATATATTTCCCGCAAATCATGATACATCTTGGTGGCACCCAGATGGATAGAATACCTGGATCCATATGCCTCATGCAATATCCGGTCCCTCAGATTATCCACATCTGGAACATATAGACGGCCCTGGTACCGCAGCACACCATCTCCCCCTTGGGAGAAGACCTCCACCTTCTGACTTCCAATGGCTTCCTTCAGCTTTACTAAAATCGGATCCTCATCTTGTCTGGCCCTTACATCTGTCACCAAGGACGATTCTGATCCATTTTGCACAACAATGCCTCAATCGGTTGAGTCGACCAATCTAACTCCTAATCTTGCAAGTCGATGGACATCTTTCACTAACTCCTTACTTCCCTCATCCACGTGGGACACACTCTCCATAGAGATCCTACTAAGCGCGTTCGCTACCACATTAGCCTTACTCGGGTGGTAAAGGACACTAATGTCGTAGTCCTTTAGTAGCTCCAACCACCTCCTTTGCCGAAGATTGAGATCTTTCTGCGTAAATACATATTGCAAGCTCTTGTGATCCGTAAATACATCCACGTAGACCCCATACAAGTAATGTCTCCATAACTTCAAGGCGAACACTACCGCGACCAACTCAAGATCATGCGTCGAGTAATTCTTCTCATGGATTTTCAACTGTCTTGAGGCATATGCTATCACCTTCCCATGCTGCATCAACACACACCCAATTCCAATTCTCGAAGCATCACAATATACCACAAAACCATTGGTACCCTTGGGTAGGGTCAACACTGGTGCTGAAGTGAATCGAGTCTTCAACTCTTTGAAGCTCTTCTCACAAGCCTCCGACCATTGGAACTTTACCTTTTCTGAGTCAACCTGGTCAATGGTGCTACAATTGATGAAAATCCTTTAACAAATCTTTGGTAGTAACCTGCTAGGCCCAAGAAACTCTGAATATCTTAAGGATTCACCGGTCTGGGCCAATTCTTCACCGCCTCAATTTTATGAGAATCTACCTTTATTCCCTCACTTGATACCACATGGCCCAAAAATGCAACTGAGTCCAACCAAACTCGCACTTACTGAACTTTGCATACAACTGACGATCCTTGAGAGTCTACAGCACTATTTTGAAATGAGCAGCATGCTCCTCCTCCCTCCCGAAATATATAAGGATATCATCAATGAAAACGATCACAAACATGTCTAGATATTTATTGGACACCCTATTCATCAAGTACATGAAAGCTACAGGGGCATTGGCTAGTCTAAAAGATATAACAACAAATTTGTAGTGACCATACCGAGTCCTAAAAGCGATTTTCAGAATGTCACTCTCCTGAACCCTGAGCTGGTGATACCCGAACCTGAGATCTATTTTTGACAAACATCTGGCACCCTGAAGCTGGTCAAACAAGTCATCGATCCTGGGTAAGGGGTACCAATTCTTGATGATGACCTTGTTTAATTGCCGGTAATCAATACACATGCGAAGGGATCCATCCTTGTTTTGAACAAAGAGAACCGGTGCGCCCCATAGAGACTTTCTCGGTCTAATAAAGCCCTTATCTACTAGATCTTTCAACTGATCCTTCAACTCTTTTAGCTTAGTTTGCGCCATTCGGTAGGGGGGAATGGAGATAGGCTGCGTATCGGGTAAGAGATCAATGTCAAAATCAATTTCCCTCTCCAAAGGAACACCTGGCAAATCATCGAGAAAAAACTCCGGATACTCACACACTACCAAAACTGACTGGATAGTCGGGTTTCGAACTCAACATCCTTAACCCTAACTAGGTGATACATGCATCCCTTAGAAATCATTTTCCTGGCCTTGAGATATGAAATAAACTGACCGGCTGGTACAACTGAATTACCCTTTCACTCTAAAACTGGCTCGCTCGGAAATAAGAATTCCACCGCATGGGTTCTACAATTCATCGAAGCATAACATGCAAACAACCAATACATGCCCAAAATGAGGTCAAAGTAAGTCATAGTTAACTGTACTAAGTTTGCTGAGGTAACCTTATGCAACACTGTGATGGGGCAACCTCTGTACACCCGCCTAGCTACAACGAATTCATCGACTGGGGTAGAGACTGAGAATGGTTCTGACAAAATTTCAGGGCTAACTCCAAAACTACTAGCAATATAGGGATTCACAAAAGACAAAGTGGATCCTGGATATAAAAAGGCATGAGCATCAATATGAAAGACTCGTAACATACCAGTGACCACATCTGGAGAAGCCTCCTGCTCCTAGCGGGGTACTAGAGCATAAAACCTGTTTTGGCGTTGACTGCCTACTATACTAGTAGAGGCACCCTGCTGAGGGGGACGTGCTGCTAGAGCAGTAGAAATAGCTGAAGGGCAATCTATGATTATGTGTCCGAGTTTGCCACACCCAAAACAAGCATCTGCGCCAACCAGGCACCTCCCGAGATGATTTTTGTCGCATTTCACACAAACTGGAAAAGTACGATACACCTGTATGCTACGCTGGTCCCTCGAGCCTGAAGCCCTGCTCCTCTGATCTCCCCTAAACCTGGATGGCATGTTAGCCGATGATGGAGCTGGAGCGATGACCTATGCTGAGACTGCTGGCACGGTCCACCCCCTAACCTAGTTTGAGAAACCCCATAGTTGTCGGTCCTGGCCTTCTTGTCCTCCCTCTATCTCCTGTAGACCGACTCCATATAATGTGCATGCAATATAATACAGGGAAAATCAATGTCCCAATGAAGCATGGCGATCCTACAATCCTTGTCCAAGCGCCACCCTATGCACAAAACGACTCACCCGAGCCCTCTGATCCGCCACCAACTCTGGAGCATACTTGGATAATCGAGTGAACTCCAATGCATACTCATGTATGGACATGTTACCCTGCTTCAAATTGACGAACTCAGTAGCCTTGAGCTCCCTCATCTCTCGAGGGAAGAACCGATCCATAAATGTCATATGAAACTCCTCCCAACCTATCAGGCCTGCACCCACTACCCTGGCATCTCTCAATTGCTTAAACCATACGTGAGCTACCTCCTTTAGCTGATAGGATGTCAAGTCAACACACTCTCCATTGTTCACCCCCCATAACCTGGGTGATCTTCAAAATCTCCTCAATAAAATCATTTGGGTCCTCATCTATCTTCGACCCCGTGAACTCCGGAGGGCTCATCCTCAAGAAATCCCTCACCCTAGATGTTGCTGCATTCCCATTCTACGGGTAATGTGCTACAGTCTGATTTTGAACTTGGGCAGTAATGGCCTGTGCTAGCATCTGAATAGCTACCCTAAACTCAACGTGGGCAGCTGGCTCTGGTATGTGCTCCTCGTGAACGAGTGGGGTTGGCTGATGCTCCTCACCATTTGCACCCTCATTCTCAATACCGTTACCATTTCATCTAGGGTTCACTCGGCGTGAAGGTATGATGCTGCAAACATAAATAGCACGAATTAGAAGGGTAGTGAACTTTTCATCGCACGACATAGATCATGAAAGAAGGGAACAATTTCTAAACGTCTAGTAGCCTCTTCTTCATAGGTGTGGCGCGTTTCACACCCATGAAAAAGACTCTACTTGACAGCTTTCAGACTTCCTAGGACACTTCAAACCTATGGCTCTGATACCAGTTTGTCACGACCCGGACGTACAGCTGGATCGTAGACACGATGCAAGGAGCCCCGAGAGACCTTACGTCAACCCATGGTATGAGCGTACATCTAATTCAATCACATAAGCGGAATACTCAACATAAGAAAACGTAAACATGTCACAATTACATAGAAAGACAATACATAATCCATACATGATGGTTGAATAAAACTTGTAGTCTGAAAAGCCTCTAATCATGAAAGATGGGTTGATGGGACAACCCCTCAACTAACCCAACAAAAAATAAAATGAAGGAAAAGCATAGAGTCTAAACGTATGGCCCTCAAAACATGAGGATTCACCAAATAAGCTAATAGCGAACTCTGAGAATCTACTGAGGAAGGTAAGCCTGAGAACCGAGTCTTGTATAATGAAATGATACAACATAGAAGGTATGCAGTCAATACTTGGGATATACTGAGTATGCAAGGTAAGTAAAACGAACATTTAAAATATAGAAATCTCATAAATGATCATAAGAGTGGGACATCGTGCTCATATCATAAATGTAGTACCATAACACAAGGCTCAAGGTTTTCAAAACATTTGTAATACAATTGTAATCATAATCGTAAGAGAAAAGCCTTGTTAAACATGACTTGATCCCATATACATAATCATAAACATGCATAAATCATGAGAAACAGTGGGAGATTCTCTTAACCGACATACCCCATATGAGCATACATGAAGCCCAACCTGTAACCCTAATCGGGAGGGTGTCCGTACCTTGCCAAGGTTCCAACCATGAAAGTGTGACGTCACCATTAAAAGGGCCATTTGGGCCAGGGACAGTCCCATAGAAGGTCCCAACATACCTACGGTGGCACGTAGTTTATGAGATTTGGGGTAGAACATAGGCTCCGAGCCTACTCGGTGCTTGATACTATTCCCAAAACATATATAGCTCTCATAGAATAACATATATGAATTTACGGTCTAGTTAAATCATGATAATCATAAATATACTTGTACATACGTTAACTAGCCATGCAACGAGGCCCGTGAGTTGGCCAAAACATAATTCATGATTCATGAGGTTCATACATACTTATAAATCATGCATATAGCTTGGAATTCTTAAATCCATGATGGGTAATATCATAAATCCATAATTCAAGTTGTAAATCATGTTGGGTTCGTAAATACCCTCATTTGAAGAGAAGATCATAAATCGATTCATCATGGGACATGCATAATTAGGCTTAAAAACATAAAACTTCCAAATCAATAATATTATAGTTGTTTTGAATCACAAAATCTTATTACAACCCATAGATTATGATAAGATTTTAAAATCACAAAACTCAGAATCAAATCATTAGATTTTAAGTAAACCAAATTCAAAACCTCATGAGTTTTCAATAAAACTTTTGTAAAACTCATAGAGGATGGGCATGGTTGTGGAAGAAATCGCCCATTGGTAACCTTACATACCTGGGAATATCTAGTTCTTAACCTCTCTTGATAACCCAAGAAGAAATTGCAATGAATTGATGGGTTCTAAGCTTGAATCACTCTCCCAATTCCCCTACCTTGCATGCATGATAGAATGAAGTCAAAACTGAACTTAACCCCTTTAAATTTCCATATTCATAACCCAAAATGTCATAGTTTAGGCCTTACGATCTTAGGAATTTATGAAAAAGACCTTACTAATTCACAAAAAAAATAACTGCCAAGGGACCCAGATGGGTGACCTGACAACTCGTTACATGCCCACACGGCTCGTCACCTTGTTCGTCTGGTACACTGTCTTAACTGATCATTCGGGGTCCTAATGGACGACATAAAGACTCTTTACGGGTGGCAACGAGTCGTGACCACCACTCGTCAAGTGCAATGCCTTCCTTATGCCAATTGTTTAAAATTCACCCAACTACTCACACCACGACTAGTTGCCAGACATGACGAGTCGTGGTCTCCTTCCGTTAAGTACACTACCTCATCTTTTATATTTTTCTTATACTTTCTCCCCACGGATGACCTAACGACTCGTGATGACAACCATGAGTCATTCCCAAGCCCGTGGGGATCCCTTTTTCCTTAATATTTTTCCCAATCTCCCAAGCCTCCCCCTGAGTCACCTGACGACTGGTGGGCTCTCTTCACGAGTCGTCTAATGACTCGTCCTGTGCCTGCAACTCAGATTTTCAGTTTATTCCCATTTTAACTCTCGGGTCCGACCATTGAATTCTCGGGGTATAGCAATTTCCATCGTACTTGGGGATATCAGACATCTTAAATCTTTTAGGAATGGGCTTACTAGCTACGCTGGCCATATAGGGCACTCTGGTGTAACTCTTAAAGTTTGGCCCCTTTACAATAGGCGGTGCCCCCATGTTATACCCCGGAAGCTCAAAGATCGACCCTGGGAGTTGAAACGAAAAAATTGTAAAATTGATATTGCAGACACAGGACGAGTCGTGGGACGACTTGTGAGGAGACCCCATAAGTCTTCAGCTAGCTCGTAGGGAGGCCTGGGAAAAATAAAGGATTGAGGTCTCAACGAGTGAGGGAACGACAAGTGGTAAGCCACCACGAGTCTTCTTGTCAATCGTGGGGTGGAGTTGGACTTTTTATGGGAGGATTGTCCAGTGTACCTAACGAATGGGACCCCACGAGTTGTGGTCAGTCCTAACGACTTGTGAGGTAAGTCATGATCAAGAAAAGTGGATTTTCATTTATCTTAAGGCAGTGTACTTGATGGGAGGTGACCACGAGTCATGGTCACGAGGGACGAGTCGTTAAGTCCCCCATAACGAGCCTCAGCAGTTCGGTTAACCAATGCACTTGACGGGTGACTCGACGAGTCGTTTCCCGTCCTGACGAATCGTCAAATCACCCGTTAGGGTCACCTGGCAATTATTTTCTGTGAAATAGTAAGGGTTTTCTCATAATTTCCTAAGTTCTTAAGACCTATACTACGTCGTTTTAAGGCTCGTTTTAGTGGGTTTTAAGCAGGGCAAAACCTATTCTAAGCCATTCTTCCCATGCATGCAAGTTTGAAGGTTTGAAGAGGAGATTCAAGG
>JACEIK010000509.1:285031-297240 GCA_018107945.1 Datura stramonium | reverse complement strand
TCGGTAGCACGATGATTTGCTGGCCGAATTTCACGAAACTAAATCCGTAGGAATGCTCCTTGCTGCTTAATACCTCGGTATCTGGAGTTAATTTGAGTTTTGACCGCGTTTAATAGCGTAAATGGAAGGAATTTCATCAACTCACTTCGTGCCCTCTGTTTTCTGGTTTGCTCTCTGGGAATTATATGAAATTAACATTAAAAACCGAAGTGAGGGCTTATATACTTAGGCCTGGACAGGGCCTCCATGACACGGCGCCAACGCGGAGGCCCTCCCTCCGTGGCACATTGCCATCGCGGAGGGGCTCTGCCCCGGCTCCTCCCACGATGGTTCGACGAGTCTTTTATCCGATCTTTCCCCGGGCCTTTTCCTGGCATGTATGGCATTCAAAAACTCTTAACCAACATGCAAATAGGCCATCTACATGTCGAAAATTTACGGGGTGTAACACCTAGGATGGCCTTTCGTTTACCAACTTCAGGGTTGCTAACTGTGTCATCGCCTATGAGGCTATATGATGTTGCTTAGAGGAGCTATATGATGATTCTCCAAGGAGCTATGTGATTTCCCAAGGGACTATATTCAGGCCCAAGGGCCATATTATAGTCCATCCATGAATTAACTTCTACTTTTATGCTGTATCAGCATCATTGACCCTCCATCGAGCCTTGTGTGCCCAGGGTATTGTTACAGGAGCCCAACGGTCTCAAACACAGTTACAAGAATCCAGAGGGCTCGTATGCGGATCCAAAATCCAGGTAGGTTGCCATAGTACCAGTAGAATCATAAGAACCTAGATAGGTATATAGATTAAAGTGTACTTGTTTATGGGAGCCCCGATAGGTTGTTTCTGTGTTGCTTGCACCTTCCAGGCTTATGGGGGCTAGGCTAGGTTCTTGTTTTCATACATTCTTGTTAGATGTAGCCTATAAATGTATAGTCGTACAGTTTCAGCTCATATATGTGTAGTGTTTTACTAGATGTAGGTTATAGATAAAAAACTTACAGGTTAACTTTTGCCCCTTCTTGCTATTCACTTTCAGTTCTTTATCAGCTTCTATTCAGTCTTATTTACTGCCTTACATATTTGGTACATATTCTACTGACGCCCAGCTATGAGACACTGCATACTTGCCTGCAGGTTTAGACAGACAGATTGCGAAATCTCTTAGCAATTGTTCAGAGTCAGCAGATTGGCCAACTCCTTTCATTCGGAGTTACCAGATTGTAGGGTTTATTTTTCTTTTATTTGTATAGCATTTGGGTAGGTCGGGGCCCTGTCTTGACCAATATTTTCACTCTTAGAGGCTTGCAGACTACAATCTTTAGTAGTTGGTTGTTGTTGGCCGTGTGGGGCCTATGTATGTCTTATTTTGCGAGTTGGCCGTATGGGGCACAATTTAGTTAATTAGTTAACAGCCTTGTAAGCTATAGTACGAATATGACTTTCTGTTTTTCATTCTGTTATAACTAGACAACATGGTGGTCTTGTCGGTCCGTGTAGGATTCCTTTTATGATTATGTTGGCTGGGTTAGCTGTTCTCTTTTACAGGTGCTGCATGACCTTGTCATTCCGAGGCTGTGTTTACAGCCTAGATATAGCAGCTTATTTTCTTAATTTTGAGTCGCTGGTAGACACCAGAGGTGCATATGCCCATCCAAGTCAGCCCAGATCCCAGTGTGGCATTAGGCGCTAGTCATGCCTCCCAAGGCGGGGCGTGGCACACACACATTAAAATGAAAAGAAATGAATAAAGTCATTTATTAAACCAAGTAAATGAGGAGGATTGTTCACCTGCCACTAATTACTGTATGTTACACTTTTATATTTTTTAATTATTATTTCATATACTACCTTTCACCTTTCAATTGTTTCATCTTCCAAGCTTCTACCAGTTACAATAGTATTTATACACAATCCTCTAATGAAGATCTATACCATTAAGCAGACACAATATGAAAAATAGATGTCTTTATGTCATGATCATACTCTTCACCTTTTAATAGGTAATATGAAGTTTTTGCATTCTTTCTTCTTCTTTTTGATAGTTTTTAAAATATTTTCTGATTTACCTTTTTATTTTGTTGTTGTTTTCATTTTGAGTTTGTATGAAATATCCATAAACTTGATAGAAGCAGCCTCAATTCGCATAATAAATTTACTCTTGGCGCGTGACTTATATTTATGCCCATCATAGTAACTTGTATTTTATGTAATTCTTGCACTTTTCTGCATAAAATATTGAAAAGTATTTTATTTTCATTTTATTTTGGTGATCTTGTCAAGCTATATACTTAATCATCATCAAAGCATGATTAGTAAACTAAGGCAACCAAAACGCCAGTTCAATCATTTTGAATTTACACTTATCACAACTCTATATGCGAATATACACGTGCGACACACGTTTCCAGAAACTAGTAAGTTTATATTTTCATATATTTAATATCCCACAAATTATGGATGGACATGATTTTAGTTTTTTAAAAACTTATGCCCCATTAGACATAAGTTGGATTACTAAGGGAAAAAAGTTAAAGATTAATTTATTTGAAAGACAAAAATTAAAGATGAATCCATTTAAAGAGCAAAACGTGCAATTTTTCCTAGAGTAATGGAAAATTCATAAATAGTCACTTTTTAATTTACATAATTAAAAGATAATCATTATTTGGAGTTTAATGATATTAATTTGAAGTTTTACCAGTAAAATTTAAAATTTCAATATATTGATTATTTTTCAAAGATAGGACAAGAAAATGGACAATAAGCAATGTTCTTACCTAAATAAAATTGATCATATTCAAAACTTGTCCCGAAAAGGATAAGTGTCTAATAATATAATTTATTTTTTAAGTTCAGAATCGAATTCCATGAAGGACTAATGTTTAACTATTATTATTTTATATCACTAAGAAAGAAAGTTCAAACAACTTTTTGAGTTTTAAAGATTAAAATTTCTATTTTAAATTATCTAATTAATAAATATTAAAGCAGTAAAAGTTACAAAATAATTAGAGAATGATTTGAGTTCCAGATTAATGATGCTTAGAGTTATAATTTTTTCAATTATCATATTCCTTCTCGCTAAATTAGCTATAATCTCATTGATTTTTTCTCTACTAATCGTAAGCACTTTACTTACCGTAATTATCTCTCGAGCAATCATAATAATTTACTAGACGTATTCTATCAAATTAATCTAACTAGCAATCTCTCATCGCTCACTATGGTCACATCAAAGCTTTGTTATCTCTAAACCGACATGATTAATCTCTCATGTATACGTTCAACAACCTAAATATACATTCTTTCTCAAGCAATATATAATATAATAAATTGGCATAGTCAATCAATGAAACAACTAAAATAAAAATGTAATTAATGAGGTAGAAAAGTTCAAAAGCTATTTTTAAAAGGCTATTAGACTGGATTAGAGTCCTTAGTCCTACATTGATTGTGAAATGAACTAAACATCTTCATATAGATTTGAGAAATGCCTTCTTCTTTAGCTAATTTTTGAGTTGACTTCGATCCAGCTATCCTATCTCTGTACTTCATCAAATGCCAATGTAACATTTTATCATTTTTAATTTCTAAAATTTCAATTTAACTGAATTGTTGCTTTAATTTTGTCTGCTAAATGATTCTTGTTTGTATGCTGCGATCTGCTTTTTCAGTTGCATAGGCTCTACATACGTATCAATTCATCATTTAGCAATTTTTTGTTCTTGGGTTAGATAGTTATGATTCTTTTTAAATAAGGCAAATATTGCTCTATGCAGCTCATATATATGGGGTGATGCACTTTATATATCTTGAGTTTTTAATAGAGAACTATTTTAGACCAAATTTTGCTGGTTAAAAGTTGTTATCTTCTCGTTTTATTAACTTTCTTGTCAGGATTACTTATTCTTGCCCTATCAAATGCAATCCCTTGCTTCTTGATTATTTTGCCCTGAAATTATTGTTTGAATAATCTACATTGGTATAACAGTGGTCATGCCATATTGCTTCTTTCAATAGGCCTTTTATAATAGTGCATGCGTGAAGGGACCTAAATTATTCATGAATCAAATGAATTCTTCTTTTTTCGTTGCAACAGAAAGAACACAACTCCTGTAATCTGGGAAAATAGATATTAATTCTAAAATAGACAGTCCATGTATTGCAAGAATTGGCTCAATATTTACCCGATCATCCAAAAATTAGAAATGAAGAAATAAAATTGAAAGAAAAAAAATTAGATCAAAAAGGAACTAACTAGCCCCAAATGTTTGTTTGGGGGTGAGGGAGAAGGGCCCTCATTTAGACCTGTATGGCTAAAATATTAAATGTGATCGATCTATGTTGTTTTCTAAGTTATGTTTCATTGTGCATATTGTGTTTGTCAACAAACAGGCAAATCGACTGGAGGCTCTTCCACCGCTTCCAATTCACTAACTCCATTTTCCACCAGAAAAGACATGCCCAAACCCCAGGTAATATGAACATCCAGGTGGCAGTGCATTAACCAGACACCTATTTAGCAAAGGAAATTGTAAGTCCAAAAGCTCAACAGAAAAGAATTAACATTTTTTTAAACGAGATTTAAGTAATGTATTATGTATGTTGATAGTGTAAGGATGTTTTAAGCTATTGGTATAATTTAACCTAGTGTAGCATGTTCACTGGACTTACATTTTATCAGGTTATCAAGTGACCTAATTGTGAAAAAAAATAAAAATAAATTTACACTGATAATGCATAAAATTTTGTTTCGTAAAAATATAAACATTTGTGGCCCTTTTCTCACCTGGGTTGTTAGCAAAAAATCTGATAACTGACCATCCATTGACAGGTACACTTGCCGTGTTTCTGATAGGTGGATCAAGAAGGTTGAATTTAGCTGTATCAGTTTGAGGATTGAAGTTCCCAAATCCCTCCGCAATGATGTAAAAATCATATCCATTAAGATGGACTGGGTGGTTTTCACCTGTGACGATACCTTTTCCTTGTAAAACAACTTGCACTCTTGCCCCATATTTTAGCTTGTAAACTTTAGTTCCTGAAATAGGTTGCCAGAGTGATCGACTTATAGTACCAGTGTAGTCGAATTTCACAGGTGGGACTGCTGGGAAAACAGTTGAGAAAATTCCAGGTATCCCTTGGTGATGTGTTTGCAGAATGGAAAAGTTGTCGGTAGCACAAAAGACACATTGTTCATACTGGCGGTGAATCGAGTTCCATTTGGACCTTGACAACTCCCGGAGCTTGAACCTGGTTAGAAGTAAGGCTTAAATGTTACAAGTATGATCAAGTTCTCGGCTCATTTGTCTTTCTAGTGAATCGAAATGTGCTATTGAGTCATTCTAGAATCGAAATGTACTAATAAGGTATACTTCATCCATCTCACCACACTCCTTGGTGGTGATGTAGTAGCAATATATGTGAGTCAAATGTGGTGTTTTGTTAAAGTGAAGTCTTCCATTATATTATAGCAGTGTGCTTTATAGGTTTATTTTCCTTTATCATCCTTTTTGTGCCTTATAGAAATACTTTATTTATGAAGAGATTGTTGGAAATGAAACACTCATACAAACAACTATTATTAAAACTCAAAGAAATATTATAAGAGCACTCTCACTCAAAGAACAAAATACAACAACTCACTCTTTATAAGACTTTGCTTCTTCCCTCACTTAGAAACTCTTACTTCTTCTTGATACCTAAACCAAAAAATGAGGAGGTGTATTTATAATACTTACAAACAATCCTACACCACACAAATAAATTAATCCAAAATTATAATAACCATACACCTCATCCTTTCTCCAACCTTCTAAAAATATCTTGAGTTTACCAAATTATTCACATGCACAATTACTACACCCTAGAAGATTCTAGGTAAAAAGGCTTGTAAATTTGGACCTTGATTATGGACCTGGACTCCAACTTGATTGGGTTTGGGTTTGGGCTTCATAATGGATCAAGTTTATGATCCAACACCCCCCCTTAAACTTGATCTTGTGACCCTTAATAAGTTCCTTAATCTTCTGAAGTCTTCGCTTGTCAATGGCTTGGTAAAAATATCAACAACTTGATCTTGTGACTTCACATATTCAACTTGTACATCCTTTATTGAAACACACTCCCTTATATAGTGATAGCGAATGTCGATATGCTTGCTTCGATCATGAAATACTGGATTCTTTGTTAAGGCAATGGATGACTTGTTGTCGACACAAACCTTGGTCGGCTCTTCTTGCGTCAACCCTATCTCCTTCAATATATTCCTAAGCTAAATTTCATGACAAACGCACGAGGTAGAAGCAACATATTCCGCTTCACAAGTGGACAATGTGACAATCGGTTGTTTCTTTGACATCCATGTGAAAGCAGTATCTCCCATGAAAAATACAAATCCAGTAGTGCTCCTTCGATTATCTATGTCTCCACCCCAATCATTGTCGCTATATCCAACAAGCTTATAATCATTAGAAACTGAATAGAACAAGCCAAAGTCAATTGTACCTTTCAGATAACGAAGAATTCTCTTGGTGGCTTTGAAATGGGTGGTTGTTGGAGATTCCATGTAGTGGCTAACCAATTCAAATGCGTGAAGAATATCAGGTCTCATGAAAGTTAGATAGCGTAGACTTCCCACCAAACTTTTGAAGAATGTTGGATCTACAATTTCGCCTTCTTCATGTTTGGACATCTTGATTCCATACTCCATCGGTGTGCTTATCGGCTTACAGTTCTCCATCTTGAACTTCTTCAGGATCTCCTTTGCATAGCTTTCTTGTGAAATGAGAATTCCATACTTTTGTTGCTTAACTTCAATGCCAAGGTAGTACGCCATGAGCCCCATGTCTGTCATCTCGAATTCCTTCGTCATCACTTCCTTGAATTCATTGAACATGCTTGGGTTGCTTCCAGTGAAGATTAAATCATCCACGTACAGGCACATGATCAAAATATCTCTATCTTTGATCTTGATATATAGAGCATGCTCGTAGGGACATTTGTTAAAGCCATTCTCTCGGAAGTACTTGTCGATTCTACTATTCCATGCCCTTGGTGCTTGTTTTAACCCGTAAAGAGCCTTCTTCAACTTCAACACTGTCTTCGTGTCCTTTGACTTCGTAGCCTGATGGTTGCTGAATGTAGACTTCCTCTTCAATAACTCCATTTAGAAAGGCAGACTTTACATCCATTTGCTGTATCTTCCACCTGTTTTGAGATGCCAAAGAAATGATTAGTCTAATAGTCTCCAATCGAGCAACAGGGGCGAATACCTCATCATAGTCGATTCCAGCCTTTTGACTATAGCCTTTCGCAACAAGCCTCGCCTTGTGTTTTTCAATCTCTCCCTTGGCATTTCGCTTTATTTTGTACACCCATTTGAAACCTATCGCCTTGTGTCCTTTGGGAAGTGAGGTGAGTTCCCATGTGTCGTTCTTCTCGATGGCCCTAATTTCTTCATCCATCACGTCTCTCCACTTTTTCTGTTGTGCAGCTTATTGAAATGTCACTGGTTCACAATCAACAAAGAGACAAAATAGTGTAAGGTTATATTTTCGTTCGGTTACCTCATAGAGATCTCTAAGGCTTCTTGTACGTTGCACAACTCTTTCACTTTGACTCCCACTTGACGATGATGAAGGTGATGAGTCTCCGTGAGTAGTTGATGTTGGTGAAGTAGGTGGAGTTGCGAGCTCTTGTTGAGGTTCTCCTAGTCGCTCAGTCGGTGTCTGCTTATCTTCTTCAATTTGGGGAAAGAAATTGAAAGCATTTGTATGAGACCCAAAATCCCATTCTCCTTCTTCATCAAATATCACATCTCGGCTTATCACAACCTTCTTATTGTTCGGATTGTACAACTTTTAGCCTTTTGAACTTGAGTCATAACCGATGAATATGAAACTCTTGCTTTTATCATCAATCTTGGTTCGTTGCTCATCCAGTACATGAACATGGGCTATACTTCCGAAGACTCTCAGGTGGGAGATTCCGGGTTTTGTTCCACTCCATGCTTCTTGTGGTGTTTTCCCCCAAACGCTTCTTGTTGGAGATTGATTAGACAAGTAGACCGCACACGCCACTGCTTCCGTCGAAAACTCCTTGGGCAGTCTCTTGCTTTTGAGCATGCTTCGCGCCATATTGAGGATTGTTCTATTCTTCCTTTATGCTACACCATTTTGTTGGGGGAATCTGGGAACTGTCAAGGGGCGACGAATTCCATTTGATTCACAAAACTCCTGGAATTCCTTGGATGTGAATTCTCCTCCTCGGCCAGATCTCATGGCTTTGATCTTATGCCCACTCTCCTTTTCCACAGCTGCTTTGAACTTCTGGAATACTCCAAAGACTTCTGATTTCTGTTTCAAGAAATATACCCAGGTTTTTCTTGAAAAATCATCAATGAAGAGAAGGAAATAGTTACTATTACCGAGAGAGCTTGGCTTGATCGGACTGCACATATCGGTATGGATGAGCTCGAGTGGCTTCTTGGCTCTTGAGTCTGACTCCTTTGGAAAGCTTTTTCTGAATTGCTTCCCAAGTAAACATCCTTCGCACAGTTGGTCAGGGTGATTGATGCAAGGTAAGCCTCTCACCATTTCCTTCTTGGACAATAGCTCCAATCCCCCAAAGTTGAGGTGCCCAAATCGAAGATGCCATAGCCACGAAGCGTCTTTGTAACAAGCCTTAAGACACTTTGCAACATCGTTTTGAATAATCAAAGGAAACATTCTATTCTTTGACATTTGCACCTTAGCAATTAAATCTCCTTTTCCATCTCTTATAAAAAGACTAAAATTTTTCATGTGAATATCATAGCCTTTTTCTAAGAGTTGACCCAAACTCAAGATGTTGCTTTTCATATTAGGCACGTAGTAAACATTTGAAATTAATTGGTGGCTACCATCTTTTGCACGAATAAGGATGTTACCTTTTCCTTTCACCGATATTTTGGTATCATCTCCAAAAGAGACATTGCCACTCACTGCTTCATTGAGCTCTACGAACAATCTTCTTCTCCCACACATATGGTTGCTTGCACCGGTGTCAAGATACCAGGTGTTCTCTTGGCCTTCATTACTGTCTCTGTATGCTAATAACAACGTTTCTTTCTCCTCGGTCTTCTCCTCCACGTAATTGACCTTCTCTTTGACTCTATTGTTGAGAGCTCTGCATTCTGAAGCATAATGTCCAAACTTTTGACAATTATAGCATCGAACTTGAGATTTGTCATACCTCGAGTTCGGATTGCCTCTTCCACGGCCTTGTGTCGAGCTTTCCCTTTTCTCGTAATTGTTGTTGGAATTGTTGTTGTAATTCCAACTTTGTCCACGACCACGACTTCCACCTCGTCCACGACCTCTACCTCTGCCTCAGCCACGTTGGTTTCTATCATTTCCTTGGCTTTCATGAGCATCCTTGAGTTGCACTTTGAGGAGTTTCTCAGTGATCCCTTGCTTCTTCTTGTGCTTTTCTTCATAGGCTTGTAATGATACTTGGAGTTCCTCGATCGTCATCTCCTCCAAGTCTTTAGTTTCTTAGATCGTCACGACGATGTGCTCAAATGTGGGATCTAACGAACGAAGTATCTTCTCTATTATTCTTACATCTTCTAACTTCTCACCATCTCTTTTTATTGATTAGAAACAGATGCTACTCTTGAGAAATAATCTGAAATAGACTCGAATGATTTCATGTGTAAGGATTCAAATTCACCTCTTAGTGTTTGAAGATGGACCTTCTTCACTTTTTCGACTCCTTTGTAAGAGGTTTGCAACTTCTCCCACACTTGCTTGGCGGAGGTTGCACTTGAGATATTTTCAAAGCCATCATTATCTAATGCTTGATAGATGAGGAAGAGAGATTTCTTGTCTCTCTTTCTGGAATCCTTCAAAGCTGTAGCTTGATCTTGTGTAAGAGTAGCTTCATTTTCTGGCTCATTGAAGCCTTTCTCCATGACATCCCACACATCATGCGCTCCAAGGAGAGCCTTCATCTTGATACTCCAATTGTCGTAATTGTTGTTGTTGAGTGTTGGAACTTGGAAGGATGATACACCATTTGTCATATTGCTCAATATAATGGGAATTTGGAAATTTCGATTGCGTGGACACATCCGGAACGTCAAAAAACTTCAAATTGGACCTGGTCAACAGTCAACGTTTCGACAGCTCGGTCAAGCGGCTCAAATGGCTCAGTCAGCGGCTCGGTCAACAGGCTTCATGGCTCGGTCAACACGGCTCCAACTCGGCTGGACTCGGCTGACTCGGCTCCAACTCAGTGAGTTGACTCACTTTCTCCAGCAAACTTTCCGGCGGCGCGTGGTGGCGCGTCAGAACTCCGATGTGGGTGATTTCAGCGGCATCGGGTTCCTCTCGTCGAGACCTTTGATTTGATATGCAATAGTATATACTTTCCAACCTTGCTCTGATACCACTTTGTTGGAAATGAAACACTCACACAAACAACTATTATTAAAACTCAAAGAAATATTACAAGAGCACTCTCACTCAAAGAACAAAATACAACAACTCACTCTTATAAGACTTTGCTTCTTCACTGACTTAGAAGCTCTTACTTCTTCTTGATACCTAAACCAAAAATGAGGAGGTGTATTTATACTACTTACAAACAATCCTACACCACACAAATAAATTAATCCAAAATTATAATAACCATACACCTCATCCTTTCTCCAACCTTCTAAAAATATCTTGAGTTTACCAAATGATTCACATGCACAATTACTACACCCTAGAAGATTCTAGGTAAAAAAACTTGTAATTTTGGACCTTGATTATGGATTTGGACTCCAACTTGATTGGGTTTGGGTTTGGGCTCCATAATGGATCAAGTTTATGATCCAACAGAGATTAGCTTATAATCCAACACACCTCTGGGCAGTTGTTGAGTCCCAGCCCAACCGTGAAGAACAGATTTTCGTCAATTTCAGTTGGCACCCCCACCTTTCTTGGGCTTCTGAAACTAGTTGTGAAGGAAGTGACAGTGGCAGTGTCATTAAATGCTGGTAAAGATGGGAAAACTGGATTAATCTTGATCCCCTGAACAGAGCATGCAGTATTCTTGTATTCAAGAATAGCTGTGGTAGTGGTGTTGTCAAAAGGTGATTGAGCACTTGCGTAAGCTCGTACCGCTATGTGGTATTTGGCCGGTGGCTGGTTACAATTGATTAGGACATCAGTAGTCTGACCAGGACCTAGCATAAGCACTGATGTGGTGAAGGGTTGAACATAAGAGGCGTCTGCTCCCACAACTGTTAGCTTGTGGTTTGCCACAGTAAAGAAAAGCGCCTGGTTGAGTGCAGCATTGATAACTCGAAGGAGGATGGTTTCACCAAAGTCCATAAGGACTACGGTAGTGTCTGCATACAGGTGAATCCAACTAGATGATTTCTATGAAAACATGATAGTTGAGCATGTTACTCAGAATACAAACCAATGAATGTTTGGATGAACTAGTTAGCTTAACAAGCGGCTCTTATTTCTAAGAGATAAATATATGCCATTATTTAGAATTAGTATCGCACATGCTTTTTTTTTTTGACTATCATAGGAGAAATTACCTTGTCTTGAATGTCTCATAGATTGGAACTTACCTTTACTCGAACACCTGTAGAGATCAGCTGGTTGACCATTAATGGTGTATGCATCTGATACATTAGGAGCTGCTCCTGTTCTTGTGGCTTGCCTTACGATGTCAATAGGATTTGCATCCCACCACTCACCTAATCACAAAATGCCAAACCATTATTTCAATGAGAAGCCGGTCAGCTAGTAGGTATTCATTTTCAATTATTTTCAAGTCTTTGATTTAAAAGGGGAAGGAATCAGTACCAAGCAGACTGGGTGTCTCTCTTTTGGGATTAGGAAATGGGTAAAGTTCTCCTTCTTTTGGATGGATGGTCAAAGATCCGTAAACAGTGGCCCTGAGCCAAGAGCTGTGAGCGTGCCACCAAAGTGTGCCTTCCTGTTCCTGAACTGTGAAGCGTTAAGTGTAACTCCCTCTAGGTCTAATTGGGCATTGCGTTATAAATTCTGGTCCACCTGCCCATGCTGTTCTTATTTGCTTGACTCCATGCCTTTCCAAATGCAAACAAAGTTATAAAAAACACACAAAAGGACATCACATATGTATGATATCATTGTGTTCAATATATATATGGAGTTAACATATATATGTATAT
>JACEIK010000509.1:271232-284999 GCA_018107945.1 Datura stramonium | reverse complement strand
GTATCTTAACGTGTTGCTGTAGCAGGTAAGCTGCTTTATATTTTCAAGTTACTACAGTATCAAATTTGATGTTGTCTGTGTACTTTAGAAGTTAAATTCATCATATATTCACATCTTATAAGTTCATTTGCATTCTGCATGTATGCTTCCAAGCATGAACTTACCAGTGAATGGTGACATTGTATCGAGCTCTGTTGACTACGTTGATGACTAAAGTATCACCATTGTTCACTTCCAAGGTTGGTCCCGGGAATTGTCCATTGACTGTTATAGTGTTACGGATCTTGCACAACCTCTTTACGGGTGTTGCTTGAATCTGTTCCATAGCAACATATATAGCTCCGTATCTTCCAATTCTAATTAAAACCTCAAAATGTTGGTGATTAGCAAGAGACAAAAAGACTAATGGCATACAACAAAATCATGGTAGTGTGTTCCTGCAATACTGGCATTTGAGAAGAGAAGAAAATTGGCGATGAAGAAGAAATAACACAAACTGTTGCAGGCATGATCCATTGTGTTTCAGTTAAATCTTAAATTCTGTCAACATGCAAGAGTTGCAAGTAGTAAAAAATTGATTTTTGTAGGAGGAGAGAATAAGGGAGAGAGGGTGGTTTGAGGTTTGGCAGATTACGTGTTGATTCAGCATGATATTATAGGGCAAAGTTCCTGTATAAGTTGGTGCACCCACTTTATATAGTGCATAAATGCTTGTTTCATAAGTGTCTTCTTGAGATTACAATAATAGTAAGTTTTTACTTCACAATATCAGTTTCCTCTACTCTAGAAAACTCATGCTTCTTGCATTGATTATTCACCATGTATCTTGGTATATCACATTGATTAAAGGAAACTTCTCCTCTTATCGTTAATCTTAGATTATTTTTGGTAAATATTTGTGTAGATATAAATTATCTCAAAAAGAATAAAATAATATATTTTAAAAAAGTTATTACTAAATATAGAAATAGATAATTTTTTTAAGGACCGACTAAAAAAATGTCATGAACCAAGTGAATACTAAAAGCTAGGTGATCAAACCAATGATCTTTGACCTAAGAAAGAAATCTTGTACCACTACTATAAATGAAGGCTTTTGCGGCAATTATTTAATGACAATAGTATAATTGCCGCTACGTTTTTGCAGAATCATGCCTCCTCGCCAAGTTAACGAGAGAAGAAATGAGAACGGAAATGGCCACGAGAATGGCAATGGAGTTGGGCACCAGCAGGCCCCACTAGCCCATGAGGAGCATATACCCGAGCTGGTTGCCCACGTTGAGTTCAGGGTAGCCATACAAATGCTAGCTCAGGTCTTGACCACCCAGGTCAGTCAGCAAGCGGTAGTGCATGTCCCTCAGAACGGGAATGCGGCGGCGGCAAGAGTTAGAGATTTTCTGAGGATGAATTCTTCGGAGTTTCTTGGGTCAAAGGTAGACAAGGATCCACACGAGTTCATTGATAAGGTTCTAAAGATCACCCAGATTATGGGGGTGACTGGAGAAGAATACGTTGTTCTAGCCTCGTATCAGTTGAAAGGGGTTGCGCACATCTGGTTCAAGCAATGGAAGCATAGTAGGGAAGTCGGAGCAGGCCCCATTGGTTGGGAGGAGTTTCATGTCGCATTTCTAGATTAGTTCTTCCCTCATGAGATGAGGGAGATTAAGGCAGCGGAGTTTGTGAACCTGAAGCAGGGTAACATGACAGTCCAGAAGTATTCTTTAGAGTTCACTCATTTGTCCAAGTATGCACCAAAGCTGGTGGCTAGTCAGAGAGCTCGGGTGAGAAGGTTTGTACATGGAGTGGAGGACTACCTGGACAAGGATTGTAGGATCTCCATGTTTCATTAGGATATTGATTTTCCCCGGATGGTTTTGCATGCCGAGCAGATGGAGGCGGTGCATTTGAGAGAGAGAGAGGCCAAGAGGGCCAGATAGACAGTTATGAGTTCTCTCAGCAGAGATCGAAAGGTAGACATCGCCAGCAGTCTCATCATAGGTCATTAGCTCCAGCGCCATCATCGGCCAGTGCCCCGTCCAGACCGGGAGGTGATCAGAGGAGTAGGGCCTTAGGTTCGAGGGACAAGAGGAACATGCAGATGGAGCGTACCTTTTCAGCCTGCGGGAAGTGCGACAAGATTCATACAGGAGAGTGCTTGGTGGGATCAAATATCAATTTTGGGTGTGGTAGATCTGGCCACATATGCCGGGAGTGTCCCTTGGCTAGATAGGGTGATATTAGAGGCCGTGCTCAGGCTACCACATCAGCAGCATAACTAGCACGCCCAGCTCAGCAGGGCACGGCACATCCATCACTGCAGGTGGAAGCCAGTGCTAGAACAGGTTTTATGCCCTTGCATACAGCTAGGAGCAGGAGACTTCACCAGATGTGGTTACTGGTATGTTACGAGTATTCCACATTGATGTATATGCATTGTTATATCTAGGGGATACTTTATCTTTTGTTATGTCCTATGTTTCTAATAGTTTCGGAGTCAGCCCCGAGATTTTATTAGAACCCTTCTCAGTCTCTACTCTAGTTGGTGATTTGGTTATTGCTCGGCGGGTATATAAAAATTGCCCTGTCACTGTCCTTCAGAAAGTCACCTCAGCAGATTTAGTAGAGTTATCCATGACCGATTTTGATGTTATTTTCAACATGGATTGACTACATGCATGTTATTCCTCAGTCGATTGTAGAACCCGTGCAGTAGAGTTCAGATTTCCGGGTGAGCCAGTTCTAGAGTGGAAGGTAGTTCAGCTGTGCCTGTAGGTCATTTCATTTCCTACCTTAAGGACAGAAAGATGATTTCTAAGGGTTGCGTGTACCATTTAGTTAGGGTTAAGGATGCTACATCTAAAGCCTCGACTATCTAGTCAGTCCCTGTAGTGTGTGAGTACCTAGAAGTGTTTCCAGATGATTTATCGGGAATCCCTCCCAAGCGGGAGACTGATTTTGGTATTGACCTTCGTCCCAATCCGTAGCCCATATATATTGCTTCTTAAAGAATGGCTCCAACCGAGCTAAAGGAGTTGAAGGAGCAATTGAAGGACCTTCTAGGCAAGGGTTTCATCAGACCTAGCAAACCCCTATGGGGTGCACCGGTTCTTTTTGTCCAGAAGAAGGATAGTTCTCTTCATATGTGTATTGATTATCGGCAATGGAACAAAGTTACAATCAAGAAAAGGTATCCCCTCCCCAGGATTGATGACCTGTTTGATCAGCTTCAGGGTGACAAGTTCTTTTCGAAGATAGACCTCAGATACGAATACCATCAGCTCAGAGTCCGGGAGAATAACATCCCGAAGACAACCTTCAGGACTCGGTATGGTCATTATGAGTTTGTAGTATGTCTTTTGGACTAATGAATGCTCCTGCAGCTTTTATGAATTTGATTAACAGGGTATTCAAGCCATATTTGCATATGTTCATGATTGTGTTCATAGATGATATTCTCATATACTCTCGGAGCGAGGAGGAGCATGCCGCTCATTTGAGGGTGGTGCTACAGATTCTTAAGGATCGCCAGTTATTTTCTAAGTTTTGCAAATGTGAGTTTTGGTTGAACTCAATGGCATTTTTGGGTCATGTAGTGTCAAGTGAGGGGGTACAGGTGGACTCTCAAAAGATAGAAGCGGTGAAGCATTGGCCTAGACTGGTGAATCCTTTAGATATCAGGAGTTTCTTGGGTTTAGTTGGTTATTATCGGAGATTTATTGAGGGATTTTCATCAATTGCAGCCTGTTTACTAAATTGACCCAGAAGAGAGTGAAGTTTCAATGGTCGGAGGCTTGTGAGAAGAGCTTCCAAGAGTTGAAGACTCGATTCAACTCAGCAACAGTGTTAACCCTTCCTGAGGGTACCGATGGGTTTGTGGTATATTGTGATTCTTCGAGGATCGACCTTGGTTGTGTATTGATGCAGCACAGTAAGGTTATGACATATGCTTCCAGGCAGCTAAAGGTCCATGAAAAGAACTATCCGACTCATGATCTCGAATTGGCAGTGGAGTATTTGCCTTGAAGATTTGGATACACAATCTGTACGGATCCATATGGATGTGTTTACGGACCACAAAAGCTTATAATATCTGTTTACCCAGAAGGATATGAATCTGCGCTTAGAGGAGGTAGTTGGAGCTGTTGAAAGACTATGATATGAGTGTCCTTTATTATCCAGGCAAGGAAAATATGGTGGCATATACTCTTAGCATGCTTTTTATGGAGAGTGTATCTCATATAGATGAGGAGAGGAAAGAGTTAGTAAAGGATGTGCACCGACTTGCACGACTAGGAGTTCGTCTGGTTGACTCGATGGATGGTGGTGTCATTGTTCAGAATGGATCAGAATCATATTTGGTGACCAATGTTAAGGATAGGAAAGATGAGAATCCTATTTTGGTGAAGTTGAAGGAAGCCGTTCAGAATCAGAAAGTAAAGGTCTTCTCCAAAGGGAGAGATGGGGTGCTTCGATATCTGGGTCGTTTGTGTGTACTGGATGTTGGTGACTTGAAGGAGAGGATGTTGCATGAAGCTCATGGTTCTATATATTCTATCCATCCAGGCATCACCAAGATATATCGTGACCTACGGGATGTCTATTGGTGGAATGACATGAAGAAGGACATAGCAGAGTTTGTGGCCAAGTATTCGAATTGTCAACAGGTGAAGGTCGAGCATCAGAGACCTGGAGGTATGCTTCAAGACATTAGTATCCCTACTTGGAAGTGGGAAGATATCAATATGAACTTCATTAAGGGGTTGCCTCATACACGCTGACAGTATGAATCTATCTGGGTGGTTTGGACAAGTTGACTAAAGAAACTCATTTCCTACCGGTCAAAACCACCAATTCACCGGAGGATTATGGTAAGTTATACATTTAGGAGTTAGTTCGGTTGCGTGGAGAAATCAGCATATTGAGGGGGCTACGCGGGAAGATAAAGCAGATATGATGGCTAAATACCCGCATCTATTCCCTTCCATCTCAGTTACAACTTGAGGTATTAGTTTTCTCCTTAGTACCCTATTCAGTTTCATGTTCAGTTCATGTTTCCCCAGTTTTCTTTATGACAATGTATGCATGTGTGTGTCACGACCTGAACATAGGCTCGGATCGAGACACGGGACAAGGAGCCCCGAGAGACCCCAAGTCGACCCATGGCATAAACCTTCATCTAACTCAATCAATTAAATAGAAGGATTGACATGATAATCTTAGAGGAAGTCTGTAATAAGCATAACATCAGAAATACACGAATTTGAAGCTGAATACATTTTATTGTCTAAAAAGCCTCTAAGTCTGATGAGTTGATAGGAAAAGACTCCAACTAACTCTCTAATACTGAAACTGAAAGTACATCAATATCTGAAAGAAAATGGTTCTCGGAAGATGAGGACTCACCGCTAAGCTGGGTGCTAACTCTGGAACTGGCTATTGACGGGGCTGAGTTTGAGTACCCGGGCCTTATCATAAAATTATACAGCATAAAGTATGTGATCAGTACGTGAAATGTACCGAGTATGCAGGGTAAGTAAAATAGCTTAAATAAGTAAAATCATTTAAAACATGTATAATGTAAAACATAAACAAAATAAGAATATAAGAGTAGGGCTTGCATGCTATCTTTCTGAAAACATGATCTCAACATAACATTACATCATAACTGAATCGATTGACCCAAAGCTGAAATATGATAGTCATAAATAAAGCTGAATATTGGGTCAAACCTACTTTAGAACACACACACACACACACACACACATATAATATATATATATNAATGGGAGACTCGTCTTTTAACCGACATACCACGATAGAGCTTATGTGGTCCCAACTATCACACTCAAGTGGGTAGAGCCGTCCAAAGCCTTTCCAGGGCTGAGGACGATACCATGATATCGATATCAAGCTCGTGGCCCAATTGGGCAAGGGTTATCTCACATAGGAGGTCCCAATATAATCTGATCATACATACGTTGACGCGTAGTTCTGAGTCATAGGGTTGACTGACCCATAGCCTACTCGGTGCTAGACACTACTCCCAAAAACATGCATATGTTGTTCATCATTTTTCAACGAAGCTGACCATCATCTATTGACGAAGCTTAATAATCATGAATACATAAATCTGAATCATACATGAGGAGCCTTGGCTCAAACTATACTACAAGCTAAACATAAATGGGAGTCTTCGCTTCAAAACCATGTGGTAAGCTAAATTCGTAAAATCATAATCATACTTGAATATATGGGCATTAACTGATACTTTAACATGCTTGAAAATACATAATTCACTTGAAAACATGATCATAAACATGGGTAACTTGAAAACATGCTTTTCATTATCAATATCTCATCATACTAGAACATTCGTCATAAATTTCAACTTTCATGAACTTCTCATAATTGGGTATTTTAATTTATAAAGCTAGAAACATGATTTTCATTGAAAACATCTTAAAACTTCCCCATAAATCATAATTTGATAGTAGCAACTCATTTAAATCATACCCAGTAGAGAATTAGGAATTTCATGCATTGGGTTAAAACCCCATAGAATTTACATAGGAATTTCCATGATTTAGAGAGAGATTGGGCATGGGTGTGAACATATTCACCCATTCGTAACCCTACATACCTAATTATAACTGATTCTTACACTTCTTTGATTACCCAAGGAAGATTTGAAGAAGAACCTTGAAGGATTTGCCTTGATCACCTCTCTAGAATATTACTCTTGTATGCATGAATAAAAATGGCCTAAAATGAACTTAACCCTCTTAAAACTCATCATTCATAACTTAAAACGACGTAGTTTAGGCCTTAGGATCATAAAAATTACAGAAAATCCCTTACTAAATTCGTAGAAATTAACTGACTACAAGTCCCAACGAGGGACTGGACGATTCGTCGCCCAAGGGAATGAATCGTAGCATCAATCGTCAAGTACACTATCCAACAGATCATTTGTGTTTAGTCACGAGGGACCTCATGAATCGTTACAGGTGACCACGACTCGTGGTCACCACTCGTCACATGCACTGCTTTAATTTTAAATAATTTCTATCCTGTTGACCACGACCCATCCCATGAATCGTGGGGCCTAAAAATGACTCGTGGTCACGTCCATGGGGACCTTAAATACCAAAATTCAACTCGCACCCCTGAACCTCACGACTCGTGGTCTTCCCCACGAGTCACAGAACGACTCGTTCTGTGACCTGGTGTCATATTTTCAGTTTTTTTTCTCCGTTTCACTCCGGGTTTGATCTTTGGGATTTAGGGGTATAAAAATATCTTCCCCTTGGGAACATTCATCCTCGAATGTTGAAAATCATATAGAAAAGCAGAGAAATGCAATCATCATATTCAGATACTAATCATTTAAGCTGAAAATTGACGGAATGGATAACTCCAATTCAAGCTACATGGATGAACTGAATTCATGAATCATACATATATCCATATACCCGAAAGAAGCTAGAGCGCGTGAACTAAACATGAAAACTAAATAAAGGACTATGGAAAAAACTGATATCTCAAACTGAAACCAAGCCGGAGGGGAATAGGTTTGGGTATCTAGCCATCATATTCGCTTCGGCTTCCCACGTAGGTCCCTCAACATGTTGATTCCTCCATAAAACTTTAACTGAAGCTACTTCCTTGTATCTTAGCCTTCGAACCCGACGATCCAGTATTTCCACCCGGAATCTCTTTATAACTAAGGATGTCTTTCACACCAATACTGTCCATCGGGACAACTAGAGCTGGATCACCCAAACATTTCTTTAAGAGAGATATGTGGAATACTGGATGCACAGAAGTTAATTTTGAGGGAAACTCCAATTCATATGCCACCTTGCCAACCCATTTCACAATCTGGTAGGGACCAACATTACGAGGGTTGAGTTTTTCTTTCTTTCCGAACCTCATCACTCCCTTCAAGGGAGACACCTTTATAAATACCCAATCATCCACTTCGAACTCGAGTTCTCTCTTTCTCATGTCAACATAGGACTTTTGGCATCTTTGAGCCATTTTCAACCTGTCCCCTATGAGCTGAACCTTCTCCATAGCCTTATGGACTTAATCTGGTCCTATCATCGCAGCCTCACCAACTTCGAACCAACTAATAGGCGATCTATATCTCCGCCCATAGAGAGCCTCAAACGGAGCCATCTAAATGTTGGAATGGTAGCTGTTATTGTATGCAAACTCGATAAAGAGGAAAATGATCATCCCAACTACCCTTGAAGTCAATCACGCATGTTCTCAACATGTCTTCGAGAGTCTGAATTGTCCGCTTCGCTTGACCATTCGTTTGAGGGTGAATGCTGTTCTTAGCTTAACCTGAGTACCAAGTACTTTTTGAAACGACCTCCAAAACTAGGAGGTAAATTGGGTACCTCTATCTAATATGATGGACAAAGGCACTCTGTGCAACCGAACTAGCTCTCGGATGTATAGTTTGGCATAATCCTTCACCGAATCCGTGGTTTTGACCTATAGAAAATTAGCGACTTTGGTCAACCTGTCTACAATAACCTAAATGGAGTCATATTAACGTCGAGTGCGAGACAACCTTGTAATGAAGTCCATATTGATTTCTTCCCATTTCCAAGTAGGAATATTGATATCCTGAAGCATACCTCCCGGTCTCTGATGTTCAACCTTTACTTGCTGATAGTTTGGGCACTTAGCTACAAATTCTACGACGTCCTTCTTCAAGCCATTCCACTAATAGACTTCCCGTAAGTCATGGTACATCTTGGTGGAACCTGTATGGATTGAATATCTTGAACCGTGAGCCTCATGAAACAACCAATTTCAAAAATCATCAACATACGGAACACATAAGCGACCCTAGTACCGAAGCACACCATATCCCCTTTGGAGAGACCTCTACCTTCTGATTCTGAACTGCTTCCTTTAACTTTACCAAAATAGGGTCTTCGTCTCGCCTAACTTTTACATCAGTCACCAAGGACGATTCAGATCTGTTCTGAACAATAACACCGCCATCGGTCGAGTCAACCAACCGCACTCCCAACCTTGCAAGTTGATGCACGTCTTTTACCAGCTCCTTCTTTCCCTCATCAACATGGGACATACTCTCCATAGAGAGTTTACTAAGTACGCCTGCTACCATATTAGCCTTCCCCAGATGATAAAGAACACTCATGTCATAATCCTTAAGTAGCTCCAACCACTTTTTTTGCCGAAGATTGACATCCTTCTGGGTAAACACATATTGTAAACTCTTATGGCCGTAAACACATCTACATGGACCCCATACAAATAATGTCTCCAGAACTTCAAGGCGAATACCACCGCCGCCAATTCAAGATCATAGATTGGCTAATTCCTCTCATGAACTTTCAGCTGTCTAGAAGCATTTGCTATAACTTTGTCATGATGCATCAATACACACCCAAGTATGATCCTTGAAGCATCACAATACACCACAAACCCATTGATACCCTTAGGTAGGGTTAACACCGGTGCTGAAGTGAGTCAAGTCCTCAACTCCTGAAAGCTCCTCTCACAAGCCTCCGACCATTGAAATTTCACCTTCTTTTGGGTCAATTTGATCAATGGTGCTGCAATAGATGAAAAACCTTCAACGGATCTCCAATAGTAGGCTGCTAAGCCCAAGAAACTCCTGATATCTGAAGGATTCACCGGTCTAGGCTAATTTTTCACCGCTTTTATTTTCTGAGAGCCCACCTATATGCCCTCACTTGATAGCACATGGCCCAAAACTACTATCGAGTTCAACCAAAACTCGTACTTGCTGAATTTAGCATATAATTGGTGATCCTTGAGAGTCTATAGCACCACTCTCAAATGAGCGACATGCTCCTCCTCACTTCGAGAGTATATCAGGATGTCATCAATGAACACAATCATGAATTTATCTAAATATGGCTTGAATACCCTATTCATCAAATACGTAAAAGTTGCAGGAGCATTTGTTAGTCCAAAAGACATAACTACAAACTCATAATGACCATACCGCGTCCTGAAGGCTGTCTTCGGGATGTCGCTCTCCCGAATTCTGAGCTGATGGTACTCGGATCTGAGATCTATCTTTGAAAAGCACTTGGCACCCTGAAGCTAGTCAAATAAGTCTCCAATCCTGGGTAGAGGATACATGTTCTTGACGGTGACCTTGTTCAATTGTCGATAGTCAATACACATACGAAGAGAACCATCTTTCTTCCGAACAAAGAGAACTGGTGCACCCCATGGGGACTTGCTCGGTCTAATGAAACCCTTATCCAAAAGATCCTTCAACTGCGCCTTTAACTCTTTTAGCTCGACTGGAGACATTCTGTAGGGAAGAATAGATATAGGTTGTGCGTGGAGAAGAAGGTCAATACCTAAATTGATTTCCCTCTTGGGAGGTACACCCGATAAATCATCAGGGAACACTTTTGGATACTCGCATACTACAGGAACTGATTGGATAGTCGGGGTCTCAGACTTTGCATCCTTAGCCCTAATTAGATAGTACACAACCTTCGAAAATCATCTTTCGGGCCTTAAGGTAGGAAATGAAATGACCTACAGGCACAGCTGAACTATCCTTCCACTCTATGACTGACTCACCCGGAAATCTGAACTCCTCTTGCCAGGTTCTACAATTAACTGAGGCATAACATGCAAATAACCAATCCATGCCGAGGATAACATCAAAATCGATCATGACTAACTCTACTAGATCTGCTGAGGTGATTTTCTGAAGGAATGTGACCAAGCAACCTTTATACTCCCATCTAGCTACGATTGAATCACCCACTGAGTAGAGACTGAGAAGGGTTCTGACAAGACTTCGGGACTGACTCCAAAATTACTAGCCAGGTAACGTGTCACAAAAGACAAGGTAGCCCTCGGATCTAACAAAACATATACATCAATATGAAAAACTCGTAACACACTAATAACCATATCGAGAGAAGTCTCCTGCTCTTGACGGGACGCGAGGGCATAGAATCTGTTCTGGTGCTGACCGCTAGCTGAACTAGTCGAAGCACCCTGCTAGCAGGGATGTGCTGCTGGAGATGCTGAACTAGAAGCTAGGCCTCGACCCCCATCATAGCCCTATCTCACTGCAGGTCAATCTCTGAGCATATGGTCGAGCTTCCCACACTCGAAACAAGCACCTATACCTGCCAAGAATTGGCTCATGTGTCCCTCGACCACACCTGATGCAAACTAGGATGCTAGAATCTATGGGCCTGCTGCTCTAACCCCTAGAGCTTGATGCTCGCCCTCTCTGGTCGTGCGTAGGTCTGGATGGAACACTCAACGATGAGGATGTTGGGGTTGAAGATCTCTGGTGAGTCCGCTGTCGATGCCCACCACTCAACCTCGGCTGAGAGAACCTGTAGCTATTGGTCCTGGCCCTCTTGTCCTCTCTCTCCCTCATATGCGCCGCCTCTATCTGCTGGGCGTACAAGAATAATCGAGGGAAATCCATATCCTGGTGGAGCATAGCGGTCCTGCAACCCTTGTCCAAATAACCCACCATTCCATGAATGAACCTGCTCATCTGCGCCCTCTGATCAACCACTAGCTCTGGGGCATACTTTGATAAGAGAGTGAACTCAAGGGCATACTCCTGCACCATCATTCTCCCTTGCTTAAAATTCACGAACTCGGTTGCCTTCAACTCTCTCATCTCACAAGGGAAGAACCAATCTAGGAATGCAACATGGAACACCTCCCAAGTGACAAGGCCTGCTCTGGTGGCCATACTACCCTTCCATTATTGAAACTAGATGTGTGCGACCCCTTTCAGCTGATATGATGCTAATTCAGCATACTTAACTCCATTCACCCCCATGACCTGGGTGATCTTCACAATATCATCAATGAACTCATGTGGGTCCTGATCTACTTTTGACCCAAGGAATTCTGGTGGGTTCATTCTCAAGAAATTCCTGACTCGAGTTGCCGCCGCATTTCCATTTTGTGGGACATTCGCCACTGCCTGCTGGTTGACCTGAGCGGTCAAGGCCTGCACTAGCATCTGAATAGATGTCCTAAATTCAGCATGGGCAATCGGCTCTGGTGTGTGGTGCTCCTGGACTGGTGGGGCTTGTTGGTGCCCATTTTCATCGCCATCCTCATGGCCGTTTCCATTCCCATTCCTCCTACCGTTAACTCTAGGGGGAGCCATGATTCTACAATCGCGAATAACATGAATTAGAAGGATAGGGAGACATTTCATCGCACGACATAGATCATGAAAGAAGGGAACATTTCCTAAATGTCTCGTAGCCTCCTCGTCCTTCAGACCCTTGAAGAAGACTCTACTCAATGTAACTCTCAAACACCCTAGGACACTTCAAACTAAGTTTGTCACGACCCAAACGTAGGCCCGGATCGAGACATAGGACAAGGAGCCCCGAGAGACCCCAAGTCGACTCATGGCATGAACCTTCATATAACTCAATCAATTAAAAGGACGGATTGACAGGATAATCTTAGCGGAAGTCTGTAATAAGCATAACATCAGAAATACACGAATCTAAAACTGAATATATTTTGTTGTTTGAAAAGACTCTAAGTCTGATGAGTTGATGGGACAAGACCCTAACTAACTCTCTAAAACTAAAACTGAAAGTACATCAATATCTGAAAGCAAATGGTCCTTGGAAGATGAGGACTTACCACTAAGCTGGGTGCTAACTCTGGAACTGGCTATTGGAGGGACTGAGTCCGAGTACCGGGGCCTATATCATAAACCAATACAACATAGAGTATGCATTCAGTACATGAAATGTACCGAGTATGCAAGGTAAGTAAAATCGCTTAAATAAGTAAAATCATTTAAAACATGTATAATGTAAAACATAAATAAAATAAGAATCTGAGAATAGGACTTGCATGCTATCTTTCTAAAAACATGATCTCAACATAACATTACATCATAATTGAATCGATTGACCCAAAGATGAAATATGATAGTCATAAATAAAGCTGAACATTGGGCCAAACTTTATTTAGAACATATATAGATATATATACAACATGAGTGATAAACATGCATAATTGAAATCATGAGGAACAATGAGAGATCGTCTTTTAACCGACATACCACAATAGAGCTTATGTGGTCTCAACTATCACACTCAAAGTGGGTAGAACCATTCAAAGCCTTGCCAGGGCTAAGGACGATACCATGATATCGATATCAAGCTCGTGGCCCAATCGGGCAGGGGATAGCTCACATAGGATTCTTACACTTTTTTGATTTCCCTACATACCTGATTATAGTTGATTCTTAAACTTTTTTTATTGCCCAAGGAAGATTTGTAGAAGAACCTTGAATGATTTGATGAATAAGAATGACCTAAAATGAACTTAACCCTATTAAAACTCATCATTCATAACTTAAAACGACGTATTTTAGGCCATAGGATCATAGGAATTACAGAAAATCCCTTACTAAATTCACAAAAATTAACTGACTACTAGTCCCAACGAAGGACTGGAATAGTTGTTGCCCAGGGGAATGAATCATTGCATCAATCATCAAGTACACTGTCTAACAGATCATTCGGGGTTAACAATAAGGAATATCCCAAATTGTTACAGGTGACTGTTGACACCCAATTTTGACCTCTCTACGCCCTTATATGCTACTTACATATATATATATTTTATTTATATTTTTTACGCAAATATTCGACTTGCATTTATATTTATAAAATAATTAATTATCGTAATATTGCAAAAATTATTTTAAATTGCATA
>JACEIK010000509.1:202566-257509 GCA_018107945.1 Datura stramonium | reverse complement strand
TAAGTTTCATATCCTTTAGTATAATAATCTAAGTTGGGCGTTTATTTGTTTAAAATAACTTTTATTTGCTTAATTAGCAAATAGCTTAATTATCATTTCATCACTTAGTTTGCGTTAATTAGTAAATGATTTATTCTTTCTTTTTATAAAGGTTTGTTGTTTAAATTATATAGATACATTAGTTTTCAAAATAAAATAATTGACCTTTTGTTTACCACTTAGTTAACCCCCACATAATTGAAGAATCTGGCTGGGAACCACATTTGTGGATCTCGAAAGGTGCCTAACACCTTCCTTTCGAGGTAACTTGAACCCTTGCCCGACTCTGGTAACTTAGGCTAGTTAAATAAGTTTCCTTCTAATTAATTTAGTTCGGTGCCATAACGCACCATAATTCGTTAGGTGGCGACTCTTCGTATTAATAATTCCAAAAGAATTGTCACATGTCGAGTTTCGCTTTCCATGAGGAAAATGGGGCGCGACAGTGACCAAGACTCATTGTCACCACTCATCACATGCACTGCCTTATTTTTAAATAATTTCCATCCTGCTGACCACGACCCATCCCACGAATCGTGGGGCCTGACCACAACTCGTGGTCATGTCCGTGGGGACCTTAAATCCCAAAATTCGACTCACACCTCTGAACCTTACCACGAGTAACCTAATGACTCGTGGTCTGCCCCAAGGGTCACAAAATTACTCATTCTATGACCTAGTGCCAGATTTTTGTTTTTTTCTCCGTTTCACTCACACGTCTGATCTTTGTGCTTCCGGGGTATAACAATGTAGTTTATTAATTTAGTTGAGTCATGTATTCTAGTCTGGAGTTAGTTACTCCGTCATTTTCATCTTAAATGTTCAGTATTTGGTACGGTAGTTGAATTTTTTCTCAGGTTTTCAGTATGTTTACCCACATTCGAGGACGAATATTCCCAAGGGGAGAATATTGTAATACCCCGAAAGTGCCTTGGACTAGACTCAGGATTTGAATGAAAAGTAGCAGAAATTTGAGATTTCTTCTCAAAATGAGTCATGGTACGGGTCCTTGGTGGGACTAATGACCTATTGGAAGTGCCCGTGGTGAGAATCTGTAGGGTAGGCTGGGATGTAACGGGTCTAAGGACGACCCGTTGGTTGAAGTAACAGATAGTTGGAATGAGTCATTAGGAGGATGGTCTTGGGCAAAGAAGACTGGCATGAGTCATGGGACGATCATTTTTGGAAACAACGAGTCGTTGTAACTATCCATTGGGAGGAATTCCAGAAGATGAGCAGTGGTGGTAACGGCCAGAAACGCCGAGACATTGGGACTAGTAACGACCCATGCTTACCAATCGTTGTTGGGGACCTAAGTTAGTGAGGTAATGAGAGGTAGTAATGGGTTGTCGTTTGGTGTAATGACCCATTCTATCGAGTCGTTTTATCAATATCATAGAAGTTAAAAAGTGATAGAAGAAGTAACGAACGAATACCACGAGTCGCGGTATCAAAGAATGACTCGTTGTATCAGTTGTGGTCACTGGAGTGCAGATTTTTCAGATTTTTTATTAAGGGTATTTTCGTTATTCCTAAGCCTTAGGGTCCTAAAATACGTCGTTTTAAGCTCAATTAGCAGGGTTTCAAGGGGGATAAACCTATTCTAAGTATCCCCACTCCATGCATGCAACCTAGAGCCTTCCTTGAAGATCAATTTTGAGGGATTTCATCAAATTCTCTCCAAATTCCTTTGGGCTTTCATGTGGGAGTGTGAAATAAATTTACCTAGGAATGTGAGGCCATGAATGGGAGTTCCTTTTATTCCCATGCCCTATATTCTTCTCAATTCTATGGATTTCAATTCTAGATTCAAGTTTAATGATCTATGGGGTTTATCCCAATTCTTGTGAATTCCTCTATGATCTATCTATGGTCGATTATGTTAATGTATCAAACTATGTTTTATGATTTATGAGAAGATTTTATAACTATTTAAATTATAAATTTATAGATTTGAATTTCCATTTAATTATTCCTAATTATGTATGTTTTATGAAAGGTCAAGTTATGATTTCATTATGATCTTGATTTTCTTAGCCCATTATAATTTATGATTTAAGATATGAATTCTCTCAAATGCTGATCATAAATTTATTAATAGCAAGTATATAAGTATTTTATAAGTATGCATGGATTTCATGATTTATGGATTTATGACTCTTGGCCAACTTATGGGCCCTTATTCGTGGCCAATCATGTATTTCAAGTATGATCAAGTATGTTATGTTATAATTGGCCATGTACTTTATGAATGATTATGATTTTGAAGTGAGCCCTCATGTGCATGTTTTTGAGAGTAGTTTCTAGCACCAAGTAGCCCGACGTTCAAAAGAATATGCTGGTGTTTTAGAACTACGTGCCACTATAAGTTTATATATATAAGTGTTAATGTTACTGGATCCCCGTGATATCACATAATGCACGTCTCTTTCCTGGCAAGCCTGGGATGGCTCTACCCACTTGAGCGAGATAGTTGGGGCATCATGTAAGCTCTATCATGATGGTGTCGGTTATGACAAGTCCTCTCATTGTTCCTCATGATTTATTCATGGTTATGTTTATGTTACCTTGGCTCAAGTGATACTAAAATGAAGATTTCACCTAGGTGAGAGATGGCGTCAATTTTCACTTGGTCTACCTCAATCCCTTTCTCAAAAATCTTGTGCCCCAGAACAATACCTTCTTTTACCATAAAGTGACACTTCTCCCAATTAAGCACCAAATTTATTTCCTTGCATCTTTTTAACACTTCTTCTAAGTGGACCAAATAGTCTTCAAATGATTTCTCACAGCTGAGAAGTCATCCATGAAGACTTCCATAGTCTCCTCTACCATGGCTGAAAAGATTGATATCATACACCTGTGGAAAGTAGCTGGGGCATTGAAAGCCCGAATGGCATCCTCTTAAATGCAAAAGTTCTATAAGGACATGTGAATGTAGTTTTCTCTTGATCTTCTTGGGCAATAGAAATCTGATTGTATCCCGAGTAACTATCCAAGAATAATACTCTTTCCTAACCAATCAATCTAGCATTCGATTGATGAATGGGACTGGAAAGTGATCCTTTTTGATCCATGAGTTCAGCTTGCGGTAATTCATACACACCTCCATTCGGTGACTGGGCATGTTTCAATCAATTCATCTTTCTAATTTGGTACCACCGTGATTCCCCTTTCTTAGGTACACATTGGAATGGGCTTACCCAATACTATCAGCTATTGGGTATACAACTCCCACATCTAACCATTTGATGATTTCTTTCTTGACTACCTCTTGCATCGGTGGGTTTAAACGTCTCTGATGCTCAACTAAAGGGTTGCAATCTTCCTGAAGGTTGGTCTTGTGAGTGCAAATACACGGTGGTATACCAATGATATCAGCTATAGACCACCCTATTGCTCGGATGTGCTTCCTCAAGACTACCAGAAGTTCTTCCATTTGTTGTTTATTGAGCTTAGCTGAGATGATCACCAGGAGTGTCATTTCCCCCAGATATGCATACTTCAAATAGGCAGGTAAAGGTCTGAGCTCTAAGATTGGTGGTGAAATGATGGATGGTTGCGATGGTGGAGTTGTCCGATTCTTGAGGTAAAGATCATGTTTCTTTAATTGAAAGGAGTAGGTTCCAAACCTTTTTCTAACATGAAACACCTTTTACAACCCTTCACTGTTTAAGAGAATGCCTTCGAATGTTTTTTTCAAAATTTCTTCTTCCACTCCCCCTTCTATGTCTTCATCATTCGCATTGTTTGGGAGTGATGGGGCATCTTCTTCCTTCATCATATTTTGGGTTGTCATTTGAGATGCTAACAAGTTCATTCTGTCTTCTAGCTATCTGATGGACACTTCATGGTCCTTCACCTTTTGAGTGAGGTCTAAGAGATCACTTCACAGTTCCTAAATCCATGAATCAGTTGAAATAACTTGCTTAAGCACAACCTCTAGCATTCTTTCGATGTGCGATGAGAAGGACTCTCACTCTCCTGACTACTTGTTTCAGCTGTATAATCAGAGTTTCAACTTTGATTTTCATTATGAGGATATCAATAGCCCTGGTTGGCTTGTTGATACCTCATATGAAAACCTATCATACAATTTGATAACAACTCAATTTGCTTCATTACTACCATCAAAACAACATCTTGTATCTCCTCCCTTCTCCATATTTCATCCATCAATCAGAGAGTTCGAGCTTTTCCAGGGAGTATGGCATGTGTTACTTCAGTGCCATAGAGCTTGGTATTCGAATATTGGGGGAACCTATGCGGGCCGACAAGGCCACCATGCTGACTAGTTATTTCTGAATCAATATAACAGATGTAAAATAGCTACGTGACTGACAAGGACACTACTACCAACTGAATAAGGCCCCACACGGCCAACGTAAACAACTAAACATACGCACGACCCCACATGACTGGCACAACTAACCACAGGAAGATATATACACAATCTGCAAGCCTTTAAGAATACTGATAAGATGGTCGGGACAGGGCTCCGACCTACTCGTACTATACAACAAAAGAAGATGATATAAACCTCTGAATATCAAGCTCTGGATGACAGGATCTGATGACTCTACGCTGGCTAGGATCACGAGGGGTCGGCTCCTCGTCTATAGGTACCTGCAGGCAAGTAATGCAGCGCCCCAAACGGGCGTCAGTACCACTGGTACCAGTATGTAAAGCAAAACTGAACATAACTGAATATAAACAACAATACCAGTAACTCTGAATAGCAGTATACGAGCATGCAGGGTGGGGAATCTGAAATAAGCTTAATTGTCTTGGTGAGTAGAATCATACCTATCGACGTGGTGATGGCTTTGTCTACCAGCTAATAATATATACATATATAACATACAAGGACCTATACATTACACAAGCCGGAAGGTACCAACCAGCACACCACAGTCTATATACCCCTACCAGGTTAAAACCATCCAAGTAAATCACTCCACACTCATCTACTAACGTCTGAGCACCTCTTGAAGGCCCCACACGGGTCTCCGGCTCGGACTATGACCTCGATATATGCTTGTGTTTGATCTGGAGGACTCACATGCTCAACTCGTACTACTATATGTACTCGTACTCGGTACTCTGTACTCTGTAATGCTATGCGATCAGCCTCATATAGGGGAGTGCTCCATCCCATCTTCGTCCTCTAGCGGACGGCATACCCTCCCTTGGAGTGGCGTATCCTCCACCCTCGGTGATGGGTCGAGAGCAGTTTACCAACCTAGGGGCGATGAGGACTCTCAAAGTGCCCTCATAATCACAAAGAGGTCTCGACAAACAATAATCACATACAACAAGCATGTTCAATCTTAAAATACTATCCATGTTTTTTTGATATATACGATTCTATTATAGCACTACGCTGATGGCGATTCTCATACTAAACTACCTTTGTATCACAAAGTATTATCGAGCGTATTACGTGTTATACTATCTTTTTTATTCTAAATATAACATAATATTATAAAACATGCTTAAATGTTAAATGTTGAAATGTATCTGAAATATATATACAGTTACGATAATACTAGTATTATTTATGCTACGTCCTACTGCTTTGAATCTTGTATTGAGAGTACTACTTACGTCTTGGGCTATCTTGATGAAATAATATCTTGCCATTTGTAGCATTTCACTAACTTTGAATTTGAGTATGACATAACAACGCAAGAGCAGTTCTTGAATTCGTACAAAACTCAATATTCGACTCACGGAATTCTAATGCAGGGTTTATTCTATTATGCTAGGCTAGACTTACTAACTGTTGAAAAGAGACGGCTTTACATACCTTTGCTTGATTCCCAACTAGCGGCGTAGCTCGATCGGTATTTCTGCTATTTCTCCCCAAGTTGCATCCATATATATATCAATTAGGACTAAATACATTAATATTCTAAAAGAAAATATCACTTTTAATATATATATAACCCAAACTTTGACTTATCGAAATACAGTCGAAAACTCGCTATTTCTCGGAAGTCCAGAAGGGAGAAATGCTTACTTTAGTTCTAGGAGTATATTGACACTAATTTGGAGCAATTACACTTACCTTATCTCGGTAGGACGACAATTCGCCGACGGTTCATGAAACCAACTCCCATGGGAATGCTCGGCTTGACTTAATACTTCACAACCACAGATTAATTCGAGTTTGGATAGCGTTTAATAGCGTAAGCGGATGAAACTTTTGTTAGATCTCCTGCCGTGCCCTCTGTTTCTATTCATTTCTGGAAATTTAGAGGAGCAAATGATTAAAAACCGAAGTGGGCGGCCCTTTTATTCTTGGGACACTAAGTTGCATTTGCCTTGCAACGCCCCGACAGCGCTTGTTCGGTCTCCCGGGCCTTTTCTCGCACGTAGCATTCCAAAACTCTTAACCGACATGCGAATAGATGCATATACATGTCAGAATTTACAGGGTGTAAACATCCTCCTCCCCTTAAGAACATTCACGTCCTCGAATGTAAACTTCTAATAGGAACACTCAACTTATCCATAGAAATATTTTGGAAGAGTTTCCCTGCAATATGGACTATCTCGAAAACTGAAATGTAGAAAAGTCCCAGCCTGGAGTACTCCACACAATACTATAGCATTCATCACATAAAAGACTAAAGTCGACTATTTCATAATATATGGAATTTCCCATAGAATAACAATACAAGCATACCTCCTGGTATTAGGCTTGGAATAAGAGAGGATATTCGACTTTCATGTCTTCCTCTGCTTCCCAAGTCATCTCCTCTCAGTTCCTGTTACGCCACAGTATGTGAAGCAATATCTTTAGTTCTCAATCTACGAATCTATCTGTCTATGTAGCTCTGGAACCTCTTCATGACTGACTCTTTAGTCTTTGTACATCTAGGCCAGGACAACCCGGTATGGGTCTCCTATATACTTTCTTAGCATAGATACATTGAAAACTGGATGAAAAGACTCACAATTCTGGAGGCAAGTTCAACTCGTATGCCACCTGGCCTACTCTTCGCCGGATACGATAAGGCTGATGATCTCGGCCAGAGCTTACGCCTTTGCCACGAGATCTCATCACCTTTGTTTAGGTGCTCAGAAATACCCAGTGGCATTCCACATTATTCCAAGTCTGCGCCCCGCTGTGGCATTTGATTTTGGCAGCTCAAAGCGAATTGATGAAGTTCTCTGACAAGCTTTACATCTCCTCCTAAGCTTGAAGAATAATATCTGGCCCAATCATGGCCGACTCTCCTGCTTCAAACCATTAAGCGGAGATCTACATTTTTGCCCATACAACGCCTCAAAGGCGCCATCTGAATAACTGGTGTTAACTATTGTTATAAACAAACTCATTAAGATAAATGTTCATCGGCTACCTCAAAATCAACACTGCCTTGTGCTTATATCCTTGGCGTGCGAATAGTGCGTTCCGCACATCCATCCGTCGGGTGGAATGCTTTGCTCAAATTGATGCGTTCCCAGACCTCTCTAAAATGACACCAAATCTAGTTGTAAATTGGCTCCTCTATCGGAGATAGCGAATCCTCTTGGAACATAGTGCCAATCTATGGCTTTCCATTCTCACAAATAAGCATGTCTTCGGAAGTGTCTTTGCGCGAGGAAATGGGGCTGATTCGTTAGTCTATCAACAATTTATCAAATGGAATCACTGCCTATGCAGTGCGGAGTGAAATGCTACAAAGTCCATGTTGCACAGCTCCCACTTGCAAAAATTTTAACTTCCTTGTCACGAGTCAATGCTTTGGTTTCTAGTGTTGCGCTTTTGCTATTTGTGAGTTAGGACAGCGGAGCTACAAATTACCTTTATTTCCCTCTTCATGCACGGCCGCAGTAAGTCTCCTTGATATCATGGTACATTTTCGTCGCGCTTGGTGGAGAAGAATAGCGGCGCAATGTACCTCACTCATGTCTGCTGACCGAAATATTGGAACACAAGCGGCCTTTACATGCAACACTTTGTGTGATTGCGAGAAATATGGCGCTTTCACTTGCAAATTCTATCTTTAGCTGAGCAGGTCAGGATGTCTTCATATTGTGGTTCCTTTACACTCCACAACTAATGGAAACATAGCGGTGTTCTTAATTAAGCTATGTAATCTCTATTCTATACACGACCGGATAAGCGGCTAGTGGGTATTTCCCGAGCCAATTCATTTATTGACTACAAGTATGCACCAACTCCCCATAGATTATTATTTCTTTTATTTATTACTACATTGACCCTTCTTGAGTTGTTAATCATTAGAAATTTCTTAAGAACTCAAACATATAATTGTGGTCTTTGGTTTATTATCTGGGCTTGACAGGTAATCTAGCAGTATAGCTAGAGCTTATCAGGCCTTCTGGCCGCGTGCTAAGGCTACTTGTTGCTGGAGGGATAACTGTGAATGACATTCTTTTCCATGCGTGTCGATGAGGATCTTTGTGTAGTCATATACTCTAATAATCTAGTGAATAACCACGAACCATGAATAAAGCCCCAAGGTTGAATGACCGAATCTTTGCCAGTGTATAACGATGCTCTAAATGTCCTCCCTAATTGAACAATTGTAGTGTTGTGCTTAGTCCGACTTACTCCTCAGGCGATCTGTCCTTGGACCCTCATGGGGAACCTCACCGTCTCTTTGTCTTAGTAGACATTGTGCTAGCGTACTACCCATTTTCTTATGCCTTGTTCGTATCACTTGGATTTATCTCTGCTGTTAGAGAAATTCTTGGTCTTATGAGCAGTGCAGCAAAGAGGCCCAGCCTGCTTTAGGGCTCTCATGTCGAATATATCTTACGAGAACCATTGAAGTACTGATCCGTCAACGACTCTTGATGGACCCCTTCTTGGGGTGCCCACGGGTTTTGTCATTGGGACGGTGGCTGACTTACGGGTATACCACATGATAACTGCTAAATTGACTAAGGGTGACTCTCACCTACAAGAGTTTGGAAAAAGCGATGTATGACCACTTGTATCTGAGGTACGATGTTGCTAACCTCCACAGGTATGCTTATTCGGTCTCTGTTTTACGGTTTACGGCACATGCGATAGTGTTACTAGTCTTTAGGATGCTTCCACGCTAATGCGGCGCGGATAGTCGTTAGACCTTCTAAGCGCGCCACGTATCACTAACCACGATTTAGGCTACCGAACTCTTGTGAGCTTACGAACTCTAGATCCACATGCCCCCTTTTTGTAGAGGGGGTCTGCCGGTACAATCTGTATATACTTCCTAGCATTCTTGAATACGTGTAGTAGCAACTATGGCGGCTATTCGGCATGTGCGATAACATATATATATATATTAACAACTATGTACAATATCTTTTGAATTTTTGTAGTATCGTGTCTGGCACATGCTTTCTGAATTTCATCTTTTTTGCAATCTCATTGCTTCTACTGAGTTAGCGACATCTGTCTCTCCGTACCATTTCATTAGATTTTCATCCCATTCTTAAACAACACACATGCACTTTAGCTATGATCTGCTGTTTGAAATTTCACCACTCCTTTGTGTGAGATTAACTTGTCAGAACCTTGGGCCTTACTTGGCATTATATTAAGGCCGTGTTGTCCTGTTGGCCTTATTTCCAGGCCACACTAGATTAGAGTCTCACGGGTGTACCCTGCTCTTGGGAGCGTACCGCAATATTCTAAACACAATCTTCTTGTCTCTTAGGCGCTCGGTCGAGGTTTGGTCTTAATACACGATGTTCTATCCAATCATGGAGGTGATTTTGGTTTCCCCTCAAAATCTGGTATTCATGCTCTTCACCCTCATCTTCCTTGGCCGAGCTCTAGGTTCAAGGTACGCCTTGCATTGTAAATAAGGTTAGCAGTCAAGTTCCAACCTATACTTCTTGACTTTTACAGTCGGAACCATCTTATTCATATAATCTCCCCTGTCTTTCCAAATACTCACAACTAAGATTATAACTATTATCTTCTTGAGACATACCCTGCCGTCATTAGCATGCAATGGATTGATCTTTACGACTTGAACTTGAGCTCTTCGAAGTCCCATCATTGGCGGATCTCTCCTTGCCTTAGGTAAGCTAGTAGTCTTACTTGCTCTTCGGTTTATTACGTGAGGGTCACACAACACATAATCATAAGGGCTCCTTACTCTTTCTAACACTTTATGGAATCAACCATTCCACCTTTCACTTCACTTTCTTTAAACAACTTGTAGCCTCAATCCTTGTACCCTTTGCTTTATCTTGGGATCAAAACTATAAGGGTGGAATGATTTTCTTCTTTTGCAGCAGCTAGAAGGCGTGGAAATGTGCCACATACGAAAGGATGGAGGTGGGGAATCCTACATTTCCCTCTCTTTCTCCACCTTATACGATAATCTAATATTGTCTATTAATGTAATCGGATCTTATATATCTAACAAATAAATCAACTCATTTATACGTTGTGCTTATGACTATTCTGAAGTTGTGACATACTCTTTTAAAGTGTTACGATAAAGGTATCACATTGGGAGGTCGCTAATACCTCCTCCTTCTACTATAGTTACCCTTGTGGCCGGCACGTTTCTGGCGTTGCTATCTTGATCTTACGCACAGGATAAGTTCTTCTTTGGTCAGCTTGTATCGTATTCAAAGTGTGGTAATTTTGGGACTCAACCTACCTCACATCTTGCTCTACGGCATGGCGAATACGAAGAAAAGGCAACCATCTATTATGCCTTGTAGCCTCCTTTGCCTATAGTATGTAATTTTCTTGCATCCATAGACAAGAGCGTGCCTTGCAGTTTGCAGACTCTTGGGACCTGGCACTCCCCCATTTGCTGTGCTGACCAGGACCACTTAGCAGAAAGTGTCCGCTTTGGGGCTCACCCCTCACGGTTTTAAACGCGTCTACAGGAGAGAGGTATCCAAGCACTTATAAAGTACTCTTCATTCTCCTCCCCGACCGATGTGGGATTTGCCTAAGTAAACCCAGGGCATTACGTATGTGATCCATGATGCTAGGTCTTAGGGCCGGTGGTGGGAGCAATACCAGGCGGGCCCCGAGTCCCTATGGGGGGTAACCAGGGACGACGATACGTAACGCCTGGTTTACTTAGGCAAATCCCCGCATCGGTTGGGGAGGAGAACGAGAGTACTTTATAAGTGTGAATACCTCTCCTTTAACAAACGAGGTTTTAAAATGGAGTGGTGAAACTACTTGAACAATTGCTTGGTGGTGTGGGCTGTTACATCTTATTTCATATATCAAATTCTTAGTTCTTCTTATAAAGGAGTAGATTGATGTTGACTAGAGTGAAGGCATAAGAAAAAACTGATTTCGTCACTAATTGATTTTGAGAATTTTTCATATACTTGGTAGTGCTAAATAATTGTCACAACTAGATTATTGCTTTTTGGTTCACTTTAGTTAGGTTTCAAGGATTAATCAAGTTTAGAAGGGTATGTTTATTTTTCATTTTCACTATTACTTTTGTCGAGAGGAGCTTGGTTGAGTTAAGAAGGTAATTTGTAAAAATTAGGTTCAAGATTCTAAAGATTCTATGATTTACCATATTTCTTTTGAATTGTTAGCGTGAACTATGCTTTACCGAGAATTAATAAGCAATCTGCTTGGTAAATCTAGGGCTCGTAGATCTTATCTCTTCCTGCGGTATAAATGGCCTAGTTGGAACTCTCTGCGGAGGCATATTCCCGGACTTGTGTGGGGTTTCCAATTGTGATTTCAATCTCACGGGGCTGTGGATAGTTCAAGCTTCTGGTGTATTACTCCACCCATTCACTTGGATTGACACTTAATTGTGAAAGTGAAATTTGTTTTCTCTTTTTTGTATGTTATTCTTTCTATAGAAGAATATGTATGTATAATTTGTTTTTGTTTTAAAAACTCAAAAGGTGTGAGTATCCAAAAAAATTGAGTTGGAAAACATTACACATTGTTAAAAATTCTTTCTTAACAGAGTTAATTGAAGGAATAGGTAGCTAGCATCTGTCAATATATACGACAAAAATTTGAAAATATATGCATTGAGAAATCTACCAAACTTATACTTAGTGTCAAAAGTCTTTATGTGCCGTAAATTATAGTATTTGTTTTAATTATTGGTGTGTTGTGTGCGATCTTGGTCTAATGTTGGTAAGGCAATTGAGACTTATCTTTGATAAGTAGTAATCAACATAATATGATGTGATATTGCGCATGTGATTTCAATAACAAATCGATTATTTGATGATATTCTTTGCCATATGTGTATAAAAATTCCAACATATCTAATATATACGAGTGTCTAGTTCTTAATTTTGGTGCATAACAAATATAAGTATAAGTTATGCAAGAATTGTCAACGATCCAAAAATACACTAAGTATCACTTAGTTTTTTTGAATTTAGCTATGTAGATATACTAGTATATTAATATTAATACTAGTACATGCTCCAAAATGCTCCATAGTATATTCATGTCGGCACGACAAATCATTGTATGAGTTTAAACACATATATACTCCAGATTACTTTTGATAGTAGTGGTTGTTCTTATTAACAAGTTAAATGAATGAATCTTGCATTCCTTGTTGTCGAATATATAAAGAAATACTTCTTTTACGCTACCAAATCCACACACAGTTTCGATTATTTCTTGTTCAATTTTCTCCAAATTATAACCATAAAAAGAACCTTTGAATTCTTATAGACGAAGAAATCGATATCAAGCTACTATGTGACCGACAAGGTCACCACTACAACTGAATAAGGCCCCACACGGTCGTCACGGTAACCTGAGGAATGAACAATGCGCGAAGCCTCACGAGTAATAAGAGATGGTGGGGCGGGCCAGGCTACCCATGCGGACGAAAAAATACATACGCCTTTCAGCTCTGAGTAGAAAGGAGGCCCAGAAGGCCTCTTTGTATCGCCCAAGTAGAACTCACGGTCTGCTCTGGGTCTGGTTCTTTGCGGGCAAGTAATAATACGGCGCCCAAAACGGGCGTCGATTGCAGCGTGCGAGTATGCAAAGCATCAACTAGAAATAGCGTAAGCAAGTAGTATAGCGATAGGCGAAGTAGAAAAGAAATAGCGTAGCTGGTGTGTGAATTCAGGCGCCCTCAACTATGCTTGAAAGGAGTAGGGTCGTACACAGTAGCATTAGCATTCTCTATTGTCGATCTATTCATAACTAACGAAACATGGCATATATAGCATATGATACATAACATAGCACACATAAACCTTACTTTGGCCCCCATAAAGTGGAGAAGGTACAACCAACACGCAATCATACCCCTACCACAGAGTCTCCACATCTCCCACACTTATGACTATAAGCATCACCGCGACCCTAGGTATGCACCCAGACCCGGCGGAGCCCACGACTATAACTGTACCTGAGGACTCTGAATCAACACCGGGCATGCCAGCTCGACGGGGTGTATAAAAAGCTCCGACCAAGGCAAAATAATGGAAGCCTGAGATCCCATCTTCGTCCCTAGAGGATGACATAGCCTCCCAGTAGAGCGATGTATCCTCTCCCTCCGGCGGACAGTCGATACAACTATTAACCACAGAGTGGTCATGAATGCTAGGTAATCGGCCCAAAACAATTCGGTCAAGTCTCAACTAGTAATGCCTCATTATACTACATGCTTAAACTAGTGATAATAATGTGTATGTATATAATACATGCTAAAACTAATGATAGTAATGTGTATATACACAATACATGCTGAAACTGATAATGGTATCTATATAATTTATTGTCATCTTGTCTTGAATACGTCTTGAAACAAGATTTAATTTTTCTGCGAGAATCGTCTTTGTATAACTAAGTTTCATGGTAAACATGATTTACTATTTCTAATATGCTTCTAAAATTCATTTTAAGCTACTATTCTATTTCTGAAACTACTTTACGGGAACTTATATTTCTTTACAAAGTTCGGCCGGGCTCACGATATCTGACATCCTTTACTAAATTACATACTAGACATCTTTGTTCTATTTACGAAACTTCCTCTTTAGATTTTATATCGTGCTAGTAAGTTTCATGCTACACATATCATGATGTTTCTAACATATACTAAAATTCATACTAAACATAATATGCGGCCTGCAAACATTCCTGCGATACTTGAACTACTTTGACTATCTTGGAGCGCTAGCTTTAGAAGAAGGCCACGACTTTACATACCTTATCATTAAATTTACGAGTATACGGCGTAACTCGGCTAATTTTTAGCTATTCCTTCCAACTGCATTCATATTCATAGCAAATAGAACTAAATTCCTTCGATATTACAGGAAGAAAATACCTACTTTGAATATATATATAGCCCAATTTGGCTTATCGAAAAGCGTTGAAGAACTCACTTTATTTCTGAAAAGTTCCATAAGGGAGAAATACTCACTTTGGAGATAGGAGTATATTGACACTAATTTGGAGAAATTCCACTTACCTTATCGATGGACCGACGGTTCGGCGGCCGATTTTCATGAAACTAACTCCTTGAGGAATGCTTTCTGCGGCTTTATACTTTTATCTCGAGTTAATTTGAGTTTGGACGTGTGTGACGGTGTAATCGAGATGAATTTTTATATTGAAACCTCATTCCTCTGTAAACTTCTACTCGCAAGATCTTCAACACTTTCGACTTATTTTAGAAAAAATTTCAACTGAGTTTCCTCTACATTAAGATGGACTATCTCAAAATCACGAAGCTCGAGAAGGTCCAATACAAATACTTCCCGTAATTCTATAACATTCATTTCAGTGGCGAAGTCAACATCTCACTTTTTTTACGTGAATACAAAGCAGTAACAACACCTCAGGCGACTGAGTGCAAAATAGCGAGGATATCGGCTTTCATATCTTCCACCTCTTGCCTCCCGAGTCATTTCTTCTCGGTTCTATTACGCCATAATACTTTGGCAAGCAATATCCTTAGTTCTCAACATGTTGTCTACACTTTGTCGATGTAGCTCTTGGAACCTCTTCTTAAGCCGGCTCTCAGTAACTTTGGACATCACGAAGCGGGGACCCAACTCACGGAGGGTCTCTATATACTTTCGGCATGGACCGCGTGGAAAACTAGATGGACAAACTCTAGTGGAGAGAATTCAACTTATATGCCACTGGCCTATTCTTCGGCAGATAAAGTAAGGCCAGATCTCGAGCAGGCACCACCTTTGCTTGCGAATCTCATCACCCCTTTCATAGGGCTTTCAAAAACACCTAGTCATTCCACGTTAAATTCCGGTTTACGCACCGCACATCAGCATACGATTTACGGCGGCTCGGTAATTGATGACATTCTCTGATAAGATCTTACCTTTTCTTATTTGATGAATAATATCCGTCCCAATCAGCGGCGACTCTCCCCCTGCTTACAACCAGCCAACCGGCGATTTTGCATTTTCTCTCATACAAAGCCTCATGGGCGCCATGCGAGATAGCTCAGTGGTAACTATTGTTATAAGAAAACTCAATAAGTGGTGAGTGCTCATCGGCTACCTCAAAGTCAATACACTGCAGCATGTGATATCCTAGAGCGTGAATGGTCGTTCTTCTGTCCATGCATAGAGTGGAATGTTGTGCTCGGATTGTCTGTGTTCCAGGAGCCTCTACGAAATGATTGCCAAAATTTAGTTGTGGTGCGCTCCTCTATCGAGATGATGAATCTTGGAACATCGTGCGATCGACTATTTCTATGATATACAACTTAACATAATCTTCGGCGAGAGAAAGTGGCCACTTGCGGCGGAAAGTGGGCTGATTTGCTGACCTGTCAACAGTATACCCAAGTGAGTCATTTCATATGCAGTGCAGGGTAATCCCATACTACAAAATACATATTCTAGCTTCCCACTTCCAGGCGCACAACTATGTTTGAGTCAATCCGCACGGTTTACGGTGTTGCGCTTTTTACTCGTAGCGGTTGGGATCTTGGGCTATGAATTACTGCTATTTTCGTCTTCATACATTGCCAGTAGGACACTTTAATATCATGGTACAATTTCCTCGCGCCTGGGTGGAGAGAATAGCGAGCGTAATGTGCCTCGCTCATAATCTGCTGGCGAAGCCCTAAAATATATGGAACACAAAGGCAGCCTTTACATAGAAAACAACACTTCATCCTAAGTTACCTGAAAATCCGACGCTTTTCCTTGTTGAACTGTCTTTAAGCTGATCCAGGTCAGGATCTTCATACTTCCGTTCCTTTACCCCTCCTGACTAATGACGAAATTGCGGTGTTCTGATTACCACTCTTTTGTCCTACATTTTACGCTACACAAATGGCTAAAGCGGCTAAGCTGGTGTGTTTCTCGGGCCATTCAGCTGCTCGAGCTACAAGTACGCCAAACTCCCATAGACACTTACGGCTAGGGCATCCGCTACTATGTTGGCTCTTGCTGGGTGATACTGAGAATATCTATATCATAATCTTTCAAAAATTCCAACCGGCGTCTTTGCCCAGTAAGTTCAATTCTCTACAGGTGAGATATGCGCCCAGGCTCTTATGATGATAGAAATCCACATGAACGCCATACAAGTAATGTCTCTATATCTTTTGAGGCGTGGACCTTGTGGTTAATTCAGGTCATGGGTAGGATAATTCTTTTGTGTTTCTTCAAGCTGTTTGAAGTATAAGCAATTACTTTACCATGCTACATCGACACACATCCCTAACCCAATACGAAGCGTCACAATAAAGTTTGTATAACCCTCTGTACCTTACGGCAATGCTAACAGTGAGTCAACCTATCTTTCAATTCACGGAAACTGCTAACATGCCTCCGTCCTTGAAACTTCTTGCTTTTTGTGTCAATTTGGTCGAGAGGTTCCTCTATGGTGAAGAATCCCTCAACAAATCTTCTATGATACCCTGTAATCAGGAAACTCGTGCCTCGGTCGGAGTGGTAGGTCAGGGCACAGTTTTCACTACTTCTTTTTTACTATCTATCGGCATACCCTGACCTCCGGCCACGATGTGACCAAAAAGAATACTAAATTCAGCCAGATTCACCTTTAGAGAAATTGGCGTATAGCGGCGATCATACTGGTTTTATTATGCGGAGAAGCTGACCATAATCTACTTGTATAGCTAGAGCTTATTTGGCCTTCTAAGTGCATGCCAATGCTACACCTTTATTGGAATAACTATGTATGATTGTATGTACACCATGTGCACGTATCGATTAGGGAATCTGATAGTGATCATGATCTCTAATAATATAATGGTTGAATAACTAAATAATTGGTTGAATGACCCAAAAATCTTTGATAGTCTAACAATGCTCTAAACGTCCTACTCGGGTATGCACGCTCATGCATAGCGTGGAGTTGTGGACAGCTAGCTGTTTTGTTATTCTAATTAAACAACTGTAAATTTGGGCTTAGTCGAACTTACTCTCGGGCAGATCGGCCCTTTGGATCTTCCTGAGGGCCTACGTTTCGCGCCTTTAGTAAACCTTTGTGCTAGCGGTACTACCAATTCCCTTATGCCTGGTTCGTATCCACTCGGATTTATACTATTTGTTGTTCTAGGAAAATTCTCGGTCTTATGAAATTCCGTGAAATTTGGCCCTCTCCTAGGACTCGTATCTGAATATCTTACGAGCCAGAATTTGGGGTATTGGTTCATCACTGACCACTGATGTGGACCCTTTCTTGGGGTACCCACGGTTTTGTCAGCCGGGACTGCGGGTGACTTGCGGGGTGTTCTACATGATAACACTGAGTTGACTAGAGTACGACTCTCACCTACAAAAATTTGAAAAAAAACAATGCGACCACTAGCATACTGGAGAATTCTGAACGTTTGCTAACCTCTGGAATAGGCTTATTCGGTCTCTATTTCTAGTTCTAGAACATGCGATAACATTCTTGTTCTTTAGGGATACTTTCATAATACAAATGCTGGTGGATTGAGCCGAGTCCAGCGTGCCCGTATCATCTAACCACCCGATTTAGGCTACTAACTCTTAGGGAGCTGCTGAAGTCTAGATCTGGCATCAAACATATAAGTCCATTAACTCAATAAACGGAAAACTGAGAAAAGTTCCTACGGCTTCATATGTAGAATCACACTTAGCTGCCCCTTTTGGCGAGGGGGTCTGGAGTGCGATCTGTATACATACTCTAGCGGTCAACCAGAATCTGTCTGTTTGTAACCCCTATTGGCATCTACTCACAGCATATCTGATATCTGTATATATACATATTAACAACTATGTACACTACATGCGAATTTTGTAGTAATACGTAATCTCGACATGCTTTGCGAATTTCATACTACACATGATATACACCTCTACAGTCTAATGATATCTCCTGCCCTTCTCGTATCATTTCATTGGATTTTCGTACCATTCTGAAAGCAGCAAGCACATGCACTTTTTTAATTACATGATACTGTGTTTAGAAATTTTACACTCTTACAACATGGGGTCAATATCCGGAACCTTGTGACCTTACTTGGCATTAATTAAGAGGCAGAAGTATTTGTGCATTGAACCTTTCCTCTAACCACACTAGATTAGAGTCTCTGGGTGGCTTACCACACCCCACCTCCTCCATAGGCGGACGTACTCCAACATTCTAAACTACAATCTTCTGTCTTTTAACTACCGGTTCGAGCTTAGTCCTTAATACATGATATTCTATCAATCTAGAGGTGATTCTAATTTCCCCTCAAAATATGATAATTCACTGCTTTCTCCTTATCTTGCTTAAGTTGAGCTTTGGGGTTCAAGGTACACCTTGCTTACATTGTTAATAAGGTTCTTGGTCAAGTTTCAACCTATACTTTATGACTTGCGGTGGACCCGTCTTATTCATATAATCTCCTTTGTCTTTCGATATCACAAATTGGAATCATAACTATTATCTTGCATTAGCATATCTATATTATTAGCGTGTTATGGCGGACAGCGCTGCGACTCCGAACGTAACTATTGCACAGGAGTTTCATCACTAACAAGTCTTTTACACCCACTTCGAGTAAGCTAGTAGTCTTACTCGCCCTTCGACTTATTACCGTAAGGGTATACTTACATAATCATAGGGATCCTTACTCTTTTTAACACTTTCTAGAATCAACCAATCCATCTTCACTTATTGCCTACTTTGGGAAACATTGCCTCAATCCTTATGCCCCTTGCTATCTTTGGAATCAAAACTAAGAGGTAGGAATAGCCTTTTCTTACGCAGCAAGAAATGAAGACATGGAACTATACCTATCCCGAAGGGATTGAGGTGGGAATCCTACATTTCCCTCTCTCATCTATGCAACAATCTAATATTATAATCTTTTAGTCAGATCTCCTATATCTAACAAATAAATCAACTCGTATATACGCTATGCCTTCTGACTTCCTACTACGAAGTTATAGAAATATGCGGGAGAGTATCGATAGAGGTATCACATTGGAGGTCCCTGATACCTCTTCCCGCTGATATGAATTACCTGGCCCGGGCTGGTGCCCTCTTCTGCGCTATATCAATCTTCTACCTGTGGGCAGGGTGTCACTGATCTGACTTTATATCTGTAACCAAAGAGTATGATAAGTTTTAGGGACTCTCAGCCCTATCTTGTACCGCTCTATAGTACGGCGAATAAGAAGAAAGAGTAACCATTCTATAATGCCTTGCAACCTCCTGTCTATAGCATGGCAGGTGCAACAAATCCATAGATAAGACTTTACTTAGCACGGCTTGCATACTCCCTGGGATACGACCTGCTACGTGCAAGTTTGTCACCACCGCCGGAGGGCATGGCGGAACCTGGTGCCCTGTGGGACTGGACTGCGCTGGCTGAGCCTAAGCACTTCTGGTGCCAGGCTAGCTCTGACTATGGATTCAAGAAAACGACAGGCTATCATAACATTTGTCAGCCACAGCCTCCCGGCCTACTAGGCCTATAGCCACACTGTAAGCAAACAACGGCTTCCCAAAACAAGCGAACTAATAGGGAACCTATGCGAGCGACAAGGCCACCATGCTGTCTTATTTATATGAGACATGAAAACAAGTATAAAACACTATACTTGACCGACAAGTTCACCACTACCAACTGAATAGTACGGTCGATACAACTAACCACGGGGAATGAACAATGTAAGCCTTTGAGAATAATAAGAGATGGTCGGGGCAGGAGACCATGACTACCCATGTTTGTACAACAAATAAAATACCTTAGTCTTTCAAGCTACGGAATGAAGGACTGAGGCGCTCTGTATCGGTGGATGATGGAACTACGAGGGAATTACGCTCCTCGTCTGGTCTACGGGAAAGTAATACAACGATCCAAATGGGGCGTCGATGCTAACACAAGTGCTTGAGTATGATAACATCAACTAAAATAATTGTAAACAAGTAGTATATAACTAATAGAGCGAAGTTGAAAATGGCCCCATGGCGGCTGAAAGTATGAATTCAAGGCGCCCTCAACTATGCTGAAAGGAGTAGGAGTGGAGTACACAGTAACATAGCATTCTACTATTGATCTATTCATAACTAAAGTAACATGGAACAATATAGCATAACATACATAACATAGCACACATAAACACACGGCCTCATAAGCGGGGAAGGTACAAGCAACACGCAATCTATACACCCCTACCCCGGTCATCCATCTCCCTAGCAGTATAAGCATCTGCCGGTCCTTAGGTATGCACTTGGGCCACGGCCCAGGCCACGACTATAACTATACTTGAGTGGGAGGACTCACGAATCAACACCAGGCGTACCCACTCGGCGAGAGTGTATAAAAAGCCGACAAGGCAAAATATGGGCGAAATATCCTTGATTACACTAGAGGCGGAAACCCTCTTGTGGCGTATCCTCACCTATCATGGACAGTGATGATGTAGCTATTGCTCTCAGGATGGACATGAATGCTAGGTAATCATTAAAACAATTTAGTCAAGTCTCGACTAAATACTAGCTATATTATACTACATCTTTAGAAACTAGTGATAATAATATGTGTGTATATAGCTACATACTTTGAAACTAATGATAGTAATGTGTATATGTACAATACATGCTGAAACTTATAATGGTATCTATATAATTTACGTCATGCGTCTTCGAATGTGATCTTGAAACAAGATATAATATTCTGTTGAGAATCGTGTTGTATAACTAAAGTTTCATGGTAAGCATGATTTACTATTTCTAACATGCTTTCTAAATTCATTTATATAAAGCTACTATTCTATTTCTAAAATGCTTTTTACGAGGGAACTTATATTGGCACTAAGTTTCTTGGTTTCTGATAATATCGACATACTTTACTAAATTGCATCTTGGACATATTGTACTATTTGAAACTTCCTACTAGAATTTATATCGTGCTAGTAAGTTTTCATCTTGCTATATCATGATGTTTCTATCATTATACTAAAATTCATACTAAACATAATATGCAGTATCAAAACATTCTCACGATACTTGAACTATTTGACTATCACAGGAGTGCTAGCTTGTTGAAGCGGCTTTACATACCTTATAAGTTAACTTTAAAGTATGCTAGCGTAACTCGGCTAATTTTCAATATTCTTCAAACTGCATTCATATTCATATCAATTAGAACTAAATTCATCGATAATGCGGAAGAAAATACCTACTTTGAATATATATATATATATGGCCCAAACTTTGACTTATCGAAACGGCAGAGAACTCGCTATTTCTTGGAAGTCTAGAAGGAGAAATATAACTTGAGGGGATATTGACACTAATTTGGAGAAATTTCACTTTACCTTAGCTCTATAGGACGATGGTTTTCGCGGCGGAGCTACCGAAAGAAACTAACTCCTTGGGGAATGCTCTATACGGCTTTATACTTCTTCAGGGGTTAATTTGAGTTTGGACCGCGTTTGGCCGGTGTAATCGGATGGATTTTTATATTGAAACCTCATTCCTCTCTTTTCTCTGTTTGTTTCTTGAAATTAAAAGTGGAAAATGAATAAAAAACCAGTGGGGCTTTATATACTTGGTCCTAGACCTCCCCTCTATTGCACCGTTGGCCATCGCCGGAGGGCTTTGTTCGGTACGTTTCGCAACTACATTGCAAGTGCACGTGGTCGAACAAGTAGTAAAATGGCTAAAGTAAGCCAAGTATCGATCCCACAGGACTGGACCAAGGTAATAATCAGATTAAGTGTTAATGAACTCTAACTCTAAAAATGCGGACAACAAATTGAAGATTTGAGAGTTTGTTTCTTAATTTATACTAATCTAAAACAAAATTTCAAAGTGAGTCTGAACTATGGTAATGAGCATGCTGAGGCTAAAAGCGAGCATGCGGGGAAGTAATTATCGATACAATTCGGTTAATCTTCCTTTGGTTGCTAGTTAAGAACTATTGCCTATGGATTAAAACTTTTGTATTCAACCCAACTTAAGAATCATGAACCTTCAACCTACTTTACGCGATTAAAAGAAATTCAAGTTCTAGCCATACAAAGCCGATTTCGTAATTGACTAAAGACTTTCAGATATATTTCTATTCTAAGGTAAATCAATTCTCAATTTTCCCAAACTAAGTAAGAGTCATATCCTACCAATTCACAACTTTCCAATTTCTTTCTCTTTCGAGATGAAGCGGGACTTTTTAGATATCATTAACATTGGCCAAACATTAGTAGTAGAACAAAAATTCAAGAACAACCATGGAAGAAAGATGAAAAACCAAAATGATCAATAATTCATTCCACCACAAATGTTCTTAACCTTAGCAAAGTAAATTTAGCCACTCATTTGTGGATTAAACATCATCAAATGAGTATAAATCAATACAAACGAATTGAAATAAAGGAGAAAGAGATAGAAAGAACCCTAAGAATTTGAGTCCCCTCATTTGCCTTTGTAACCACGTCCTTGCTCAACTAAGTCCAGAATAATTAAAATTGAACCTAAGTGTGCTATTTATACTGAGTAGAATTTTTCCTAATAACAAGCAACGTGTCACGGGTGCATCGTGGGTAGCACTTACTCACGTGACACGGAGCAAATGCGGACCCTCTCTGGAATCACGGTCCTTCGGCTTTTGCTCCTCGGCGTGCCCACCCGACATGGGGCTTGGCAACGTGCCCACGGTGCCGACCCGAACCCTCACTGGAATTCGATGTTCAGGTAATTATGCCCAACGTGCCAGCGAGGCAACGCGGACCTACATTGGAACTTTGCCAAATTAAACCATGCTCCAGGGCGAAATGCCTCCCGCGATGCGGTGACAAGCTCCATCGCGAGGCCCCTTAATTGCTGGTTTTTTCCGCTGGCATTTTCACTGCTCGCTTCCTAGTCCTTTCCCGATTTTTCACCTACATGCATCTTAGCTTCCTAAAATTTCATTTTCCCTTACAAAACAACACTAATCATGTTGGTTAGTATAAATTCACATTTTAACTACAAATCACATGAGAATGTATAAATAACGATGGATAAACAGGACGAAATGAAGCATTTGAGTATCACTAGGGCATATAATTCTGCCCAAGATCACTTACCCCACACTTAAAATCTTGTTCGTCCTCGAACAATAATTTCACATCTCATGCAACTAACACCCGCACCCTAGCTACTTTGGCTCGACAATTCAAGCTACGGTTACACAGTGTACTATAGCAAATCATGTCAAGAAAAAAATGCATAGTCTCATCAATACAATGACATTCACCATATTAAGACCTCCTAGACTCAAGAATCGACTCTCGATCTCGGCAAACTCATGCCAAATCAACAGTCCAGACATCCGACCACAATTTCAATCTCTCGTCAAACATGTGCCCTCACAACACAAGAGAATTACCCCTTTTCAATCATATGATTCTCAAAACATGACATTTAGGGGTATATGAGACACGATTTCAGCTCTCTCTCTCCCAAAAAGAATTACATGCATGTGTGTGACCATAGGCTTGCCTCTGAGTGTACTCCACTAATATAAGGACGCGTGATGTGAATCACGTGGGACTAAACGGGTTGTAATGTAAGCTAAGGAACTAGTAAATGTTTGGGCTAACCAATAATAGCAACTAGCATCCTTAAAGCTTTCATACATCCCACCATCATTATGAGCATTGTTTCTTCCTTCATCCTCCCATTCTTGAGAAAGTATTTCTTTATTTTTGTTTCCATTTTCTTTAAGCACACTCGACTTAATAACAAAGATTAGTTATACATCTTCATTTATTTACCTTCGGCAAGTGCACCTTTGACCTTTTCTTTACTTTCACCACTTCCGCTTTTCCTTTCTTTCACACTTCTCACTTCTTGACACTGTGGAAAATTATTTTTCTTGAGCATAAGAGTTTTGGATCCAAATTCTGAGATAATGAAAAGTAGGGGTTAAGCTCGGTTTGTACCTTTAAATGAAAGAAAAAAATAGGCTAAATGCTCAATGGGGCTAACTAAGATGTACATTCAAGGTAGGTATGATAATGGAAAAACTTTCGGTTAAATCAAAGAAATGCCTACATCCTCTCGTACAATACACATCCTTCATTTCGTTTCGTACACACACGAAGAAGTTCTAGACACTTCTGGCCAGCATGGAATAATCGAAACCTCACCACACACTCGTTGCACATGCTCAACTCAAGACCTATTCACAGACTCTTCAATCAGCTAATTACAAGAATTCAAACATTAAGCCTCAATCACACTGAATCGAACTCTATGGCCTAGGTCTCTCAACATGTTTACACAGTTACATGCTTTCATACTAATCACCTTTGCATTCTAAATATTATGTACAACACGCAACAAGAATTCCAAACCATAATGTAGTGACACGTTTGGGAACAAGACAAACAAAGAAAAATAAAAAGAAAGAAAACTACTCCCTAGCAAACTCTGTTTCCATAGGCAGTCGTCATCCATCCATCATAGGGAATGGTCACTATTTATGACTTCGGTTCAATGGGACTATTCGGTAAAAGCACCGAATACAAAAGCCGAGAAACCAATCATAAAAATAATTCAACGATTTTTTAAAAAGTATTGATAATTTTGATAGAAACAAAAATATTTACACAACCGGCTAACAACAACTCCAACCGGCACACAACTGCTTCACATTCATTACAACACCGATTTACAATACAAAACATACGCACAAAATCATAGGGTCACAATTTTTCCACGGAGCTTTAACAACCAAACATGAACATAAACAACAACAAAACCTTGACCACTAACTACTCCCACCCCACACTTAAACCGAACACTATCCCTAGTGTTTACAAAATTCAGCATAGCACAAGAGTAGGTGGTGAAACTCCTAATCTGATGGAAGTATTCAATTTCTTCGTCGGGTGCCATTGCCTCGTCCCCCATATCGGAATCATCCGCCGTCTTCATCAGACTCAATGTCCCGAGTCCTCACGGCATGTCTTCTCATCGGTGGGGACATTCGTCATCTATAGGCTCCACAAAAGCTGGCCCCACTAGGAATAGAGCCCTAGCATTTTCTGAAGGGAGTAGGTCAAAGTCATTGCCACAACTCATCTTACATTGCGGCCTCCCGCCTATCACGCAGCTGCCGGCATACGCATCCCGAACATGCGAGCCATGTACTCGTCATCCCGAGTGTCGCTCGGCTAGTGTGAAACCTTTTTGTGAGTGGTGTCGGGTGCCTTTAGTTTAGTGACGTCCAGGCACGCTTATCCATACGCGGGATGTAATTCGGGGCCTCTTCCTCGATATCCCGGCCCCTCAGGAACGTGGTCGGCAAGCCACCAAACCAGGTACTGTGCCCTTGATGCAAAACGGGCTCTCTTCATAGCGGTTATGATCACCGCCCCAACATGATCTCTGACCTTTTCATGGGGCATAAACCAAGCACACGATCCGGGTGACATCGTACATAATGCACCCCACGGGGATCGGGCGGAAGACACACAATTTTGAGCCGGATCACAGCTTCCTGTTCATTTGAGAGTAGGGGGCGGTGTCGATGAAGCAGCCCCTCTCCTTATGCTTGCTCCACCACTGCTTTGTCGAACGAGCTCCACACCAGAGTGCGTCTAATATCATATAAGGTGGAGTTATGTTATTGCGAATTACATGGGCGTCTCGTGTCCGCCCCCAAGATGGCATTAAGGTGATGGGGCTCAAGGGTGACAACCTATCCCCTTATCTTGACGGTGTGACTACGGAGTGTAGGGTTCCAGTTGGCGTAGAACTCTGAATCCAGATGAGATTGCACTCCTTGGGCTCTTCAAAGATGAAGTTCGGCAGAGCAATGTCAATCAGGTGTACCATTCTAGAGAATTCATGTGCCACGGCTCCCTTGCAATGTGCTCCTCAGGGAAGCATTTGTTCTCCTTGTGCTTTGCATACCATTTCTTCCCTTCGTCTATCACCCATCGGGTTCCAGTAATGTGCCCAGCGTTGACATGTAAGGAACCGCTAGTACTCTTTGGGGCTTCTTGTTCCAGTCTAATCCTCTTTCTGGCGCAGATGTAAAATGCGCCCTTTCCTTTCTTCTTGCACGCTCGACATTGTTCTGATAAATCAAGCAGGCAGGTCCCAATGTTATTCCAGTCGTGCTTCAACTAAGGTTGGGTTAAGTTAAACCACCCCACACTTAGTCTTGACTACAGTACAGGTTAAACAAGACAATCCTACTCTTCAAATTTTTACAATCAACATGCCTCGTGCATTGAGATAATTCGATGGAATAAATTCTATGTACTACTCGAGACTTAGTCTGACTAATCACCATATCACCATCAATTCCATTTCATCACATAGCACTTAGCAAACAATTTTTCAACCACAAAAACCTATGCAATTCACCAATTTCATCTTCCCGAAAATCCCTTGTTTATTTAACATGTTCAACATTAATCACAACATAATCCACATCATAACATGCACAACCGAAATATTTCACATTTCAACCCAATTTAGCTTCTTCCTATTCACATACCAACCCCTAGCTACCAATTTACTTAAAAATTCAGTAAACACGTATTTATCGAGTTCATACAATCACAATGATACTACGAACATCAATCAACAACAACTTAAATGAATTCAAGCTCAATTTACACTTAGGGCATGGTTTACTCACCTCACATGCTCAAAATCGAAAATTTAGGCAAAATTGAGGTTAAGTTCAAGAACATACCTTTTAATTCGATGATATCGAAGAAAAGTTGAAGAAACTTTGATCCTAGGTCCGTGTCACGTTGGGGGAAGGGGGCCACAGGTGTTTGTCGCGAGAGGGAGTGGGAAATGGGAGGAAAATGAGGGATTTCGGGAGTTAAAAGGAGGTTTTAATGCGGGTTACCCAGGTAGGCCAGTGTGACCCGGCTTGCAATTACACCTCAACGTGTCACGGAGGGTAACGCGAGAGCACCCCCTCCGTGACACGGGCTCAGCATGCAGGTGTTACGGAATTTTTAAAAATTCCGAATACACCATCAACGTGTCACGGAGGGTAACGCGGAGGCCCTCCTCCGTGAGCACGGAGCCATCGCGTAGGCTCAACAGTTTGCCACTTTTATTTATTTTCTCACCTCGATTTTTCCTTTGCAATCCTTTGCATTTTGCCCTCCGTTCAACATGAAATTCATCTCACAACAAGAAATTGGTATATATTAAATGGTAAATTTTTATTCTTTTAAACTTGTCAATTTAATAGTTTTTAAATTTTATATTTTTCCTTTTTTTCTTTTTAACTAACTAATTCACTTATCTATTACAATATCTACTTTCATGGGTTGCCTCCCCGTGCAGCGATTTACCGTCGCGGCTCGACGTCATTAAGCTCAATCATCCTCTAGGGTGACGGACGTCTTAAACCGAATAACGTCCTCACCCACATCATCTTGACACCGTGCCCATTATTTGCCGAGCATTGGCACTTTGATCTTCTTTCCACAACTCCAGTTTTGGGGTGTCCTCCATCGGTGGTTGTCCCCCTTGGCTCATGAATCAATGATCGAGCAATATCTACTTGATCAAGCACGTTGATCGTTGAAAGTTCCTCATACACGGCCGAAAGCTGTTGGGTTTGTACACATCAAAATACCTCCACCTTGTCGTGTGCCACGCATAGTTAGCTGCCCACCAACCACATCTATCAACGCTTTCCCGGTTTCCAAGAAGGGCTCCCAAATAAATGGGACTTCCGCATCCGGCTCAAAAATCTAGCACAACAAAATCTACTAGGAAGATCGGGGGCCCACTTGCACCAGCACGTCTCTACAATGCCATCTGGTCGGCAAGAACGATCCGCTGCTTGCAAGATCACTGTGGTGGTGAGGCCACCCGGCCCAACTGGCAGACTCTGGGATATAGGCATCAAATTAATGCTCGCTCCCAAATCTCACAATCAGCAGCTCGGATACTTTCTTAATTGTAATTTGGACTGTAAAGCTCCCAGGATCCCTTGAGCTTTGTAGGAAGCCTACAAGGCCTGTATCCGGGAAGTGCACTCCTCCGTAGCGCCACCATAGCATACTCGTCAACACCTTTTGTTCGCCACGATGTCCTTAATATATTTTGCGTACTTCGGCACTCCCTACAAAACATCAACCAAGGGTAAATTAATGTGTACCTATTTAAGCACCTCCATAAACTTTTGAAACACGCTTCCTCCTTGTGTTTCTTTAATCTTTGGTGAGGGTGGTGGTCTTCCTGGTTCCAGCTTCCTTCTTCTTCCCCCTCTCATCATCGTGTTCCCTCTCATTCTCCACTTTGCTCCCGACTGCGGGGTGGTCTTTGGTTCCACCTTCTTGAGTTGTAAACCACTCCTTGTGGTCACTTGCATTTACTTGTTGAGGTTTGGAGTCGGTGTCACTTTCGGTAGTCCCTTTCTCTCGCACATTGTTTTAAGCTCGACTAGTTGCCCAAGTGGTACTCCGAGCGCCTTTGTAGCTAAGCGGTGTTCTTACATGGCTGGCAATTTCACATACTCAGCCTGCAATTGAGCTTGATTTAGCTTTCATCATTTTGAACATTTCCTCAATGAGTGGGGTGATGGTGGTGGAGCGAGGAGTGCATTGTTGCTTACGTGTTGTTGATAGTTCTTACGCCCTCCTTGATTTCTCTGCGCCCACGACTCGAACTACGCCGCTTGATGGGTTTACTGCCCCCGGGGAGAAATTCGGATGATTCCTCCAATTAGAGTTGTAGTTGTTTCCATGCGTTGGTGATTATTTCTCGTACATTACCAACAAAGTTCACGGAGTAGGATTTGCACCACAACATTGGTGAGTGTTCCATTGCGCCGCCACACTTCACACCAAATACGTTGCACAACATTCAGGGCTTGAGATTAATTCAAGCTCCTTATTGCCTGAAAGTAGGTGTTTGTTGATTACGCAGCGGCTATACGTAGGCGATAGGCACAGCCAAAACCATCCACTTCCAAGACTCCTACCACTTTGCTTGTTCCTCCTCTAAAGAGTCGCATTGCACTCGGTTCCACTGTGAAATACGGTTTAACAAAGTATACAGCTCCTCATAAGTCTTTTCTAATGCTTGTCCCCCAGCTATTGAGTCTAGCAAAATTTTTGTGTGGGGTTTCAAACCATCTATGAAAGTATGCACCAGCACATAGTGGATTGGTGATGATGAGGACAATCCGCAACATAGATTTGAATCTTTTCCCCAAGCTTGATAAAGGTTCTCCCCCTCTCTTTGTTTAAAACTTAGAATCTAACTTCTAAGTCTTCTTTGATTTTACCGGATGAAAGAACCGTATCAAAATTTCCTTGCAGATCATCCCAAGTGGTGATGGAATTAGGTATTTCGGCTTTCAACCACCTCTTGCTTCTCCCAAAAGTGAAAATGGGAACAATGTAAGCGGCGTGTCGGATGATACGCCGGCGGATGTAAGTGTCACTTATCTCCAAAAGTTTTTGGAGATGTTGTGTGTGGATCACCGTGAGGAGACTTGTGAATTGCCAGTGTGCGGCTTAATTGCACCATATTACATTTGTCAAACCTCCCTCTGGCTCATTTTGAATGCTTGATGTAACGTTGTTAGCATGCGGGATTGCCACTTTGCGAACCGGCCTAGGCTGTCATTTCCTCGGGCACTAACACTGCCCTTACAAGTTGTGGATTACGTAGTTTTGCTCAGTTATGCATGCAGACATTTGCGGCTTTCCTCTCTAGAGCTTCTTTCCTTTGTGATGGAGTGTCTTTCCGGCTCTAAGTGTAAGATCCACGGATCCTTGTCTCTTGCCGAGTGTTCAGCAGAATTCAATATTTTGCAAAGACGGCTAAAGATCAAGTTGTCGGCACTGTATAGAAATCGTAAACTAACACTTAAAATAATTTTACCAATTGCCGAGTCCCAGGCAACGGCGCCAAAAACTTGTTAGTGCAATTTCGCAACACACGCAAGTGCAGTTAGCCGAACAAGTAGTAAAAATGGCTAAAGTAAGCCCAAGTATTGATCCCACGGGGACTGGACCAAGGTAATACTCGAATTAAGTATTAATGAATTCTAATTCTAAAAATACGGACAACAAATTAAAGAGATTTTCGAGTTTGTTTCTTAATTTATATAATCTAAAACAAAATTTCAAGTGAGTCTGAACTATAGTAATGAGCATGCTGAGGCTAAAACGAACATGCAAGGAAGTAATTTATCGATACAATTCGGTTAATCTTTCCTTCAGTTGCTAGTCAAGAATTATTGCCTATGGATTAAAACTTTCGTATTCAATCCAACTTAGAATCATGAACCTTCAACCATTACGCTTGATTAAAGAAATTCAAGTTCTAACCATACAAAACCGATTTATTAATTGACTAATACGACTTTCAGATATATTTCTATTAGAGAAGGTAAATCAATTCTCAATTTTCCCAAACTAAGTAGAGATCATATCCTACCAATTCACAACTTTCCAATTTCTTTCTCTTTCGAGATGAAGCAGGACTTTAGATATATATTAACATTGGTCAAACATTAATGCGGTAAGAACAAGAATTGATAGAACAACCATGGAAGAAAAGATGAAAAACCAAAATGATCAATAATTCATTCCACTACAAATGATCTTAACCTCGGCAAAATTTAGCCACTCATTTGTGGATTAAACATCATCGAAATGAGTATAAATCCTCTGAGCAATTGAAATAAAGGAGAAAGAGATAGAAGAACCCTAAGGAATTTCGTCCCCTCAACTACACCATGGCTTACGTCCTTGCTCAACTAAGTCGAGAATAATTAAAAATGAACTGAGGTGTGCTATTTATACTAGTGGGAATTTTTTCCCGGAATAACAAGCAACGTGTCTGAGAGTGCATCGCAGAACCTTGCCTCAGAAGTGACACGGGCAAATGCGGACCCTATCACGGAATCGGTCCTTGACTTTTGCTCTCGGCGTGCCACGACATGCAGTAGGGCTTGGCCAACGTGCCACGGTGCCGTGAACCCTCTTGGAATTCCGATGTTCCAGGTAATTCATGCTTGTGTGCCACGGAGGCAACGCGGACCTACATTGGAACTTTGCCAAATTAAATCATCGAGGGCGGGAATGCCTCCGCGATAGCGTGACACGGCTCCATCAGCGGAGCCCCTTCATTCTTCACTTTTCCTTGGCCTTTTCCTTTATTTCGCTTCCAAGTCCTTTCCCGATTTTCACCAACATGCATCTTAGCTTCCTAAAATTACATTTTTTCTGCAAAACAACATAATCATGTTGGTTAGTATAAATTCACATTTTAACTACAAATCACATGAGAATGTACGAATAGCGATGGATAAACGGTCGAAATGAAGCATTTGGTATCACTTGGGCATATAATTCTGCCCCAGTCCAGGCTCCCTCCGTGGCACGCTACATACTTGAAGTCTGCAGGCCTCCTCTGTGATGGTTCGATGCGATGCTCGTACGGTCTTTCCCAGACCTTGTTCTTGCATGTATGGCATCCTAAAACTCTTAGCAACATGCGGATGAGCCCATCTACATGTCAAGAATTTACGAGGGTGTAACAATGATATTCTTGAGATCAAAACCGTGATGGGGCTCCTTACCAAGCATATTTGGGCGGGTCAAGCAAGGTAAATGTAGTTGGTTTTCAAGGTGACCCCAAGAAATGATGGAGGAAAGTCGAATTAAGAAGGAAGCAAATTGTTTGAATGATCGAGGTGAGTTCAAGACCAATGCACAAGGTCTAACAAGAGTCTTGGCACATCAAGGTAAAAAGGAATCAAGGTCGAAGATGTTAAAAGGGACACAATTACAATTGAGGCCAGCCCTTGGATAGGAGTAGGGTAGAGATAATGGTGGTAGAAAAGTGTGATGACTACAAAAATGATAGAAGTGGTTTTTATGTTCCTCAGGAGCTGTGAACTAGAATCTAGTGGTTTGAGGTTGGAAGATATGTTATCCAAAGTCTTGAAACAGATGGAGGTGAGGTGCCATTTTAAGGAACTTTGCCTTTGATATTTTCTAGGATGAACCAAGGTGGAGTCGCATGCGGTTGCCGTGGCAGTTGTTTCACATCTTAGTGAGATGTGCATTGCTATGAACCAAAAGGCAGAAGGGCACACTTCCTAGTAACAAAGTGTAGAACTCGAAAAATGACAATCATTGTAGCAAACATTTACTACTAAAAGTGGATAGGCGATAGTTGATCCTCCTATGTCGATTGTAGTTGATGAGGTAGTTGAGCCGAGTTAATTTATGATGATAAGATGCTAAGATTCGAGGATGGGTTTTGGTAGATATGCAGCTGATAAGACAGCTTCTAGTATTGAAAAGGAGAGTGTTTGAAAAAGGAAGGAGAAAGAGGTCTCTCAAAAGTTGACTCCCATTCTTAGACCCCCTCCCCTTTCCTATAGAGGAGTTAAAGAAGGAAGGTCGAAGAAGGGAAGTATCATAAATTTATTTTGATGCTCAAACAATTATGTGACTATCCCTTTAGTTGAGAACTTGAAGCAGATACCTAGCTATGCAAAATTTATGAAGGATCTGATCACTAAGAAGAGGAAGTTGAGCTTTGAACTTGCGGGAATAATTTTCACCATTGTAGTGCAATAGCATCTCGGTCCTTTGAGAAAAGAAAGAATCTTGGAGCGTCTAGTGCACTATTGGAGCTTTCAATTTTGCTAATGCTCTATGTGACACGGGAGCTAGTATTAATCTTATACAGTAGCGGTATTCGAAAGTTGGACTTAGCGGCCCCAAACCGGCTACAATGCGGCTTACCGATGCCAAATCATATGGTGAAGGTTAAGTCCTTTACTTATTTCACACGATTTTGTTATTATTATTTGTGAGGTGTATTTTGGGGTCCCCATTTTCTTGGGGCGACCATTCCCTTACCACCGGACGTGCTCTTATGGACATGGAAACCGAACAAAGTAAAGTTACATTTGAATAATAAGGAAGTCACATTTAATGTGTGGTCCTCAGCGGTGAATGATATGCGAGTGGTTTTAGTGATTGATATTATAGGCTAAGCTCCCAATGTTGTGAGGAGAGATTGAGTATTGAAGACTTAGCAGAGTGTTGATGAATGTTAACACTGATTGAGATAAAGGTGTGATGAGATGATTAATGCACTTACTGTATGGGGTGAACATATGCTCCAAAGTTAGATCTCGATCCAAAAAGCTGTGTAACCCTGTTGGCCAAGCCATCTATTGAGAGCCTCCGGGTCTTAGAGCTCAAGGTGCTCCCATCTCATTTACCATATGTATTTCTGGTAGTGAAAAGCATTCTGGAGTCATTGTAGCGGTAGACTTAGTGGAATGGAAAGTGGAAGCTTGGTCTCCATTACCGAAGATGTATAAGAAGGCCATTGGATGGACCATAGTGGATATTATTAGGATCCCACGGTATTTGCACACATAAGATCCAACTTGAACGGTGTATTCCGAGTATTGTGGTGGTCAATAAGGAGATTATTAAGTGGTTGGATGCATTGTGGTTTACCCTATTGTAGACAACAAATGGGTGAAACCAGTCCGGTGTGTGCCAAAGAAAGGTGGAATCAACGCAGCCCCGGAGTGCATATAATGACATTTCCACTGAGGATTGTCACAGGTTTGAGTATGCATTGACTATCGGAAGCTAAACCCTTTGGACGCGAAAGATTTATTTTTCGATGTCATTCATGGATCAGATTCTAGGCAGAGCTTGCGGAAAGGGGTGGTACTATTTTCTTCATGGTTATTCGGGGTACAATCAGATCTCTATAGCCCCCTAAGACCAAGAGAAAATCACTTTCACCTTCCCTTATAGGACTTTCACCTCAAAAGGATGTCGTTCGAGTTATGAAATGCACTTGCCCTTTTCAACAACGTATGATGTCTATATTCTCTGACATATCAAAGTTTTTATGGATGATTTTTTGGTGGTGGGCGACTCTTTTGATGATGTTTGGCTTATTTGAGCAAGGTGCTGTAGAGATGTGAAGAGACCAACTTGGTGTTTAATTGGGAAAAGTGTCATTTTTTTCAAAAAGGACAGTGCTCAGTCACAGGAAGGTCATTGAGGTGGACAAAGAAAATATCGATGTAATAGCAGAAACACCTCTAATTTCTATGAAGGGTGTTCAAGCTTTTGGGTCATGCAGGTTTCTATAGAATATTCATCAAGGACTTCTCTAAGATTGCATATCCCTTGTGCAAGCTACTTGAGTAAGAAGGGTGAAATTTTATTTGATGCGTAGCGAAGGGCTTTTTAGTGCTTGAAAAGAAATTGACCTTGCTCAATCATAGTTGCTCCTGACTAGCCTTTACCATTGGAAGTGATGTGTGATGCTAGGGTAACCACAGGTACTATATTGAGGACAAAAGAATGAGAGATTTTCATCCGATCTATTATGCAGCAGGCGCTTAATGCAGCTCAGGAAAAATTTGCAGTGGCAGTGACAAGAGTTGTTGGCTATGGTATTTGCATTTGAGAAGTTTCGGGCTTACTTGCTCGGAACTAAGGTGATAGTTTATATAGCCCATGTAGCTCTATGATATTTGATGACAAAGAAAGGATACCAAACCATGTTTGATTAGATGAGTGCTTTGTTTCTACAAGAGTTTGAGTTTGAGGTTAAGGATCGAAAGGGGACCAAAAATCCAGGTGGCGGATCACTTATCAGATTAGAGCGAGATACAACACTTAGAGATGAACTTGATATAGATGACACATTTCAAAGCCGAGGTTTTGTGCTTGCAAGATCTCATTCAATGGTTTATGGACTTCACTAATTATGTCTGGTGAGTGATGTGGTAATGAAAGAATTATCCTCTCATAAGAGAAGAGTTCATGTCGATGTGCCGGAAGTTCTTTTAGGATGAGCTTTACTTATTAGTATATTTGTTTATGGGGTAATTCGGAGATGTGTGTAAAGAAATTTGAGATATTGATTAGGCTTGTCGTTCATCTCATCCAGGGGGTCATCACAGTGGGATCTGCATAGCCCACAAAAATTCTACAATGTGGAAACATTAAAGACCCTTTGTTGATGAACTTTTTCCTTATTGGACTACATTCGGGCCTTGATTTGCCTTTCGCGGGTTGCTTTCCATGCAGTTCACAGCTTATGTCATTCGGCTATGGGAAAGCATGTCATCTTCATTTACAGATGCAGGTGGGAATGATGTTGCGAAGTTGAGGCTTGATTAGGCTGAATAGGTTAGATAGAATTTTTGTTTGAAGTCCTTTGAAAGTTAGTTTTCAAGAGGATGAAAGATACGGTATGGCCAGAAAATTGGCAGAAAGAGTTCAGCCTTGGGGATATGGTTTTGATGTTCAATTCTAGGCTACTTGTTTCTACGGCAAGGATTGAAGTCTAAATGGTTTAGGAACTATTTGAGTGGTCCAGCTGTTCCCATATAATTACCCAGTGATCACGGAAAATCATGAGGAGAAAGGTTTAGGTGAATGGTCGGCGAGCCAGCATATGCGGAAAGCGAAGAAATCCAGACTGGTTGACCTTTGGAGCCCACTGAGTGAAGATTTGAGTAACTTGAGAGGACTTGCATTGTGCCATGGAGGCAACCCATAGAGGTATCTTGGTGAAGTGTGGTAATGAAGATACCATATCTCGTGTTGCAATGTTAAATCCGGTACTTCTTGGGGCATAACCCCAAGTTGTAATTGTAACATAAACATAGTATTGACATGTGTTGAGATGTGTAGGTGTGAGTAAGATGGGAAATGCGGAGGCTGGAGAAGAATTTTGCTTTAAAATGCGGTGCCATAAAGCACAGGAATGAGTGGGTGCCAACGTAACGACTCATCATCACCAATTGTTGGCACTAAAGGTCAAAGCATTGTCTCTGAAGAGAAAGTAGTGGGTGACTTAACCGTCATTGAACCACTTGATGAGTCGTTAAGTACCTCGTCTTGAAGAAGGCGAAAATCAGCTGATGTTACAGGGCCAATGATTCAAGCCACAAATCGTTGGGCCTCCCCAACGGAGTCATTGCCTAAGTCGTCTGGACCTAGGTAAGCTCTCTTTATCGAAGCACATAACGGGCTACATAGCAGTCGCTCACTACCAATATTTCGTTATAAAATGGGTCATGGTCTACATGTTAAATGATATTTATCAGGCGACCCACAATTGAAATGTTTAAATTAGAGTTCTTACCTTTAGTTGGATACGTTCCCCTCAAATTTCTCCCACATTCAAAGCTTAAATTTCTCAAATTTCTCCTTTTTTCCCACTCATCATCTTCACTCTCACTACACAACACCCCTGACATCACGATCCACACCACGGAATCGGCAAGCACAGCACTCAAATTCTCCTTCTCTATGCAAAAAGCTACACAAGTCTTCATCAAAGTGTGTTTTGAACGGTTTCTCATACTAAATTGATATCCTAGTTTCTTTCAAAATGTTTGTGTAATCTCGAATTTACTCACATGATAAACCGAAAAGTGATTTACACATGAATAACTAAATTTGTGTCTAAATGGATTGATTGAGTAGATGAATTAAGATAAATTATGGTGGGTTGTATCTGTGAAGGCTTCTTTACTATGTTTGAATAGTGGATGGATTGGGTTGTCTATACCCATTGAGTCGGCGGGCATTATGATATGTAATTTCTTTGTGCTTGAGGCTTGATTGTTTTTCCTTGGAAATCACCAAAATAGAATGAAAAAGTGTGAAATGGGTGAAGTCTGTGTAACCCGGGATGAACTAGGTATAAAATGGCCTGTTTAGTGATGACACTTCATGTAACTCAATGGGTTTTCCTAACGAGTTGTTATATGAGTCATAACCATTGTCTTAAAGAAGGTGGCTCTTGGACTCTTGAGAAGGGAGGTCACTAAACGAGTCGTGATCTCACTTAGTGACTCATGGGGTGACTCGTACTGAGTGGGAAGACAGTGTGAACTCTGGGTAGGGCATGACCGACTTGTGATTCGTTACCACAAGTAATGACTCATCGATTCGAGTCGTTAAGTCTCTTTTGGAAAAAATGGAAATATCCCAAAGTTCACATAACGGATAACTCAACGAGCCTTCATCGGTGACAACTACTCATTAAGTCTCATTACATTTGTCCTTAGACACTTATTTTTGCACATCTATAGTGACATTTTAGATACTAACATTTATTATATAGGTATAATGGAGCCAAAAGGAAACTCCAAGAGGGAAAGGCCAAATAAACGAGGAGTAGAAAAGGGACATCCTTGACTTGTAAACTGGTGCGAACCATCTTGAAGAGTCAAGCGGCTCGGTATAGGAGTATGAGGTTGAGGAGGAGGGGCTGGGCGGAGCGACCAAGGCTACATCTAGCACTCGGCGACCATGGTGGTATCTATGAAACTTAACGTGCAGGGACCTACCCAGCAATGGCCGGAGATAATAATGGTGACTCATCTCCAGGAGGATCGGAAGGGTGATTTTAATGCCCAACGAGGAATTGCTTCCAATGAAGAAGAAAACCTTGGACACCTCTTAGCTTACGCGACATAGAGAGAATACACGGAGAATTTGGTCAATAGGTGTTAGAGTTTCCGGGTATGAGGAAGGCGATCTACAATAGGGACACTACGGCAAAAAAATGGTCCATCCAAAGAGAAGCATCTATGAAGAGTCAGGTTGGATTCTTGCCCGAGATCAAGACCACAGAGATTTAGGCTTTATTTGAAGTGCCAGGTTCAGGTGGTTGAGTGAACCATCCAACGAGTTATAGACCAACATAGTATGAGAGTTCTATGCGGCATAGCCACAGCCACCTGAAAAATTAGGCCATGGGAGGTCGGGTGGAGAGCGGCACACTAACCAGAGTAATAGTAGTGGGGAGACACCACTCGACATATACGGCGCACCATCTTGCATGCTTCCCGTATGGTCTAGGATTTGAGCCTCGACTAACACAATCAAATTTGATTACCATCTAAGTGAGCTACGAGAATGTGGGTGGTGAGTCACGAGGACAAAATTAGGCAATACACATGGCTGAAACAGTTGTAGGCACGCTGGGGTTACATCGGTGGAGTGGCTAAATGGACCCAACACTTGCCTCAAATCAACGGCCACATCAAACTTCCAAGAAAAATTTTGGTGGTTACTAGTGCGACATAGGCTTGTACCAACCAACAATGGAAACACCATGTTATCGGATCAAGTTTGCATTGGTGGTCAATATAATGGAGGAGCTATGAGATTAATTTCCCGAGATACATCGAGGAGATTCGGGAGAGAGTTGTCATGTAGACGTCCACGAGAATTCCCTTTCCATGCCTGGTGGTCTAGCTTGGTGGGGAGTCACGGGTCCCAGATTGCCCACGATTGGCAAGAGGTCGAGGTGCTCAAAATTATGGATATCGGGTTGATTAGGGATGATGAATCTGTCTCAAGGCAAAAAGCTAGATTGCCATAACGTCCGAGGTTTCCATGTTAGCAGAGATGTTGAGTTAGGGTCCTGAGTGAGACTCCAAGATTCACCGATTTAGATCTGGAACATTCAATTTGCAGCAGAGACGGCTAGTCAGCACAGGACCTCTTTTGCAGTTGATTTTCTCGTAATATCAGAGCCCCAACATCATCCTCACTACATTAGCGGCTATACCATCACCTTTATCTCCACGATCTTCACCAGCCAACCTAGTCACTATCTCGTAGGAGTTTATCAACGACATGGATAGGCGGCGGCTGTGGACCAGCGGTAGGCCAACACAACGCCGGGTGGAGGTGCTAATGATGTAGGTAAAGTTGTGGGTGACCAAAAGAACTTTAGGGTTTGTCTTAGACTTGGCGTACAAGAGGTAGATGTATTTGGCAGTCGATAGATGGGTGCCTCGCCCAGTCCACCTGCAGTGCCCGAGATGACACGGGGTATATTGAGGTTGATGCCCTCGGAGCTTGGTCTTGAGATAGTTATCAGCATGACAAAATCTCGAAATACCACCACTTAGGTGATCCCAATTGCCGAGAGGAAAGAGTGAGGAGGAGGCTAGCCTCCCATTGTTTATTTCATCACTTCAGAATCCTGTGCAGAGGGGAAAGGAAAGAGGCCTCGGGAAGAGGCAAGTGGAGATGATGGCGGTGATGCGCTCTGCCGGGACCAAAGAGAGGCGTAGGATAGGAGGCGGCGGTGAAAGTTTGTCTAGAGATGAGACTCGAGAGGGCAAAGTTTGATGTTGCCATAGCTCGTGGAGAGGGTACGAGCTTTGTGAGTTCAGAGAGTGTCCGAGGTTACCACTAGTGCCATAGAAGAGAAGGGAGGGGGTGCATCTTTACCTCCCGCAGGCCAAACCACACGCGTCTAGGTCTACAGGTATTTCCACGATTCCCATATTTTACTTTTGATATGCGTCGAGGATGCCGCATGATTCTTTTTGAGGGTGGGGTGGTACTTGGCTTTTTTGAACCTGTGAGGATTTTCTTATCCGGATTTCTTTTCTCTTGGGTGTTCCTTATCTAATTTAGAACCAACATATTTGGGGTTTTATTTTTGTGTTTGTTTATTGTGTCAATTGAAAGGAAATAGGAGAACCTAGGTCCGTTGAATAAAATGAAATGGAAATTTTCAGATTTACATGTTGAACTCATTGAATGATACCCCTCCTAAAATTTTATGTGCTAAGTGTATATATCATGACCTTTTGGATCTTTGCATGACATTATCGTTTGTGAATTTGATAACCATTATTGTGGCCCATTGCATGAACTAGCGATTAGTAGTGATGGTGTTGTCCTGTGCATTTTATTGTGTGAGTGCTTATTTTATTTCAACACTTGTGTACAATCTAGAACTTTCCCGGTTAGTCGTACCAAGGTTGTAGATTGTTGGATAGGAAATGATCATAGGTTGTTGTTCAAATTAGTCCACTTTAACCTAAATGACTTACCATGAGAATATGAATATCTTTTGATCCTGATTTTGAGCATAAATTGACCCTTTTTGTTATTTAGTCAATTCACCTTCCCTCATTAATTATGATGAACCTATTTTTGCCCTGATTCCTCCTTGGACCTTCCGTGGACCTCAACTCGGGTAAATTGCCTAAATTGGGAGTGGCTATTATAGAAAGTGAAACGAGAAAACTAGGGTGGAAAATGGTTGAGTAATGAAAAAGAATGGCGGGTGAGGTGTAATTATAAGAAAAATGCAAATGGAGACAAAATAAAATTTAATGATAAATGGAAAAAGAAAGATAAAAAAAGAGAAAAAGGGGAAAAGAAAAAAACCACACCGTTAGTCTTGAAAGATGAAAAAAAAGAAGGAAAAAAGGGAAAAAGTGAAAGAGGTTAATTAGAGACAAAGTTAGTATACTGCAAAGGAGGGTTGAGTCAATATTCCATATCTACCATACTCATCCCCGAGCCTACATTACAAGCCTAAAAATTCCTATAGTAGTCCTAATCCAACCTTAGGCCGGTTGGTATAGAAAATAAGGGCAAACCTATGATTTTGTATGCGCAGTGTATCAACTTCTTTGTGAGAGTGAGTGCACTTGACACAGTCTGTTTTGAATTGTAACGTTTTGTATGTAGTGTAGTGGGACTTCTTTATAGTGAGGGCACACGAGCATTATCTGCTAATTGTTTGGGTTAGTATCATAGATTTTCATGCATGGTTGCGGGTTGATAGTAGAATATCATTTCTTGATTCTTTCATACCAAAGTAGAAAGAACTTTGATGTTTGTTTGATGATATAGGAGGGGATAGAAAGGTTTATTCATTTGTGTCATGAGCTTGTGACTACCATAGGTTCCCTAGGTTTCTTTCAGTTGAAGCTCGGGTTAGTTTTGTTTTTGTTTTGCACGAGGACATGCAAAAGTTTTTAAGTTGAGAGGTGATGTGTCATGGTTTTTCGACACTTTCGATGCTTAAAACTAAAAATATGCTATAAATTATGTTTATATATATATATATATATATATAATGTGTTTGTGGTAGTTCAAGAAGAGTGAAATGGGCAGAAATAAATAGAAAGCCAGACTCAAGTTGTATTGCTAGTAGGTGACGAGTCGTCATGTCACTCGAGAAGCTCATTCCTTGAGTAGTTAGGAGAAGAGATCTTTGAATCTGAAACTTGAGCTGAAAATAGTGGTGACGGTGAGTTGACACAATGACTCATCAGGATTTGATAACGACTCATTGGGTGAGTCATTAGGTCCCGAAGCAGGGATTGATCAAAGTCTTGAGAGACTTTACAGAAGGAATAACGAGTCTTCACATGTGGCAACGACTCATCGGGAGCGATCATCAGTTGAAGTTCAGAATCCAAGAAAAAGTGCTAAGTGTCGGGGACGGAACGACTAACGATGCGTTGGAGCCACTTAATGACTGCGTCGTGAGAAACTGTGGTCCAAGAATTCAGAATTTTGAATTTATAAGTCCCGAAGCAATGAAAGACCTAACGAATCGTTGCATCACTTAACGAGTCATTGATTGAACCATTATCAAGGCGGAGGTGGCACGGAAAGCGACTGTTATGATCTATATTGGCTCATTAGGTCACCTAACTTGAATTCGTCCTTTGTTAACTGTCTTCCTTGTTTAGTTAGGAAATAATTTTATTTTGTCTATTTAATACTTTATTAGGTTTCCTTTTTACGGTTTATGACTTTTTATGATAATTTGGAGTTTGTGTTCAATATTGAAGATTCAAGACGCATTTTCATAATTTTGTTCTTGGAGTTTTGAGATTCCAACAACTTTTGATTATTGATATTAGGTTCTTGTTGATTAATTCAAGGAGTATAATTTCTTCTACAATTACTTTGTAAGTTCATAATTATGATTTCTATAATTGTTAATTGTAATTCTTCAAGTAAACATAGCTAATCTCATAACTAGGGTTATGGGAATCGGGATGAAGTAACAAATATAGAAAAAATACTTAGTGAATCTTGAATGGGTTTATGCATGTATTGTTCTTTCCTTCATTTTAGTTTGCTTCTTAATGATTATAGAATATTGAAATTGTCTTATTATTACTCATTGGACCAAGGGGTAATGAATGAGAAAAGAAGATTGAGAGGGGAATTTGAGGCTATCAACCCTCATATAATAACTTGACCTTGTTTGGGAATAACTAATACGATATCGAAATAATGGTTAATCAAGTATACACTGCATAGGATCAAGTTGAGTGGTGATAGTCATCTAATTAGAGACCAACCAGTTAAGTGAAGTTAACACTGATATTGCATGTTAAACACTAGAATAGATCACTAAACATAATTAAGCACGTGTAGTTATGATATCATGGGGAACACAATCCTAGTCACTTCACTCATTGAATACAATCAATTTTAACTAAGAATCTACTCACCGCTGCGCACTATTTTTAATTATTTCCTATTATAGATCTCCCCAATAGGAAATAAGTAGATTGATAGTAATAGTAAACGCATTAACCGAGGACCTCACCATACATTCCTCGTGGGATTAGACCCCAACCTCTAATTGGATTCTATATTTGAACATCGACCACTTTATCTCATTTAGAGGTTTAATTTGGGTGACATCGGTAGACAAAGTGGACAAATCAACACATTTTTATTGGTCAAGACTATAGATTCGGTAGGGGACTATGCTAAACTTTATATTCGGGAGTTAGTTAGGTTTCATGGAGTGCCATTTTCTATCATCTCATATAAGGGTACTCGGTTTACTTTTCCAATTATGTAGATTGTTTCATAAAGGGCTTTGTACTCGGGTGAAGCAGCACGGCCCTCGGGACCAGGATATGGTCGGGCCGAACGGACCATTTAGACTCTTAAGGACATGTTGAGAGAGTATGTGATTGATTTTAAGGGTAGATGGGATGATTATTTATCTCTCATCAAGTTTGCTTACAATAATAATACCACTCCAACATTTAGATGGCTCCATTTGAGGCTCTTTATGGATAGAGATGTAAGATCACCTATTAGATGGTTCAAGAAAGGTGAGACTGCATCGGTAAATTTAGTTTATGAAGCTATGGAAAAGTTCATCTTATTAGAGAAAGGCTGAAAATAGCTTGAAGTTTCCAAATCTATACGGATATTAGAAGGAGAGCTTGAATTTGACGTTGATGATTGGATGTTTGAAGGTGTCTCCTATAAAATGAGTTATGAGGTTGTTAAGAAAGGGAAGCTTAGTCTCGATATGTTGGTCTTATAGGATTACAAAGGGCAGAGTTGGAAGAGTGGCTATGAGTTTGAGCTACGAGCGGAGTTAGTTTTGGTGCATCCGGTTTTCATGTGTCTTTGATGAAAAAGTGCATTGGAGACCATTTCTAGTTGTTGTTCGGCGAGAGAGCATCGGTGTGAGGAATAGCCTTACCTATGAGGAAATTTCGGTTGAGATCCATGATCATCGAGTTCGCAAGTTAAGGAGCAAGGCGGTGGCTTTAGTGAAGGTTTTTTGGAGAAATCAGCTGGATTGAGGGAGCTACATGAGAAAGTGAAGCGAGATATGATGGCTAGATACCCGCATCTTTCCCTTCCGGCTCGGTTCCAACATGAGTACCCGGTTTCCTCCTTAGTACTCTATTCAGTTTCATGTCAACTTCATATCTCTCAGTTTCGTTCATGTCATAGCATGCATGTATGTTTCATAAATCAGGAATCTAGTCATGTATCTCAATTTGGAGGTGATCGGCTCCATCGGTTTTCAATCTATATTTATTCGGTTTTGGGATTGTAGTTTCTTCTCTATCCTTCTAGCACGGTTAGTTTACATTCGGGACGAATATTTTTCAGGGAAGTAATGTGATGCCTCGAAAATTTTCTAAGATCATATTCGAGACTTGTAGCTGAAACCGACAGAATAATGTCACCGGGACCACTCAACGAGACCACGGACGAACCTTCCCTGGGACCAACTATTCGTTGGTTTGGTCAGTGGTATCAATTTTGAGAAATGTCAAAAATCTACTCGGAATCCAAACGGGGATTCGTATGACTAGTTGTTTAATAACCCCGGTTGGTGGAGATGGATCAGAGAGTGTTTCAGAGGGAGAGTAGGAACCAATGAGTGGATCCAAGCGGCCATTGTGGACCAACGACACAGTAGGTTTTGGTCATTGGTTACGCAGTTTCGGGATTAAGTTGGCGGTTGAGGGTATTTGGTAAACCTATGCTTTTAACTCTAAATGACATCGTTTTAGGCTTCCTAAAAGATGCGATTCAAGGGTTAAACTAAGCCCGTCCTCACTCTCTTCTGACACCATAGTTGAGGAAATCAAGCTCTCAAGGCAAGCTAGGGTTCTTTATCCTCTTCATCAAATTCTATTAGTCTCTTCTAAGCAAAATTCCATCAAGCTCGAGCATGTAGGGTCATGAATGGGGAGATTTTTCCATCCTCATGCCCAGTTTCATCTCTATCTTATGAGTGCAAGTCTCCAAGCATGATCTTATGAAATTCTAGAGTTAGACCCAATTCTCATGAAAGCTCTCATGGTCTCTTGTGAATTCAAGTCTCTTATGATTCAATGCATGATTTATGATTATGAATGCATGTTCTCTACTAGAACTCTCATGATTATATGATTTTCAAGTTATGATTATTTTTAAGTATGTATGATTTCATGAATATCAAACTTATGTATGTGGATGATTAAGCCGCATTGTTGTCATGGTTAGTTCACGTATGACAAACAATAACCGACCCTGTATCCCTCTTTGAAGATCTCGTCGGAAGTGGTAGTGGAATGGTTTTCCTCTCTTTATTCTCCTTCATGCATGGAGGAACACATAATTATTTCAACATTAAATTACGGTTCACATAATGATTTCTTCTCCTCGATTGTCGGTGAGTCACTTGACAACAATTCCTTGCCGGAGAACAAATTTATCGTTGTGGTGAAAGGGGTTGTGGTTTTAGTAGTTTGTGGTAGTGGTTAGTGGTTTATAGTGTGTTTTGAATTGGAATTGAATATACATATGGTGTATATCAAGTATATCCGTGTATGTTAGTATATATACTATTTATCACTGCATATAGGGACTGACATACAAGTACATATAACAGATATATATGTGTACGACCTTTATGTTGTGTTTATGTCACATGTATATGTTGTGTGTCTTGTGTATAATATGTATCATTATATGTTAAGTACATATATTAATATACATATGATGCACAATGATATACAAATATACATGAAAAGAAGAAGTTGTGAAATGCATCAAAGAGAATTTTGGAAAAGAAATTTTTGTGAATCTCTAAGGATTATTTCTACGGAGCGGTGGCATTGGTCGGGGTAGGATGGGACAGCGAAGCAGAACACGTGAGAGAAGATAAAGAAGAAAGAAATTTTTTTAAAATTTGTAAATTTTATTAATAGGTACATATATGTTTGTTTTTAAAAAAGTATTATTAGTTGAAATAAATATTAATTTATTTTTAGAGAAATGTTTACTCTACAACTATTTAAGACTATATAATATTACTAGATAAGTATAGCCTGTGTATAACACGGGCCTAACACATAAAAAAGTTTTAAAATTTAACTCTTGGTTAATTTTTTTAATTTTTATTTTTATTAGAAAAATGACAGTCATAAGTTTTTTATGTCATTTTCCAAATTAAATTATAAAAGAGTGAAATAATTTTCTACAGTCAAACAAAGTTTAAAAGATTTCCTTCTTTGATAGAAAGGTTTGTTCTCCTAAACTTTTTTATCTCATTTTAACTTTAATTAATTTACTTTTTATTTTAATTCAATGTAAATTTGAATTAGTTTTTTCTTCATATTTCAAATGTAATCAAAACAAAATTTATTATTGATTAATCATTTATATACATAACTTTAGTAAAACTTTAATTAACATTTTTTAATTTTTAAAAAACAAAAAAAACCAAAATAAATAAAAAAATTAAAAAAATTAAAAAAATTAATTCATAAATATTATTTTAATATCACATAAATAGTGAATTTTATTATTATGAATAAGTATGTGAAACCCAATCATATATAATATATATCTTTTAAATTGAAGTAAAGAGACTTTTAAGTTTGGGTGTTTAATTACTGAAATTTTATAAAATATTATTTTTAAAAAATAATATGATTAAAAAAATTAAGATATTACTAAATAAATATAAATGATAATTGTATGGACAAATTATAATACTTTAGATGTGTTTTTCTTACAAAGAAATTAGTCTATAGTTATTTAAAAAAAATATTACATAGTTATTTTTGTTATAACTTCTCTATTTTTATGTCTTATTTGACTTTAGAAAAACATATGCTTGTTTATACTTATAGCATTATCATTGAACATCATTTTCAATCCACGGTATATTTTATTAATTTTATATTCTCGATAAATATTTGGAAAATCATCTCATACATCTCTAACATACATTTTTATTAAAATATTATTGTATGACTTTGTATCATGGTGTTATTAATATATATTATATTTATTTTTATACTCGCATCGTAATCCATCACGATTAAATTATTCACATTCAATAGTACGTCAAATTAATGAATATGTGAAATCTATTTTTCATATATACTTTTATCATTAAATAACAGTTAATCAATATGATATATGATCTAACCATGAGAAACTAATGAGATTAATTTAAACATACGGCATAATGCATTTTAACTCTGATCAACACTCCATCAAAATAATATTTTATTAATTTTACATCATTAAAATAATTTTAAAAATTATTTTTATTTCATTAAATATTTTCGCAAAATTCTATTTACATGAAAATTTTAATATCATGTCAAATAACATGTATTTTCTTATGTTAATATATATATATATATATATATATATATATATATATATATATATATATATCAAATTAATATCTTTAAAGAGTTATTTAATTAAATTAATATTTATTTGTTTATTATATTAATTTAAATATTATACATATATAAATATTATTTTTATCAAGTAGAATGAAAATTTAAGTTCAAAAAGTGATATAACCACATTACAAAATAAGGCTGAAAAATAATTTTATTTACTAAATGTAACCGATAACTCAAATAAGAAAGGTCCAAATACATAATGGACCTTCCCAAAATTGGAAGTAAAAGAAATAGTGTTGGATTAAAGAAGATTAATGAATTTATGTTATTTGGCTAAAATATTCAATTCTCATTTTTAAAGTACTTTGATCTTGGTAAATATCAAAACTACCTTGATCGTTCCCACTTCTTCTTTCTATATAATAGAAAAAGATAATTAAAACAAAAAAAAAACCATAAAATTAAAAATTCTAAAAAAATAATAATATTTAATTAAAAAATATATTGAGATATGTGCTATTAATTATGTGTTTAAATATATTATTATCATAAAATAATTATTTATTTAATATAAATAGCACATATATTTGTTTAATGTATGTTGTTCTTTACTTATATAACAGATGATTTAGTATATAAAGTTTAGTTTACACAAGGAAGATTAAAACATCGGTTCTTATAAGTTATAAAGATTATATTCATAATCTAATATGGGAGTGGATAAGCCTTTGGAATGATTATAGGTCACGAGTAGATATAATTTATCTTGATTATGAGAGTGATATAATTTTAACTTCTTATGCTAGTACATCTTGTATGTATTTAACGGACCAAGTAAATATAAAATATTTTATATTGACTTGATAAAATAATTCTCTAGTTCATTAAATATACTTATGTTCTTAATTCTAATATAATTATTATTTATTGCATATATTTTTTTATTTTTTTTGATCTATTAAAATAATAAATTCTTTTATTGGTCAATATGTCTGAAAAATTGAATGATAGCAATATACATTGCCGCAATAATAGTTAGTTGATGAAGTTCATGTCTTGGTCTAGAGATTGATTATACACTTTTATAAAAGCTTATAAGTTTCATGTGTAAATTCTACATGTGAACTTTATATTCGGCATATAAAATAAGCTAAGCAAAAATATAAAGAAAATAATTAATAAATTAAATTGTCAGTAAGTTAACTTGATTGGTTAGTATCTAAATTTTAAAATGGAAAGTTAAATAAGATTTGATGAAAAAATTACAAAATTGAATTGAGTAATGCAATTACGAATTTTTAATAGAATACTTTGTAATTTATTATTGTAGAATTAATTTAAATATTTTGAATTAATTCCACAATAGAAAGCTTTGTTAATTAAATTATGTGGTATTTGTTGTGCTTGAATAATTAAGAATTAAATAAAATTTGATTTGCTGGTAAAAAAGAAAAGACCCAACAGGTTTAGAAAAAAATTTAAACCTTAAAACATGTGGCGATATAAAGGGTATTATTCCATAAGGAGATTATGACTATGATATATTTTCTACATATTCTAACGTAAAAAATTATCCCACAAATTTTGTAAATTTCAATAATACTTGTATTACGCAATAAAAAAAATCGTGTAACTGGTGGTGATTGCGATATGGTGGTGATTTTTCTAAAATTGGAGGTCAATTGTATTGATCAATTATATTCATCCTTCAAAAGAAAATCTATTTATCTCTATATGTATTCATTATCTATATTACAGAAAAATTTATCCACACAAATAACATATATTGTAATTACAAATCCAACTTACTGCATATGAGGAGTCTCAAGTCAATATTTGAGAACATTGCTGCCCCCTGTAGTTGATCAAACAAGTCATCTATTCAGGGAAGAGGGTATTTATTTCTAATGGTTACCTTATTCAGCTGAGGTACTCAATACACATCCTCATGCTACCATCCTTTGTTTTCACAAAAAATACTGGGGGGCACCACGGAGAGACACTCAGCCTGATAAATGCCTCACTAAGTAACTCTTGCAACTACTCCTTAAGTTCCTACAGCTCAGCTGGTGCCATCCTGTATGGCGGTATGGAAATGGATCAGGTCCTTGTCTCTAAATCTATATAGAAGCCAATATCGTGGTTGGCGGCATGCCAGGCAAATGTGCGGGAAATACCTCTAGAAACTCACGAACTACCGAGACTAACTCTATGGAGAGACCCTCTAAACTAGTATCCCAAATGTGGGATAGAAATGTTGAATACCCTCGCCCTATCAATTTCCAGGCTCGAATATGCGAGATAAGCATCTTAGGAGAAGGGCTACAATTTTCTCTCCACTCCAACCAAGACAACCCTAGCATCGCTATAGTGACTGTCTTAGCGTGAGAATCCAGAATGGCATGGTAAAGAGACAACCAGCTCATTCATAAATTAACATCGAAGTCTTTCATGTTTAAGATCACCAAGTCTACCTGTGTATCAAAACCCATAAAGTCCACCCAACAAGCATGGAAAATCCTATCCACAATCACAAAATCCCCTACAGGAGTAGACACATGAATTGGAATATCAATAATATCATAAGCAAGGTCCAACCCCGCAGCAAAATAGGCAGACACATAGGAAAATGTAGAGCCAGGATCAAACAAAGTCGTAGCCATTTTTTCACGTACAAAAATCATACCTGTGATAACAGTGTCTGAAATCTCTGCCTCGGGTCAATCGGGAAATGTATAGAAGTAGGCCTGATTACCTTCCTGAGACCCACCCCTGTTGGGCTGTGTAATCCCTTTTCTAGAATGAGTACCTCCCCTTTCTATCTAGACACCTCCTCTACCAAGCTAGGTGCCCCCTCTAACTGCTTGGTGACTTTCTCGCCCAAGCCATGGGCGATCTCTACTGAATGCACTACCTCCTCTCCTGGTTAGGGCCAGAGCTCGAGGAGTTGGGTGCAGAACAATCTATCTACCCTGAACAAACCTGAAACACCATCTAAGGATGTGGCCATACTCTGCACACTCATGGAGCACCTTATCAATCACTGGATTTTGAGCTGGAACAGAGGAAATAGGGTGAGCCCCAAAATTTGAAAAAACTATCTAAGCACTCCCAACTGCACTTGAAAGCCACTGAATGGTACCTGGTGGACCCCCTGCTGAAACCTGCATAGCCAAATAAACAGGGCGCCCGGAGTGCCCCTGGGGAATCAGAGTCATAGAAAAGGAATTATTGAAAGTACCCACCTTCTGAGCCTTCTTCTTGGCATTCCTCACATGACCATCCTACTTCACCCCTTTCACATTCTTCACAAATTCCACCACTTCTTGAAGGTCTTACCTACAGAAACCATCTAAAGGGTTAATAGTTGAAGGCCCACATTCAGGCCCTTAACAAACTGCCTGATTCTCTCGTCCTCAGTGAGCAATAAAGGTAGGGCATACCTGAATAATGAGTGAAATCGATCCTCATGGGTTGCAATTGAATAGGTCCCCCACTCGATGGTGGTGAACTCGTCTCCTTTCATAGGGTACGAGGCACATATTTCTTTAGGAAAGTGGAAATCGAACTGAGTCTAGATCAGTTGCAGTGACCCGTCAGTCTGCACTCTACAAATGCTCTCCACCAGAGCTTAGCATCTCCCGTCAGCTGAAAAGTGAAAAATTTCACCCCATACTTCTCCACTATCCTCATTTTATGGAGCCTCTCATGACAGTCATTAATGAACTCATAAGCATTCTAAGCCTCAATACTGTAGAAGGTAGGAGGATTCATCTTTGTGAACCTCCAAAAAAAGTCATGCTCCTTCCCAGTCATCACCGGTCTAGCCACCGGCCTCAAAAATATCACGTCCTTAGAAATATTATATAGGGAGCCACAATCGTTGCATGTTGTATCCCCGACTGCTACCCTGCTGGAGTCGCTGGTGCTACTTCATTACCCATGAGGATGATCAGAAGATTTAGGACCTGAACCAGCACCTCAGAAAATGTCGGAGCGACCGCAGTCTCTCCCTACGTCGGTACCTCTAACTCCACTGCCCCTGTTTCCTGGTCCGCTGGAGGCACTGGAGATTTTGTCCTTTCTCGAGCAGGATCAGAAACATGGGCCCCTCCTCTGGCAGCAGCAGCCTTCACCCGTGACCTCGACCTCATCATCTGCCACGAACTGTGGCTGCTATTGCTTGCTCGGGTGCTTCTTCTCTAATTCTGTCAGGACATGTTCTCACCATCTGTGAGAGAAAAAAAGAGAGAAGTTGTTAGATACCAATTTGTATCACCATATACCAATTAAAATCAAGTAATAGCAAGAAAAGAAAAGAAAGAAGGGAGTTTTCCCAAGGTCTTGTAGCCTCTCAAAAATAAGTAACGGACGTCTCCGCACCGATCCGCAAGACTCTACTATACTCGTTCTCGTACAATAAGATCAATAAGTCTAGGGCTCTAATACCAACTTTTTAAAATCCAAGTAGCCATGATTGACACCCACACTATTCCCTCTAGTGGGCGAACCAAATGAATCCCAGTTAATTACTCAATCTCCCTAATTATACAGGCAAATCACATAAAATGATAAATAGCAGAAGCCTCAATTAAATGGAAGGAAAATAATATCAAATTATCTATAATATCCCCAGAACCTGAAAGTTATTGTACGAATGGACATCTACCTAACAAAGTCTAGAGAGGAGTAAATAAAAAAATTCAAAATAAAATTAATGTCTGAAAAAAAAGATATCTTCTACTGTGGAAACGTATTAGCACATCTGAGTCCGCACACCTTCAATTATTTCACTGCTTCTCTACAGACGGGGTCGAGATGAACTCCCTGGATCGACGTATGCACTTAGAAAAGAAGTGTAGGAGTAGCATCAATACGACACAATGTACTGGTAGGCATCACCGGTTGACCTTAAATAATAACACATATACAGTGAAATAACAACATACAGTTACCGAAACACAAATTCATTACATAGTACTCATTCTATAATCAATTAGTATAAGGTGTTCGACTGGCTTTCTCACTGGATACGACCTCACTATAGCAATATATGACCACTGCAACGGTCTCGCCATGATGGTAAGAGTACCACTATAGCAGTACTGTCTTGGCAATAACTCGACTTAACTAAAAACCTGCAGTTCTCCTTTAACCGTTCTCAACATTCAGGTCATTACATCCATACAAGTTAAATATAGCCGTAAGTCCAATAATCAATGTACCACTAACCATATGGAGTATACAATGGAGTACTCACAACTGATTCTGCAACTCATCATGAACTCTTATATAACATTACAATTCATGACAAATCATCATAAACACATCAACATTGCTAACACATAAACTATACAACAAGGAGTTCAGTCTCATTCGAATTCTCACATTTACAAATCAATCTTTATTCTTCAAATTCTATCTTATATCGTAATAATTGATGATGTGTCAAGCACACAGCTCTGTCACATCCCCATAATCACTCAAAACTGAACATTATTGTACACATATGCCAGAGGGTCTTATTTCTGCCTTTTCAGTCATGACCTGCAGGGGACTCTAGAAATCCATGTACTATACAAGTGTGATACCTGCTCCCACTCATCTGCTCATCCAGATGATCTCCTCGGACACGAGCCACTCAATCATAATTGCTTGCCCAGATGCTCCCCTAAGACACGAGCCACTCATCTTAGGACAACATATGTTATCCACTTCCATTCTTATAATTCGGTACTTTTCCACTAAGCCAATTAACATGACCTCTAGGAGGCCTCATCTTACCTCCCTCAACTTGGTTATTTACACAATTCATCATTCACTTTCATAACAATACGAAAGAACACATATAACATCACAAACATCTAATTTCACATCACATAAGTAACAACATCATATCATATTCACTTTCGCAATTAAATTTAACAGGTGAATTATTACAACAAATAATGTTCGGGGACTAATCCAACACATTATCATTCCACACATATACATTTCATTATATAAAGTCTAACTCCTTTTAAATCATAACCTACCTCGATTAGAGGATTCGAATGCCAATTATTCTGCTAAAGCCTTGTCTTTCCTCAACGTCTCGAAATGTTTGAAATCTACAATAATAATTACAGACTAATCTATTATTTACTCTTCAAATAAAGGTCTGGGACATTTTAGCTCTCCAATTCTATCCGGTAACACGATCTCAATTGCTACCCACTAAGAAATTCATTATGTTCTATTCACATAGCAATTATTTCTACCCTGAGTCATGGAGTTTTCACTCCTTAACCCCTCATTAGGATTTACTAGAGCTAATAGTCTTACTTTATCAAACCGCAGATCTTAATTACCCTATCCTTATACACATGCATTCACAATTTCCTAAGAAGTGCTCATTACTCCCTTCTAGACTTAGGGACTAAAATCCACTAGTTCTCCATTAATCAGCCCTAATTTCATCATTCTAGGGTTCTTCAACTAGGAATTCCACCACTAGAGGTCTTCCCCCCCCCCTAAATTCAATGGGGTTAGGAAATCAATAGCAGAAGGAATAAATCAAAATTCTTACCTTGGGAAGAAGAATCTCTCTGTCCTTGGGAAGATCACCCTTTAGCTTCTAATAGTTCGTGCTTTAGAATAATGGGTTAAACCCCTGACATCTCACTTAAAACTCACTTACTGCCTCTCTTTATCTATTGTAACGGTCATATTCCCGCTGCAGCGGATCCGCTATGGCGGTCAAGATACTACAGTGGATTCGATGGTTGCTCTCTTGGTCCCTTACGGCGGGCCTCCGACCGTGGTAAAGGTCTCGTTGCAGTGGTTTTTCCCGTGCTGCAGTAGTCTCTCAATAATCAGTAACTCCCATTTCTTACACATAAATCATTCCTCAATCTCAAGTTTTAACTAACACTCACCAACACCTTTTCACTAACAACCTAGGCAACAAAGGGTGTTCCGAACTTCTTTTCCCCCCATAACGACGGACGGGTCATTACAAATTTCAAATAAGAATTTAACTTTTGCATAATATAATTTTTATTATAAGATTTATAGATTAATTTTAATGCATTTTATATGATTGTTGGTACAAATTTATTTAGAATACTTTTTTGGATAAGATAAAATTTTAGAAGCTTTGAATTTTAGAAATATATTTAGAAAAATTCAAAAGCACGGTTGATATTTAAAATTATTATANTTTAAAATTATTATATTTTTATTAAATACATCATTCTATTAATAATAAATATTAAGTGAAATTAAAGAAGTTAAAAGTGAATAAAAAATAAAACATAAATAAAAATTGATAATGGTTGAATATTTTAAATTTCATGAAATTGAATAAGTCTCTAAAAAAAAGTTCACACTTATAATCGCTACATCATATAAATAGAATGGGCTCGATAAAAATATAATTATTAATCATATATATTACACATGTTTAGAGATAATTATTGAGAAATAAGATAAAGATCAAATATATAGTACAATACAATTCGAATTGCTCTTTGTACAACTCTTCATAGCCATGGTTATTCATGTTATGACTTTTTTATAGATTCCAATAATACTTGTATTACGCAACAAAAAAATTGTGGAACCGATGGTGATCGCTATATGGTCATAATTTTTCTGAAATTTGAGGTCAATTGTATTAATCAGTTATGTTAACGCTTCAAATAAAAATTTATTTATCTTTGTATGTATTCATTGTCTATATTACGTAAGAAATATAT
>JACEIK010000509.1:122491-133047 GCA_018107945.1 Datura stramonium | reverse complement strand
CGAATGAAATAATTGGGAAAATGACTAACAATTAACTTAGGGGTATATATATATACAAGGCCGGTGGTAGGGGGCGCCACATGCCCATGCGCCGACCACCCTGCCGCGCCGCGCCTCTCAAGGCGCCAATGTGCTGGGGCTGGCCGGTGTCCTTCCAGCCGGCGTGTCGCGCTGGCCCTTCATGGCCTAACCTCGCCCGAACCTACTTCCGAGGCTTTTCTACATGTGTCGTACTTTCTTTATTCATCACAAATTCACGTGTACGCTTACTAATTATTAACTTTTACGGGGTGTAACATTGTCCTCTCTCTCTCTCAGATGTTTTGCCTCCATCTGTTGGGCATACAAGACTATTCGAGGAAAATCCATGTCCTAGTGAAGCATAGCGGTCCTATAATCCTTATCTAAATAGCCCGCTACACCTTGGACAAATCTACTCACCCTCGCTCTCTGATCAACCACCAACTCTGGGGCGTACTTCAACAAGCGAGTGAACTCTAGGGCATACTCTTGTATCGTCATCCTCCCTTGCTTCAAATTTACGAACTCAGTTGCCTTCAGCTCCACCATCTCACGAGGGAAGAACTGATCCAAGAATGCAACATGAAACTCTTCCCAAGTGACAAGACCTGCTCCGGCGACCCTGCTATTCTTCCATTGGAGAAACCAGATATGCGCGACCCTTTCAACTGATACGAGGCAAACTCTACACACTCAACTCCGTTCACCTCCATGACTTGGGTGATCTTGACAATCTCATCTATGAAATCATGCGGGTCCTCATCTACTTTTGACCGAAGGAACTCCGGCGGGTTATTCTCAAGAAGTCTCGAACTTAAGCCGCCACTACACTGCAATTTTGCAGAACATGCGCAATAGCCTGCTGATTGACTTGAGCGGTCAAGGCTTGCGCAAGCATCTAAATAGCTGCTCGAAATTCGGGGAGCCATGATTCTACAATCGCAAATAGCACGAATTAGAAGGATAGGGAGACATTTCATCATACGACATAGATCATGAAAGAAGGGAATATTTTTCCTAAATGTCTTGTAGCCTCTTCGTCATAAGTGTGGCGCGCTTCACACCCATGAAAAAGACTCTACTTAATGTGGATTTAAGACACCCTAGGACACTTCAAACTTATTGCTCTGATACCAAGTTTGTCACGATCCGAACGGAGGCCCGGATCGCAACACAGGACAAGGAGCCCTGAGAGACCCCAAGTCGACCCATGGCATAAGCATACATCTAACTCGCTCAATGAAACTGAATAATCAACAATATAATCATAGCAGAATTCTAAACTTAAACATAACATCAGAATTCACAATCCGAAGCTAATTACATACATATGTCTGAGAAGCCTCTGAACATGACGAGTAGTTGGGACAAGACCCCCAACTAACTCAACAAGTTGAAACTGAAAATACATAAAGAAATCTGAGTAGTCTAGTCCTCAGCAGATAAAGACTCATCAACAACAAAAAGACTAACTCTGATAAGCTGACTATGAACGGGGCTGAACCTGAGAGTCCGGTCCTGTATCATGAAATGATACAACATAGAGTATGTGGTCAGTACGTGAAATGTACCGAGTATTCAAGGTAAGTAAAACTTCTTAAGTAAATAAAATCATTTAAAAACATGCATCATGTAAAACAATAAGAATCTGAGAGTGGGGCTTGCATGCATTCTTTCTGAAACCATCATTTTATCATAACATAACATATCATATCATATCATAACATAATAGATTGACTCAAAGCTGAAATATGATATTTATAAATAAAGCTGAACATTGAGTCAAACCTGCTTTAGAACATGCTTACATATGTAAATCTCATGAGTAATGAACGTGCATAACTAAAATCATGAGGAACAATGGAAAATTCGTCTTTTAACCGACATACCACGATAGAGCTTACGTGGTCCCAACTATCACACTCAAGTGGGTAGAGTCGTCCAAAGGCTTTCCAGGGATAGTGACGATACCATGATATTGATATCAAGTTGAAGGCCCATTCGGGCAGGGGAAGCTCACAAGAGAGGTCCCAAAGTTATAATGTGTAAACCTACGTTGGTGCGTAGTTCTGAGGCATAGGGTGATCGACCCTTAGCCTACTTGGTGCTAGACACTACTATAAAAAACATGCATATTCTCTACATCGTTATTCAATGAAGATCAACATCGTCTATTGATGAAGCTCACAAATCATATACATCTCGAAACGGAAATCATGCATAAGAGAAGTTATAACTCAAATCATACCACAAGCTGAAAGATAATTGGGAGTCTTCACTCCAAAATCATTTGGTAAGCTATGCATATGAAGAACTTTAACTCAAACATACCACAAGTTGAAAATATAAGTTGGAGCCTTCGCTCTAAAACCATATGGTAAGCTTAATTCGGGATATCATCAATCATACTTTGAACATGTGGGCGTTGCCCAAAGCTTTGTCATTCTTGAAAATACTCAATTCATTTCTAAAACATGATTCTAAACACGTGTATCTTTAAAACATACTTTTCATCATAATATCTCATCATCATCATACATTCATCACAAATCTCATCTTTCATGAAATTTTTATCAATGGGATTTTTCATTCATAAAGCTAGAAACATGATATTTAATTGAAAACATTATAAAACTCACCCATGATTCATAATTCAATAGTAGAAACGTATCTAAAATCATACCCATGTAATGAATTAGGAAATTCATGCATTGGGTTAAAACCCCATAGATTAGTCATAGATCATTCATGATTTAGAGAGGGATTGGGCATGGGTGTGAAAAGAGTCACCTATTCATAACCCTACATACATATTGGTAGCTGATTCTTACACTTCTTTAGATGCCCAATAGGAGATTGAAGAGAAATTAAAGAACACTAGCTTGATCACCCTCTCTAACCTTTCTACCTTGAATGCATGGATGAATGAGACCTAAAATGAACTTAACCCCTTTAAAGCCATTATTCATAACTCAAAACAACGTAATTTAGGCCTTAGAAACTTCTAAATTATGGAAAAGCCCTTACTAAATTCGCAGAAAATAACTGCCAGATGGTCATAATGAGGGATCTAACGACTCGTTACCCTAGGCCACAACTCGTGGCATGATCCATGAGATACACTGCTCATTTGATCATCTGGGCTCATCATGAGCAACCTCACGACTCGTTACTGCCGACCACAACTCGTGGTCACTACCCGTTATGTACATTGCCTCCATGCCAATTATTTTCTCACTAGATGACCACGACCCTCCCCACGAATCGTGGGGACTGACCAAGACTCATGGGGTCCTTCCGTCGAGTACACTGCCCTTCTTCCTCTTGCTTACCTTCTCACCCACCCCACGACTGACCCAACGACTCGTGGGGCCTGACCACGAGTCGTGGTCATGCCCATGGGGTCCCACTTATCAAGTTCAATTTCATTCCCTGGCCTTCCCCACGAGTCACATCACGACTCGTGGGTTGATCTCATGAGTCTCCCCACGACTCGTTTTGAGCCTGACGCTAAATTTTAACTTTTTCTCCATTTCAACTACCGGGTCTAATCTTTGGGCTTTCAGGGCATAACAGTACACTGCCAGACCCCCTTCACTTTCCTCAATCCCTTGCCCATGACTGACTCAACGAGTCGTGGGGATTGACCACACTCGTGGTCAGGTCTGTGGGGACCTCAGATTTCAAAAATCTAACCCAAGCCTGGAACCTCACCACGAGTCACCTTACGACTCGTGGTTTTCCCCATGGGTCACAGAATGACTCGTTCTGTGATCTGGTGTAAAATTTTTAATTTTTTTCCGTTTCAACTCCCAGGTATGATCTTTGGGCTTCTGTGGTATTACAATATCTCCCCCTTGGGAACATTTGTCCTCGAATGTTGGAAAACATATAGTAAAGTAGAGAAATGCAATCATCATATTCAAATACTGATCATTTAAGCTGAAAACTAACGGAATGACTACCTCTGAACTTAACTACATGGATGAACTGAATTCATGAATCTTACATACATCCATATACCTGAAAGAATTTAGAGCATATGAACTGAACATGAAAACTAATTAAAGTACTAGGGAAAAATTGATACCTCAAACTTAAACCGAGTCGGAGGGGAATAGGTGTGGGTATCTAGCCATCATATCCGCTTTAACTCCCCACGTAGCTCCTCTCAACCTGTTGATTCCTCATAAAACTTTGACCGAAGATACTTCCTTGTTCCTTAGCCTTCGAACCTAACGATCCAGTATTTCCACCGGAACCTCCTCATAGATAAGGTTGTCTTTCACACCAACACTTTCCACCATAAAAACTAGAGCTGGATCACCCAAACACTTCTTTAAGAGTGATACATGGAAAACAAGAGGCATGAAAGCTAATTTTGAAGGCAACTCTAATTCATATGCCACCTTACTAACCCGCTACACAATCTAGTAGGGATCAACATAACGAGGGATGAGTTTTCCTTTCTTTCCGAACCTCATCACTCCCTTCATGGGAGGCACATTTAGAAACACCCAGTCATCCACTTCGAACTTGAGTTCTCTCCTTCTCACATCGGCATAGGACTTTTGGCGACTTTGAGCCTTTTTCAACCTATCTCGTATGAGTTGAACCTACTCCATAACATTATGGACTGAATCTGTCCCTATCATTGCATCTTCACCAACTTCAAACCAACCAATAGGCGATCTACATCTCTTCCCATAGAGAGCCTCAAACTGAGCCATCTGAATACTGGAATAGTAGTTATTATTATATGTGAACTCGATAAGAGGCAAATGATCATCCCAACTACCTTTGAAGTCAATCACGCATGCTCTCAACATTTCTTCGAGAGTTTGAATTATCTGGTCCGCTTGACCATCCATTTGCGGGTGAAATACTGTGTTGAGCTTAACTTGAGTACCAAGTCCTTTTTGAAATGACCTCCAAAACTGATAGGTGAATTGGGTTCCTCTGTCTGATATGATGGACATAGGCACTCCATGCAACTGAACTAGCACTCGGATGTATAGTTTGGCATAATCCTCCGCCGAATTCGTGGTTTTGACTGGTAAAAATGAGCGGCTTTGGTCAACCTGTCTACAACAACCCAATTGGAGTCATTTTACCGTCAAGTGCGAGGCAACCCTGTGATGAATTCCATATTGATTTCTTCCCACTTCCAAGTAGGAATACTGATATCCTGAAGCACACCTCCCGGTCTCTGATGCTCGACCTTCACTTGCTGATAGTTTGGACACAGCCACAAATTCTGCGGTGTCCTTCTTCATGCCATTCCACCAATAGACTTCCCATAGGTCACGGTACATCTTGGTGGCACTTGGATGGATTGAATATCTAGAACCATGAGCCTCATGCAACATCCAATTTCACAAATCATCAACATTCGGAACACATAAGCGACCCTAGTACCGAAGCACACCATCTCCCCCTTTGGAGAAGACCTCTACCTTCTGATTCTGAACAACTTCCTTCAACTTTATCAAAATAGGGTCTTCGTCTTGCCTAGCTTTTACATCAGTCACCAAGGACGATTCTGATCTGTTCTGAACAATCACCCCACCATCGGTCGAATCAACCAACCGAATTCCCAACCTTTAAAGTCGATGCACATCCTTCACCAGCTCCTTCCTTCCCTCATCCACATGGGACACACTCTCCATAGAGAGTCTACTAAGTGCGTATGCTACTACATTAGCCTTGCCCGCATGTTAAAGGACACTCATGTCATAATCCTTAAGTAGCTCCAACCACCTCTTTGCGGAAGATTGAGATCCTTCTGAGTAAATACATATTAGTAAGCTCTCCTTTGCCGAAGATTGAGATCCTTCTAGGTAAATACATATTGTAAGCTCTTATGGTCCATAAACACATCCACGTGGACCCCGTACAAATAATGCCTCCATATCTTCAAGGAGAATACCGCCACTGCCAATTCCAGATCATGGGTTTGGGTAATTCCTCTCATGAACTTTCAGTTGTCTAGAAGCATACACTATGACTTTGCCATGTTGCATCAATATACACCCAAGTCTGATCCTTGAAGCATCACAATACACCACGAATCCATCAGTACCCTCAGGTAGGATTAATACCAGTGCTGAACTTAGTCGAGTCTTCAACTCCTGAAAGCTCCTCTCACAACCCTCTGGCAATTGGAATTTCACCTTTTTTGGGTCAATTTGGCCAATAGTGCTGCAATAGATGAAAACCCTTCAAAAAATCTTTGATAGTAGCCCACTAAGCCCAATCAACTCCTGATATCTGAAGAATTCACCAGTCTAGGCCAATCCTTTACTTCTTCTATTTTTTGAGAGTCCACATGTATTCCCTCGCTCGATACCACATGGCCCAAAAATGCTACCGAGTTCAACCAAAACATGCACATGCTGAATTTGGCATATAATTGGTAATTCTTGAGAGTATGTAGCACCACCCTCAAATGAGCAGCATGCTCCTCCTCACTCAGTATATCAGGATGTCATCAATGAACACAATCACGAACATATCCAACTATGGCTTGAACATCCTGTTCATCAAGTCCATAAAAGTTGCAGGAGCATTCTTTAGTCAAAAAGACATAACTACAAACTCGTAATCACTATACCACGTCCTGGAGGCTGTCTTCGGGATGTCGCTCTCCCGAACATTGAGCTGATGGTACCCGAATCTGAGATCTATCTTCGAAAAGCACTTGGCACCATGAATCTGATTAAATAAGTCATCAATCCTGGGTAGAGGATACCTATTCTTGACGGTGACCTTATTCAATTGTGGATAGTCAATACACATACAAAGAGAACCATCTTTCTTTCGGATAAAGAGAACCGGTGCACCCCATGGAGACTTGCTCGGTCTAATGAAATGCTTATCCAAAAGGTCCTTCAACTGCTCCTTTAACTCTTTTAGCTCGACTGAAGCCATTCTGTAAGGAGGAATAGATATAGGTTATGTGTTGGGAAAAAGGTCAATACCAAAATCGATTTCCCTCTCGAAAGGAACACCCGGTAAATCATCAGGGAACACTTCTGAATACTCGCATACTACTGGAACTGACTGGATAGTTGGGGTCTCGAACTTCGCATCCTTAACCCTAACTAGATGGTACACACAACCTTTGGAAATCATCTTTATGGCCTTAAGGTAGGAGATGAAACTACCTAAAGGCATAGCTGAACTACCTTTCCACTCTAAGACTGGCACCCAGAAATCTGAACTCTACTGCCCGGTTTCTACAATTAACTGAGGCATAACATGCAAATAGCCAATCCATGCCAAGGATAACATCAAAATCGATCATGACTAACTCTACTAGATCTGCTGAGATGATTTTCTGAAGGACTGTGATTGGGAAACCTCTATACACCCGTCTAGGTATGATTGAATCACCCACTAGAGTAGAGAATGAGAAGGGTTCTGACAAGATTTCGGGGCTGACTTCGAAATTACTAGCCACGTAAGGTGTCACAAAAGACAAGGTAACCTCCGAATCTAACAAAGCATATCATCAAGATGGAAAACTCGTAACATACCAGTAACCACATCGGGGGAAGTCTCCTGTTCCTGACGGGACGCGAGGGCATAAAATCTGTTCTGGCGCTGTCCGCTAGCTGAACTAGTTGAAGCACCCTGCTGGGAGAGACGTGTTGCTGGAGCTAATAAACTAGAAGCTGGGCCTGGACCCCCATCATGGCCCTGTCTCACTGCTGGGCAATCTATGAGCATATGTACGGGCTTCCCACACCTGAAGCAAGCACCTATACTTGCCAAGCACCAGCCCCTGTGCCCCCGACCACACCTGCCGCAAATTGGGATGCTAGAATCTATGGGTTTGCTGCTTTGACCCCTAGAACTTGATGCTCCCCCTCTCTGGTCGTGCCTAAGTCTGGATGGCACACTCAACGTTGAAGATGCTGGGGCTGAAGATCTCTAGAGAGTCTATTGTCGGTGCCAACATTCAACCTCGGCTAAGAGAACCTGTAACTATCGGTTTTGGCCTTCTTGACCTCTCTCTCCCTCATATGCACCGTCTTCATCTACTGGGTGTACAAGGCTATTCAAAGGAAATCCATATCCTGTTAGAGCATAGAGGTCCCGCAATCCTTATCCAAATAGCCCGCCACGCCATGAACGAACCTGCTTACCCGCGCCCTCTAATCAACCACTAACTCTGGGGCGTACTTTGATAAGCGAGTGAACTCAAGGGCATACTCCTGAACCGTCATTTTCCCTTGATTAAGATTCACGAACTCGGCTGTCTTCGACTCCCTCATCTTATGAGGGAAGAACCGATCTAGGAACGCAACATGGAACTCCTCCCAAGTGACAGGGCCTGCTTCGACGGCCCTACTATCCTTCCATTATTGAAACCAAATGTGTGCGACCCCTTTCAGCTGATATGAGGCCAACTCAACACACTCAACTCCATTCATTCCCATGACTTGGGTGATCTTTACAATCTCATCAATGAACTCATGCGGGTCCTCATCTATTTTTGACCCAAGGAATTCTAGCTGGTTCATTCTCAAGAAATCTCTTACTCAAGCTACCACCGCATTCCTATTTTGTGGGACATGCGCCACTGCCTGCTGGTTGACCCGTGCGGTCAAGACCTGCGCTAGTATCTGATTAGCTGCACTAAATTTAGCATAGGCAACCGGCTTCAGTGCATGGTGCTCCTAGACTGGTGGGGCTTGTTGGTGCCCATTTCTGTTGCCATCCTCATGGACGTTTCCGTTCCTATTCCTCCTACCTTTAACTCTACGGGGAGCCATGATTTTGCAATCACGAATAGCACGAGTTAGAAGGATAGGGAGACATTTCATCGCACAACATAAATCATGAAATAAGGGAACATTTCCTAAATGTCTTGTAACCTCTTCTTCATAAGTGTGGCGTGCTCTGAAGAAGACTCTACTCAACGCGGCTCTCAGACACCCTAGGACACTTCAAACCTATTTCTCTGATATCAAGTTTGTCACAACCCGAATGTAGGCTCGGATCGAAACACGGGACAAGGAGCCCCAAGAGACCCCAAGTCAACCCATGGCATGAACATATATCTAACTCAATAAATTAAACAAAAAGATTGACATGATAATCTTAGCGGAAGTCTATAATAAGCATAAATATCAGAAATACACGAATCTGAAGCTGAATACATTCTATTGTCTAAAATGCCTCTAAGTCTAATGAGTTGATGGGACAAGATCCCAACTAACTCTCTAATACCAAAAATGAAAGTACATCAATATCTGAAAGCAAATGGTCCTCGGATGATGAGGAATCACCATTAAGCAGGGTGCTAACTCTAGAACTGGAAACTGAGGGGGCTGAGTTTGAGTACCGGGGCTTGTATCATAAAATGATACAGCATAGAGTATGCGGCCAATACGTGGAATGTACCGAGTATGCAAGGTAAGTAAAACCACTTAAATAAGTAAAATCATTTAAAACATGTATAATGTAAAACATAAACAAAATAAGAATCCGAGAGTAGGGCTTACATGTTATCTTTCTGAAAACATGATCTCAATATAATATTACATCATAACTAAATCGATTGACCGAAAGCTGAAATTTGGTAGTCATAAATAAAGCTGAACATTAGGTCAAACTTGTTGTAGAACACATGTAGATATATATATCATGAATGATAAACATGCATAACTGAAATTATGAGGAACAATGGGAGACTCGTCTTTTAACCGACATGCTACGATAGAGCTTACGTGGTCCAAACTATCATACTCAAGTGGGTAGAGCCGTCCAAAGCCTTTCCAGGGATAAGGAAGACACCATGATATCGATATCAAGATCGTGACCCAATTGGGCAGGGAATAGCTCACATAGGAAGTCCCTATATAATGTGATCATGCCTACATTGGCGCGTAGTTCTGAGGCATAGGGTTGACTGACTCATAGCCTACTCGGTGCTAGATACTACTCTAAAAAACATGCATATTCTCTCAATCGATTTTCAACGAAGTTGACCATTGTCTATGAAGAAGCTGAATAATCATGAATACATAAATCTGAATCATACATGAGGAGCCTTGGTTCAAACCATACCACAAGCTGAATATAAATGGGAGTCTTTACTCCAAAACAATGTGGTAAGCTAAATTCGTAAAATCATAATCATATTTGAACATATGGGCATTTTCCGATACATTAACATATTTGAAAATACATAATTCACTTGAAAACATTATCATAAACATGGGTAACTTGAAAACATTCTTTTCATCATAGATATCTCATCATATTAGAACATTCATCATAAATCTCAACTTTCATGAACTTCTCATAACTGGGCATTTTAATTTATAAAGCTTGAAACATGCTTTTCATTAAAAACACCATAAAACTTGCTCGTAACTCATAATTCGATAGTAGAAACTCATTTAAATCATACCCATATAGAGAATTAGGAATTTCATGCATTGGTTAAAACCCCATAGAATCAACATAGGAAGTTTTACGATTTTAAAGAGAGATTGAACATAGGTGTGAACGGATGCACCTAT
>JACEIK010000509.1:43632-56382 GCA_018107945.1 Datura stramonium | reverse complement strand
TTAACCCTGGGGTGGCAAGGAATCTCTAAGGGTGCCCACATATCACAAACAAGTCTCAACAAACAACAATAATCACATATAACGTGTATAATAAATCTGACCATACTGTTCATGCTTTGATATTCTATTCTGATTCTTTGGCTGGATTAAACTGAATCTGGTACTGAGTCTGAAATAATATCTTGCTATTTAATACTAATTTACTAACTTTTCTTCTGAATATGACATAATAACGCAAACATACTTAATACTCGGCTTCTGGAACTTCCTTCTGGGGACATGATTGTAATTATGTGAATTTCATCTTTGGTTCAAGTTTTCTTTGTTGTTTTGTCTTGCATTCTTGTTAATTATCATTTTAATGCATAATCACCAATTGAAACATACTTGTTAAGATTAGTCAAAAGCATGAAAGAGTAACCCTAGATTAGAACTAAGAATGCAGGGAGCAAGTTCTTGTCTTCAAGACTTGATTCGTGGTTAGGATAACAATATACCTGATTCGTCTTGCTTGGTTAATAAAATGGGAAAATAGATAGAAACATAGGATTAAATTGTCATATCACTACTCTCAGACGTAGTTGTGAAGTTAATTCTACGTTAAATGGTTATAAAAATGAAAGTCCATAATCAGGGAATAAACCCCGTGAACGACATTCATATTGTTAATTGCTCATGAATTAGGACGTCACATCCCCACTCAACGATGTAGGTGTGAGACTAGTTTGTTTTGTTTAGAGGCTCAAAACACCATGAACATTGCATATTAACTTTGTGAGACAATAAATGAATAATCAATATTTGAACCATTGTGAATTTCAGTATTGCGTGAATGTTAGGCCTTAACTCTAGATGCTTCTTATTACTGTTTTTCTGAATTATTTGTGATCACACTTAGATTTAGTAACAAATTAAAAATCTTGAAACCAGCACTTGTGAAATTTAATTTAGCACCTGAACTTGATGATTCACTAAAATAGTCCAATCACTATGGGTTCGACATTTGGGTCTTCAAGAGTCACTATATTACTTGTACGACCGCGTACGCTTGCGCGTGTGCCGGGGCGCAACAAGTATTTGGCGTTGTTGCTGGGGACTTGCAAAATTAGTGAATTTCTTATTTTTGTGTTGATGTAGAATTTTCTAAGTGTTGAAAAAAATACTAGGTTTAGATTTCTTTTATTTTTTGTTTTATTTTGATACCCTTCTTGACATGACATCATGGAATACTAATGGGTTGAATTGTGGATACTCATATTTCAATGATTTTTGTCTGAATTATGGAGGACCCCACTTGTGGCAAAACTGTCATAAATGTAATATATGTGGTGGTTAGGATGGCCATTGGAATGGTTGTCCAAATTCGTATTCCCTTCCCCCAAGCCCCTACTTTTATCCTTCTGTTATTTTTGATTAGTATAGGAATGATGAAAAGGAGGACTTAGAACAGCAAGCTCAGATAGAAAGCATGTTAAAACAGGTCCTTAAGAAGACAGAAGTGATGAAGGAGCAGATGGAAGTAATGTGGGTTTAGACTAAGGAAAACGGAGAGGCCATAGAAATGATAAGCGCCAAGTTCACAGAGATATAGGTTGATGCTGAAGCTTGCATTGATTTGCAACTCATGATCTTAGCCAATACTAAAGAGGGATTTCACGGAGAAGAAAATGGTGAGTTCTTGGAACAAGCTCAACAATTAGAAGCTCTTGAGAGTCTCTGTGATGGTCTCACATATATGGCCAATCCAGTCATGAAAGGGGGGATAGAATTCAAACCATTTGACATTCATGTGGAGTCATATGTTCATGTGAAGAAGGTGTACAAAAGTAAGGAGGCCAAGCTGAATGTTGTTTCAGAGTTGAGGTGTATTGTACCCCACTCTAAGCATTTCTCGATATTAAGTTTGGTTGAAAACCTAGAAATAGAGTCTTCCACGCTTATAGAGAAAGGTCTAGAGGAGAAATAAGCCCTGTATATTCTGAAATTTGTTGAGTCCAAGAGATAGAATGACTTTACTTACTTAAGGGCCAATAAGTGTAAGAGGCGACATCTACTGCTTGGTCCCTTAAACTTTCACCACCATCCCTAGATCATAATAGGAAATTAGAAAATAAATTAGGGGTGAGATTCCTATCCTCAAAGTGAAAGGAAAAGTGGTGGAACTTGATGCGTCGTGCTACAACGTAAACTTAGGCGCTACTGGGAGGCAACCCAAGAGTACCACAAGTAGAATTTCTTTTTGTCTATTTGTATTTTGTTTATCTTAACTTTTTGTTTTTATTTTTGTTGGTGTGGATTAAGCACAGATTGAGGGGAAGCCTGAGTACCCTTAGAAGAGAAAGCTAAGGAGCATGGAAAAACACAAGTGTGGGGTTGAGGATCCCCAAGATGAAAAATGGATAATACATGCTGCTAGCTAGGCCTAGAGGCCTCAGGAAGTATCTCTCACCTTTAGTATTGATTTTAAATGATGCTTTGGGGACATAGAATAAATTACGTGTGGGGTGAGGGGTAATTTCAAATTTTGTGCTAAGTGATTTCTTGTTAATTGGTGCTTGGTATAATATTGTTTGATGAAAATTTGGAGTGGAGCACATTTCACCCACCCTTTGGTTTTTCTTTTTGGTTCTTTCCCGAAGGGGGCACTTTTAACTGAGAATAAAAGTTTTTTAGTGTTTGTACATAGTGTCTTAGTCTTAGTTAAGTACTTTTCCTAACGATCGATGGATGACGATCGTCTTGAGAGAAAATTAGTCAGTAGGTTTTTATGTTTGAACCCTTAGATGATTGACTTCTTGATGCTTTTGTTTAGTGTTGTACATAATTGTAAGAGGCAAGTAGAGTTTTAATTGTGAAGCATGTTGATAAAGGTATGACTTTTTAAAGACACCTAGGCTCTTGGATATGACTATGTATGTTGTGTGCTTAATTGTTGAATTCATGTAATTAGCTGTATTGAGAATCTATATGGGTTTGTCTAGAATCAAACATGTGCAGTGACTGTAAGGTTCTTCGTGTATTCCATGCTCTCATGTAGTGTCTAGAACTAGCCCGGTGTGTTTTCAAAGCGAAATGAGGAATGTTAATTATAGGAGATAATGTAGGCATTTCTTTGAATAAGCCTATTTTCATCCTATACTTTACCTACCCTTAATGCATAATCCTAATTAGCCCCATTGAGCCTTTAGCCTATTTTTTGATTAGCTACACGGAAAGGTTAATCCTTTTCATTCAATAGCCTTTAATTTGATCCAAAACTCCTAAGCGCTTAAGTTAAAAATGCATAAGAGTCAGAGTAGTAAGAATATTGAAAAGGAGAGAAATAGTTGGTAGTGGAAGTTGAAGAAAAGAGTGAAGGGTGAAACTCTCCAAAATGTCTAAGTGTTGGTAGGGAATCGGAAAAAAAAAACAAAAAAATGCTTAAGTACTCCCTACTATAAGCTAAGTGTGCTTAATAAAATGGGGAAACAAAAAAGGAAATTGATGAGTCGAAAAGAATAAAGGTGAAGTAAAAGAAGAGAAGTTTAATAAAAGTGATGTATTAAAAACGCTTAGGGAATATAGTCACTATTACTGGCCAGAATAGTACCTACCCGACCCTTAGCTTACATTACAACCTGATAATACCTACTTGATCTTACGTTCAGACATTTCTAAATTAGTGAAGTAAAACACTAAAGGCGAGCTTATGGGTCAGCACATGTTGCATGTGAATTCTTTATGAGAATGAGCTTAATTCATATTTATATACCCATACTTGCATAATTTGAAAAAATTGAGAGTGAAAAAGGTATCTCTCTTGTTGTGAGGGCAAATATTTGAGGAAGGATGAAATTCATGTCGGACTTCTTGATTGGTTAATTTGCATGAGTTTGCTGAGTTTTAGAGTCAATTCTTAAGGCTAGGAGGTCTTAACTTAATTGTATGTGACTTTAGTTGGTTATACATATTACATGCTCTATTTTAAACTTGTTATGTAAATCAATCGTTGTAGCCTTAACTTGACTGTTTTGCTTCAATTGGTTATGTGTGAGTCCTTCGTGTGCGTGAGATGTAATGGAGTTGTTTGAGGACGAACAAGGCTTTAAGTGTGGGGTAGTGATTTTGGCATATTTACATGCCCAAGTGCTATTTTATGTCTAACTTCGAGTCATTTTTGCTGATTAAATTGATTACATTCTCATGTATTTTAAGTATATGTATGTGCATGGACTAACCAATGTGATTAGCATATTTTATAGGTGAAAATGATAAGGAGGAAGCTAACTTTTATGCTTAAGGTACAAGAGGAAAGCATGGAGTTGCACAATTAGAGCACCTGTCGTGCCACACAGCGTGCCACACCGGCAGGACTGGGCATTGTGCCACGGCCAGGCATCATGCCATGCCCAGACATCTGCGCGTGCGATGGCATGCCATTCCAGTAGAGGGACACGATGGCACCGTGCCACGCCTGCTGTGCTCCGTCTCCAGGCAATGTGCCATGTCATATGTCAGTGACCATGCCAACGCCATTTCCAATGCTACCTCGCGATAAGGCCATGTCACGCTGGATGTGTTGCGTGACCAGCAGCGTGACACGGAGCTGTTTCACCCACGACTAAATTTTGAATTTTTTTCACATATTATAAATTCAACATTTAGCTCCTAATTTCGTTATCATGTATTATTTTCTGGAAAGCAGAGAGGAACGAAGATAGAAACGAAGAAACTCACCCAGGGTTGGTTTTTATTTACTCCTTAGAATTCTTGTAAGTACTTGAATTCAAATATATTTTTGAATGCTTGTATGAACATGAGTGGCTAAAACCCTTCTTCTAGGGTTGAGGCCACATGACATGATTGTAATTGTGTGAATTTCATCTTTGGTTCAAGTTTTCTTTATTGTTTTGTCTTGCATTCTTATTAATTATTGTTTTAATGCTTGATCACCATTGAAACGTACTTGTTAAGCTTAGTTAAAAGCTCGAAAGTGTAACCCTAGGTTAGAACTAAGAATGTAGGGAGGAAGTTCTTTTCTTCAAGACTTGATTTGAGGTTAGGATAGCAATATACCTAATTCGCCTTGTTTGGTTAATAAAACGAGAAGATAGCTAGACACTTAGGATTAAATTGTCACATCACCACTCTCAAACATAGTTGTGAAGTTAATTCTATGTTAAATAGTTAGAGGCATGAAAGTCCATAATCAAGGGCATAAACCCTGGAAACCACATCCATATTGTTAATTGCTCACAAATTAGGACGTCACATCCCCACTCAATGATGTAGGTGTGAAACTAGTTTGTTGTGTTTAGAGACTCGAAAGACCATGAACATTGCATATTAACTCTGTGAGACAACAAATGAATTATCAATACTTAAACCATTGCAAAATCCAGCATTGCATGAATGTTAGGCCTTAACTCTAGATGCTTCTTATTATTGTTTTTCTGAATTATTTGTGATCACACTTAGATTTAGTAACAAATTACAAATCTTGAAACCAATACTTGTGAAATTTAATTTAGCACCTGAACTTGATGATTCACTGAAATAGTCTAATCCCTGTGGGTTCAACATCCGACTCTTCAAGAGTCACTATATTACTTGTACAACCATGTATGCTTGCGCGTGCACTGGGGCATAACACCAGCGAACCATAACATACATATGCTCGAATTACTATAAAGGTACAAGTCGTATCTACGATATGATGAGAATAACTTGCCGAAAGAGGTTAGCCTTAAGATACCTTAAACTCCAATAAACTTAATCTAGCCGCACCTTCACTTCCAAAAGCACCAAGAGGCTGCCTAAGAGCAGCAACTCACACCCTATAGACCCTGCCAACAAATTCAACCAAGAGACAACACAAGACGATACTTATTCGGCTAATTTCCAATGAATTCGATGGTAGGAATTCAAAAACAACAACCTACCAAATCTTACCTAGCTAAATTCATCTTAAACAACTAAGAATAAGGCAAGGGAAATGGCTTACCAACTGGTTCAATAAGAACAGCCACCAAACTTGCCGAAAACAATGCCAAAACACAAGATACATGAAGCTCCTAACTTCCTGCCATCAAGAATTGAGTTGGAAATTATTTACCAAACTTAAAAATCAAAGGAATATGAAGAGGAGGGCTTGAGAGAGGTTTTGGTTGAGGAAATTGCTGAAAAATGATGAAAAGTGATCAAACAACCAACCAAATAACTTATATAGGCAGCCACCGCCTCAGTAGAAATTTGCATGCTACCGAATGTGCTAATTTGGTGGCGTGACATGCTTCCATCGTAGAGCCTCTCTGGTCCTCATCACTTGCTTGTGCAGTCTTGCGAAAATGTGAATATCTCTCTACTCCAAAGTCGGATCGGTGAATCATTTTATGTGCTGAAAACTAGACTCATAGACCTTCAATTTGATAGGTAGTAGGCCTCGTAACTCTTTATATATTGGGAGAAATGGTTCGATATATTTGACCAAAATTTCAAGGAATTTCTAAAGTAACTTGCAATAACTTTTGCCGATTTTCATTTTACAACTTTCTAGACTTCAAATCTTAACGTACAATTATTGAGTGATATGAATACCTCATAACATATCCTTCTTATGGTACTAAGCACTCTTGTCCATGGATTGAAAGTACGAGTTTATCGCTTAAATTATACGAGGTGTTACATCCTCCCTCCCCCCCGGGAACATTCGTCCTCGAACGTAACTTAGATTCACGAATTTAATCTTATAGTAGTAATCAGAAAATTTTGGCAGAGTCTCCCTTGTAATATGGAATATGCAAAAACCTGAAATGCTAAAAAGTCCAACCTAGAAGTCTCATAGGATGACACGAATATCTAAACAACATAGCTCCAAAACAATAAGGCGGGCAATCAACAATGACAACAAAAGTAAAAATATAATGTCTAAATAACTGTCTCACTTCAACTGTAACTATTTGAGTCGACCCGCTATCGTCCTAGAGCCTGGAATAGGTGAGGGTATCTAGACCTCATGTCTTCCTCAGCCTCCCAAGTCATCTCATCTACATTTCTTTTCCTCCATAAAACTCTAACAGAGGCTACATCTTTGGTCCTCAATCTATGGGCCTACTGATCTAGTATAATTGTTGGAGTCTCTTTGTAGGAAAGCTCTTCTATGACCTGCACATCCTTGACTGGGACAATCCAAGAAGGATCTTCTACGCACTTGCATAACATCGATATATGAAAGACTAGATGAATAGATTCTAGCCCCGAAGTCAATTCTAATTCATAGGCCACTTGACCTATCTTCCGTAGAATCCGGTATGGCCCGATGAATTTAGCACTAAGCTTTCCCTTCTTGCCAAATCTCATAATACCCCGCATTAGTGAAACTTTCAAGAATACCCAATCATTGACATTAAACTCTAAGTCTCTATGTCGTACATCGAAATTGGACTTCTGATGAATCTAGGCTGTCAATAAATGCTCTCTGATGAGTTTAAATTTCTAGTCTAACTGATATATCATGTCAGGTACAATCAACCCTGACTCACCTACCTCAAACCATCATATGGGGGTTCTGTATTTCTGCCTATATAAAGCTTATAGAGCATGTGTCCATGGCCACCATGTCTCCTGGAAAGCCGCCACCCGAGACTGGCCAATATTCACAACAAGATTATGCTTCTAAATTACGCTCTCGTACTATTTCCACAAAATCCATTCCATTTAAGCTGGTCACATATTTATATGGGGAACCTAGGGTAATTCAGGAAGAAGAAGAAGTGACTCAGATGATATACAAAGAGAACTTGTAGTATGTTGTGATAGGAAAATTCTCGTATAGGTGGCCTGGTATACAAGATCTATGAAACATGATCCCAAAACAATGAAACTTTAAAGGTGAATGTAAGATTGGACTACTAACTCATAGGCATGTACTAATTAGAGCTTCTAATATGGAGGATTGTGTTAATTTTCACTCAAAACCTGCCTTTCATTTATCCCACTAGCAATGGACATACCCGATATGAACCCTAAAGTGGGATCCTTTATTTGATTCAGAGGAAGAAACTATGACTGCAATTGCATGGATCTCTTTTCTGTCCTTACCACCAAAATTTTTCGTAAGAGAAGCGGTCTTTTCGCTTACATCAGCAGTGGGGAAACGATTATAGGTGGATCTGGCAAAAAAACCTATCAAGGCCGAGTTGTGCACGTGTTAAGGTGGAGGTGGACCTATTAGGAGAATTCCCAAATAGGATTAACATACGAATGAGAAAGAAAAATGGGGAGGTCTTGGAGAAATGGATAAGAATCAAGTATGACCATCCCAAATATTGTACAAATTGCAAGCTCCCAGGACATAATGATCAGGAATGTTTTATTTTACTTCCTAATTTGTATTCAAAGAAGAAGGATGGATAACAACAGAAGGAAGATCAGGGGAAGGAGGAGACTAAATTGGAGGGGAAAGAAAGATCAAAACTGATAACAACCCAGGAGGAGGGAAACAAGGACAAGCACAAGAATAATGAGGAGTTCTTGCAACAAAAAAGGCAGGAAATTTACAGGGGGAGCATGTCAGGATGGATGGATAAAGGAGAAAATATGGACCCAAAAGCAGTAACACAAAGAATTAAAAACCACAAAACAGTTTGAGATTCTAGAGCAGTCGGAACAAGAGAGGGTGGAGGTTGATGATGCACAAAATGCAGGAAGTAACATGGATGATGAAAAGGTGCAAGAGTTGAACCAAAAAACATCAAATAAGGGTAATGAAAGGAATAGGAAGATTGAAGAAGTATCATCTCAGGCCTCTCAAGAGTCTGTAACAGCAAAGAAGTAGGAGGAGAAATAAGCAGTGGTAGAAAATGCCCTTATAGTATGGCAGCAAGGAGAAAAGAATGAGGCAGGAAAGGAACATGAGATAAGGTCTGAAGCTATTACTCCCATCTCAATAGAAAAGCAATGAGAAATTTCATATTTGCAAGAACTTACACCACTACAGAGGAAGCAGACTCAAGAAAATGTGGAGGATGAAGAGATAGAGGCTAATATTGAAAATGCGGTGCAGGCTGGGGATTTATCCCCAAGAAGGATGGAGGAGATGAAAAATAGAACCAAAAAGGGTAGAATAGGAAAGTCAACACTCCTTTTGCAGGTTCAAACAAGGAGTAGTAAGGGAAGGCAGGGTAGTAGTGATCAATGATTGATAAGATATTATTCTGAAACATCAGGTCGGTTAGAACTCAAAATGCTTTTGAGAGACTACTCGATCTAAACAAAAGGCATCAATACTCTTTTATAGCTCTTATGCAACCTTTCCAAGGACCAGAGGAGATGGAACAATATAAAAGAAAATTGGGATTTCAACAAGGAGTAGCTAATTGTTCAGCCAAAATTTAGATTTTTTGGAGGGAGGAATGGCATGGCAAGTGGTGATGGATAATATACAATAATTAACAATGTCTTTTGAATATTGCAACAGGAAGCTTATGATTACATCAGAATATGCAAGATGCTCTGCACAGGAAAGATTGGAATTATGGGATAGTTTGGAGTTTTTGGCAGAGGCTCACTTGAGTCCTTGGTTAGTGGGAGGAGATTTTAATGTTATTATAAATAAAGAGAAAAAACTTGGAGGAATACCATTTATGCAAAGTGAGGGATAGGACTTTGCCCAGTGTATCACCAATTGTACACTTATGGAGATGAGAACAATAGGGAGAAAATACACATGGTGGAATGGAAGAACTGAGGAGGATATCTAGTATAGTTTTGGGTCAAAAATTTGGGTCGGGTGCTACATTACTTATTTTTTCTATTTCTTTTGCCTTTTCTTTAGATGTAGATTTGTTTGATATTAGTAAAACGGGCCACGAGCCCATTGTTTAATTAAAAAAAAGCTTCATAAGGCACCATCTTGGTGGTAGAATGATAACTATTATTATATGCAAACTCAATAAGAGGTAGGTGTTCATCCCAACTTCCTCTGAAGTCTAGTACATGCCTGTAACATATCTTCGAGTGTCTGAATGGTGCGCTCTTCTTGGCCATCTGTCTGGGGATGAAAAGTTGTGCTCAAGTTAACCTGCGTGCCCGAACCTTTCTGAAATGACTTCCAAAATCTAGCTATGAACTGGGCCCCAGTATCAGAAATGATAGACATTAGGACATCGTGCTGATGGATTATCTCGTTGATGTACAACTGAGAATAATCTTCAGCTGAAAACATAGTCTTGTTTGGAAAAAAATGAGTTGATTTTGTTAACCAGTCGACAATGACCCAAATAGAGTCAAATTTACGTCTGGTGAGAGGCAAACCTGTAACAAAATCCATATTGATTTCTTCCCATTTCCACATAGGCACGTCTATCTCCTGAGTCAGCCCACCAGGTTTCTATGTTCAGCTTTTACCTGCTGGCAATTAGGACACTGTAATGCCCTAAAAACCCTAAGATTAGACCTGGGAGTTGAAAAGGAGAAAACAGGATTTTTTGCACTAGGTCACAGAACGAGTCATCCTGTGACCCTGTGGGATAGACCACGAGTCGTGGAGTGACTCGTGGTGAGGTGCTAGACTTAAGTTGGAAAGTTTTGATTTTGGGGTGACCATGGACATGAACACGAGTTGTGATCAGCACCACAACTCGTTGAGTCAGTCATGGCCAAGGATGAGGTGAAGGAAGAGGAAATTTTGGCTGCGAAGACACCGAGTGGTGACCACAAGTCATGGTCACCAGTAACGACTCGTGTAGTTCCCTGTGATGAGCCCTAAGTGAAATATTGGTAGTGTCTATGATGGTTGGTGGCCACGAGTCGTGGCCTTGGATGATGACACATCCAATCCCTCATTAGGACTGGCAATCAGTTTTTCTCTGCGAATTTAGTAAGAGCTTATCTGTAATTTCTATGATCTTAAGACCTAAACAATGTCGTTTTAAGATATAAATAGTAATTTTTAAGAGGGTAAGTTCATTCTAGGCTATTCCTATTCATGCATGCAAGGGGCTTTGAAGAGGTGATCAAGTCTAGTCCTCCAAGTTCTTCATCAATTCTTCTTTGGGAAACCAAAGGAGTTGTAGAATCAGTCATTCTCAGGTATGTAGGGTTATGAATGGGTGAATTTGCTCACACCCATGCCCAATCTCTCTCTAATTCATGGAATCTTATTGATAATTCTATGGGGTTTTATCTCAATTCTTATGAAATCCTTATGACTACCTATGGGTTAATCCTTTTATGTATGAATTCATGTTTTAAGAATCATGGGCAGATTTTATAACTATTTAGATTTAAATTTTTTTACAAAACTATGCCCAATTAGGTATGTTTCATGATAAATCAAGTGATGTTTCTACTTTGATCTTGATGTTCTTTAACCTATTATGATTTATGAATTATGATATGATTTCTCTCAAATGCTCATCATGAATTTATGAATATCAAGTRTATAATATTTTACAAGTATGCATGAACCTCATGAWTTATGATTTGTGATTATGACCGACTCACGGGCCTTACCTTCATGGCTAGTTCACGTATTTCAAGCATGCTTATGATTATCATGATTTTAAATAGCTTGTGAATCTCATGTATATTATCCTATGAGCACTATATATATTTTGGGAGTAGTATTTAACACCGAGTAAACCGGGGGTCCAAGCATACCCCGAGTCTCAAAAAACTACACGCCAACGTAGCCACGATGGGACCTTCATGTTACTGCCTCCTTTTCCCAAATGGGTCCTCTGTTGTAATATTCCACCTCTTTCATGGTTCTACCCTTGGCAAGGTATGAGATCCCTCCTAACTAGGGGTTTATAGGTCGGGCTCCATGTATGCTCATATGGGGTATGTCAGTTATAAGAATATCTCATTGTTCCTCATGATTTATATATGGTTATGGCTATACACTTTGGCACAAGTCACGTTTTCATAATGTTAGAGGCTTTCAGACTTTACGTAGTAATAAGCTTGTTATATATTATGTGAATTCCGATTATGATGTTATGCTATCATTAAACTTCCGTTTTGTTCATAATGTTAAGTATTTCACTTTATTTGATTGAGTTAGATGTATGTTCATGTCATGGGTCGACTTGGAGTCTCTCGAGGCTCCTTGTCCCGTATCTCAATTTGGGCCTATGTTCGGGCCATAAAAAACTTGGTATCAGAGCAATAGGTTCTAGTGTCCTAGGGTGTCTGAAAGCCGCGTTAAGTAAAGTCCATTTCATGGGTGTGAAGCGCGCCACGCTTATGACGAAGGGGCTTTGAGACGTTTAGGAAATTTTCCCTTCTTTCATGATCTATATGACAACACAAAGGTTGGAATTCTCAAAACTAGAGTATGAATTTAAAACAAATGCCGAAGAAAAACTAGGAAACTAATTGAAAGACAAAACAAGAATTAAAAGATATAGATTTGACAAGATCCAAGTAACAACGAATTGGCTGTAGGTAAACCAAACGTCTTTACTTGAGGAACTAATCAAGTTTAGAATTAGATCTTGACCGCTTCGTGAGTAAAGTTAGACAACAATTAGTAAGTTTACTAATCGCCTTCTAAGAATACCAAGAAGAAACCAAAGATATCAAGAAAGAAAATTATCATACTACCATAAACTATGAACTAGTTAGGTTGCAAGATAAATCAAAAGGTAATCTGCCACAAAGGTTCAAAAGAACTCTCAAATATATTAATATTCAAAATCTCATTTTATGAATGAATAAAGACCCCTTTATATAGTAATGAAGAAGGAGTTGGTAAAAAAATATCAT
>JACEIK010000509.1:31359-43465 GCA_018107945.1 Datura stramonium | reverse complement strand
AAAAAATATTGCAGTATTTTCTCCATTTAGGGGCTGATTTGGGCTCCATTTCATCTCCTCTTGGACTTTAATTTGGGCCTTCAAATAGATGTAAGACTTGAAAAAAATATCTTCATTGGGATTGAGATCTTCTTCCATCAAAAAACACTTTTTAATAGCTAATTCCATCCTATTAAGTTGGTCTTCAAATTTCCTTTTTTGGGATCTTGTCATGGGTCCTCTTGGAACTTCCTAAGCTTCCTTAGTTGATGATGAGTTGCCATGGATGTTATCATTCCCCTCTTCTTCAATAGAATTCATCCTCGAATTCAATGCTGCGTGAAATAAAGAAAGATCAGCAACATTAAAGGTAGCACTAACTTGATATTCACTAGGGAGATCAAGTTTGAAAGCATTGTCTCCAATTTTTTCAAGGACTTCAAATGGACCATCTCCTCTTGGGTGTAACTTGGATTTTATTTTGGTATGAAACCTTTATTTCCTAAAGTGCACCCACACTAGATTCTAGGCTTAAAAACAATATATTTTCACCCCTTATTTCTTCTTTAGGCAGTTTGTTCATTCTTCCATTCAATTGCAAGCCTTGTTTGCTCAGGAATCTTCTTCATCATTTCAGCCTTCTTCTTTACCGTAATCTTGTTGATGGCTGGAAAATACAAACGCATCCTCCAAGATCCATCCTTATTGGGCACCAATAGAACAGGAACAGAGCAAGGACTCATGCTCTCTCGTAAAAACCCCTTTTTAAGTAACTCTTCAACTTGTCTTTGCAACTCTTTTATCTCTTCAGGATTACTTCTATAAGCAGGTCTATTTGGAATTTGGGCTCCAGGTATAAAGTCAATTTGTGCTCAATGTCACGCAAAGGTGGTAGACCATTAGGAATATCCTCAGGAGAAATATCAGCAAAATCCTGCAAAAGAGAAGTAACACTACTTGGCAAAGAAGAAGTTAGTATCTCAGAATTAATCAAGACTTCTTTATAAGAAAGTAGTATTATGGATAGTCCCTCTTTTATTGCATTCAAACACTCCTTGGATTTTATATAGAAACTCTCTTTTTTATTTTCCTTAGCCTCTTTCCTCTCACCAAAATTTCTTTTTTTCACTCGAGCCCTCTTTTACCTCTTTTATTGTGTTTTTGACCTCTTTTTCTCTCTCTTGGCCATCTCTCTTTTTTTTGCTAACTCTTGTCCTGAACTCCTTTCTTCTCCCTCAAGCTCACTTTTATTCCCTCCCTTTTTTCCCATTGATTCCTGCAATCTCTTTTGATCTTCAAATACTTGAGAAGGAGTTAAATGTGCAAGAGTATACTTCTTTCCATTAAGCTCAAGCGAATATCTATTATTTCTTCCATCATGAAAAGTATGCCTATCAAACTGCCATGGACAACCAAGCAAGATATGACAAGCTTGCATAGGAATCACATCACGAAGAGTTTCATCCTCATACCTACTAACATTGAATGAAATCATGCATTGTTTGTTGACTTTCAATTCACCACTATTATTCAACTATTGGAGTCTATAGGGCTTAAGGTGTTTCATGCATGCAAGCCCTAACATATTGTTATACCCTGGAAACCCGAGGATTAGACCCGAGAGTCAAAATGGAGGAAAAACTAAAATTTCGCACCATATCACAAAATGATCCGTGAAATGGCTCATGAGGAGAGTGACCACGAGTGGTGAAGTGACTCATGGTTAAGCAGGGCTTGGCAAGGAGTTGGGTGAGGCTACAAGCATGACCACGAGTCGTGGTCAGACCTCACGACTCATGAGATCATTCGTGGCATGGATTGAATGGTTTAGGCAGTGGGGATCACGGGTGGTGACCACGAGTCGTGGTCAACCACCACGATTCATAGGGTCCCTCGTGGGGTCCTCTGAGTGGAAATGGGCAGTAGACTCAATGACTCCAGGCCACGAGTCATTAGCCCTGGCCATGAGTCGTCCAGTCCCTCGTGGGGACTGGTAGTCAGCCAAATTCTGCGATTTTAGTAAGGGCTTTTTCGTAATTCCTAAGTCCTATGGGCCTATACTACGTCGTTTTAACATTAGAAAGGGTGGTTTAAGAGGGAAAAGACTAGACTAAGTCCTCATTCATGCATGCAAAGGTTTGGAAAGGTGATAGAAGGGTGATCTAGGTGATTTTAAGGTGTTCTTCATCAATTTTCTCTTGGGCAATCTAAGAGGTTGTAGAATTCAACTTCTCTCACGTATGTAGGGTTATGAGTGGGTGTCTTCTTCCACACCCATGCCCAATTTCTATCTAAATATGATTCCTATGATCAAGTTATGGGGTTTTTACCCAATTGTATAATTATTCAATTTCTATACATGGGTACAATTAGATTATGTTTTTATTGATAAATTGTGAAGCATGGGTAGATTTTAAATTATTTTCAATCAAAATTGTATTTTCTAGTTTTATGAAATTAAAGGCCCATGGATGAGAAGTTCATGAAGGAAAAGTATGATGATGAATGTATGATGACGATGAGGTTTGATGATGAAAAAGCATGTTTCTAAAGCTACCCATGATTATGATATTGTTTTTAAAATGAATTGAGTAGATCCAAGCATGATAAAGTTTTGGGCAAAACCCTTATATCAAGTATGATGATGTAGTATATCTAAAGCAAGCTTACCACATGGTTTTTGGAGTAAAGGCTCCCACTTATCTTTGAGCTTGTGGTATGTTTTGAAATAAAGCTTCTCATATGCATGAATTCATAATTGAGTTATATGTCATTATTGAGCTCGTTTTCATACGATGTTGAGTTTATGCATGATTTCATCTTGAGTTTCGTCAATAGACGATGTTGAGCTTCGTTATGTATGATGTAGAGCATTTCTTGTGTTGGGAGAAGAGTCTAGCACCGAGCGGGTTAAGGGTCGATCACCCTATGCCCCAGAACTATGCACCAACTTAAGTTGATACTATTATATTATTGGGACCTCCCTTGTGAGCTATCCCCGGCCCAAATAGCCCATGAGCTTGATATCGATATCATGGTAGCATCCTTAGCCCTAGCAAGGTTTTGGATGATTCTGCCCACTTGAGTGTAATAGTCAGGACCACGTAAGCTCTATCATGGTATGTTGATTAAATGACGAGTCTCTCATTGTCTATATAATTCAGATTTGCATATCCATTACTCATGGTTGTTATTTTATACATGCATGTTCTAAAAGCAAAGTTTGACTCATTGTTCAGCTTTTCTTATAAATGTCATATTTCATCTTTGAGTCATTCGACTCAGTTATGATATTATGAAGCTATGTATTGTCATGTTATGAAAAGATTATGATTTCAAAAAGAATGCATGCAAGGTCTCCTCTCATATTTGAAAGCTTATGATATGTTATGAAATGCTTTAAATGATTTACTTTACTTAAGCGGTTTTACTTACCTTGCATACTTGGTACACTCCACGTACTGACCCGCATACTCTATGTTGTATCATTTCATGATACAGGACCCAGCTCCCAGGCTCATCCCCGCTCGTAGTCAGTTGTCGGAGTTAGTACCTGCTTGATTGGTTAGTCCTCATCCTTCGAGGGCTATACTTTCAGTTATCCTTATGTATTTTCAGCTTCAGTATTATTGAGTTAGTTGGGATCTTGTCCCATCAACTCATCCAGATTAGAGGCTTTTTAGACTTATGTATGTATATAGCTTCGGATGCTTATTCTGATTTTATGTTGAGTTAGACTTCCGCTGAGTTTTTATTGTTGATTCTTCAGTTTATTAATTGAGTTAGATGTATGCTTGTGTCATGGGTCGACTTAGGGTCTCTAAGGGTCCCTTGTCCCGTGTCTACGATCCGAGCCTCCATACGGGTCGTGACTCATATCTACCAAGTGTGAACTCACCACATTAGCACAACTACCACTATCAATAATCATAGAACAAGTTTTTCCCTTTATCCCACACCTAGTATGGAATATATTCTCCCTTTGTTCATCACTATCAATTCCCAAACTAATAGACATAAGCCTCCTAACTACCCCAATCAAACTTTGGTTAAAAGAAAGTTCTACACCATCTTCACTCTCACCTTCACCTTCTTCCTCTTTCTCACTCTTTTCACTCTCATATTCTACTTCAAGAATATTCCTAGCTACCCTAACATGACCATCATTAGGCATTTCTACATCATGTTCACTCATACCTCCCTCTTCTTTCTCATCCTCACTTCTTTCACTTTCATATTTTCCATCTTATCTCAAGATAATGTTTCTTCTAGTTGGACATTCATGCATCATATGCCCTCTCCCATGACATTTATGACATTGAATGGAACTAGAAGGTTTAGATGACTTAGGAAAAAAGATTTACCTCCCTCTTTCTCATCTACTTTACTCTTGCCTTTGTCTTCTTGAGGTCTAAAAGATACTTCTTCTTTTGACCATGACTTCTTGGAAATGGTGTTTGATTGATTCCTCCATGAACTAGCCTGATGTCTCTTTTTATTTTGCTTTTCTACTTTTACAGCCAAATCTACTAATTCATCTAAAGTTAAATATGATTGTATCTCTACTACATCAGTTATTAGTCTATTTAAACCATTAAAAAATCTATCCATAGTAGCCTCTTCGTCTTCCATGCAATTATCTTAGATCATAGTCATATCCATAGCCTTGAAGTATTCATCAACAGTCATGGTTCCTTGCTTCATTGATTGAAGACGTTGTTGCGGGTCTCTTTGAAAATGTGAAGGCACAAACCATTTCTTCATGACTCCCTTCATCTCAGCCCAAAAAGCAATGGGTGGTTCTCCATATTATTGTCTATCCCTTCTAAGCTTTTTCCACCAAATAGAAGCATAGTCAGAAAATTCAATAACAGCAAGCTTAACCTTCTTACCTTCCGAAAATAGTTGTGACAATCAAAAATGGCCTCAACTCTACTCTCCCAATCAAGGTACAAATTTGGATCTCTTGTGCCCTTGAAAGATGGCATCTTCATCTTTATGTTATTTATGTCGTCCCCTTCTAATCTAGCTTGTTGTCCCTTTCTATCTCTCCCTATCCTATCTATATTTACATCAAAATTATCAGCTAAATTGTAAATAGGATTTTCTTGATTCACAATGGGGGCATGGGGTACATGTCTTCTATTTTGAGGTTTAGGATTATTTTGGGGTGGTACAACAGGTTGATTTCCCCTCCTAAATTCAGCTATTGTCTCATTTTATTCAGCAATGGCATCCTTTATTTCTTGGAATTGTAAGTTCCATATTTCAAATTTTTGGTGCATAGCTTGTAAAGTAAGATCATTTCTTGCTCGTATCCGCTTCTTGAGTAGCCCTCCTTTCACCATCGCTCTCACTTGTATTAGACATCTTAAAGAAAATAGTGTGTCACTCAAACTTGGCTTTTTTCCCTCAATTGTTCTCACCCACTCTTGCCTTTTTCCTCCAAAATGACCTTTGGAAATAGACTTCGTGGATTTATACTTAACCTCACCAGTGTCAAGTCCTTATTAGTAAAATAAGAAATTTTGGGGCACAAAAAAAGTGAAGAACCAACCCTAGGAAGAATAGGATTTAGTTGAAACAAGACTCAAACAAAAGAAAAGAATTTTAGAACAAGATAAAGATCTAGGATCTCCTCTTCTTGTGCTATCAAAAACCTCTCTTTCTTTCCTTTTTTCTTTTGAACAATTAGATGAGGAAAATTTTTTTGAAGAGCAATAAAAAAAATTCTTTTTTTAAATGTTTCTGTTCACTAGCACAATAGTGTTTTTTTAATGTTACTATTCACTGCTACGGTAATGTTTTTTTTTAATTTTTTTTTTGCTCTTTGTTCAAGAAACTCCCAAGTTTATCAGGAGTGGAATCTTGATAAAACCACTCTGATACCACTTGATAACACAAAGGTTGAGAATCCCAAAACTAGAGTATGAACTTAAAACAAATGCGGAAGCAAAACTAGGAAACTAATTAAAAAGACTAAACAAGAACTAAGAGATATGGATTTGACAAGATCCAAGTAACAACGAATTGGCTAAAGGTAAACCAAACACCTTTACTTGAGGAACTAATCAAGTTTAGAATCGTATCTTGACCGCTTCGTGAGTAATGTTAGATAATAACTAGTAAGTGTACTAATCGCCTTCTAAGAATACCAAGAAGAAACCAAAGATATCAAGAAAGAAAATTATCTTACTACCACAAACTATGAACTAGTTAGGTTGCAAGATAAATCAAAAAGTAATCTGCCACAAAGGTTCAAAGAATTCTCAAATATATTAATATACAAAATCTGATCTTCATGAATGAACAAAGACCCCTTTATATAGTAGTGAATAAGGGGTTGGTCAAAAGATATCATAAATGAAAATGATACTTCCTAAGATCTATAAAACTACAACACACAATATCCTATGAAGTCAATATAGAAAAAAACAACTATTAAATGGCATAGAAGGCTGCCACACACAAAGTCCTAGGAGTCAACATAGAATAAAACAACTTTAAATATAATTCTAAAAACTAATATAAAAAATGCTGCAGTATTTTCTCCATTTAGGGGATGATTTGGGCTCCATTTCATCTCCTCTTGGACTTTAATTTGGGTCTTCAAATTAGATGTAAGACTTGGAGAAAATATCTTCGTTGGGCTTGAGAACTTCTTCCATCACAAGACACTTTTTAATAGCTAATTTCAGCTCATTTAGTTGGTCTTCAAATTTTCTTGTTTGGGATCTTGTCATGGGTCCTCTTCGAACTTCCAAAGCTTCCTTAGTTGATATGAGTTGTCATGGATGTAATCAGGAAGTCATTTTTTCTATGCGAATTTAGAAAGGGCTTATCTGTAAGTCATATGATCATAAGACCTAAACTACGTTGTTTTAAGATATGAATAGTGAGTTTTAAGAGGGGTAAGTTCATTCTAGGCTATTCCTATTCATGCATGCAAGTTTAGGGGCTTTGAATAGGTGATCAAGTCTAGTCCTCCAAGTTATTCATCGATTCTTCTTTGGGAAATCAAGGGAGTCGTAGAATCAGTCATTCTCAGGTATGTAGGGTTATGATTGGGTGAATTTGATCACACCCATGCCCAATATCTCTCTAATTCCTGTAATCTTATTGATAATTCTATGGGGTTTTATCTCAATTCTTATGAAATCCTTATGACCTACCTTTGGGTTAATCCCTCTTATGTCTGAATTCATGTTTTAAGAATCATGGGAAAATTTTATAACTATTTAGATTTAAATTTTTTTTACAAAACTATGCCCAATTATGTATGTTTCATGATAAATCAAGTGATGTTTCTACTTTGATCTTGATGTTCTTTAACCTATTATGATTTATGAATTATGATATGATTTCTCTCAAATGCTCATCATGAATTTATGAATATCAAGTRTATAATATTTTACAAGTATGCATGAACCTCATGAWTTATGATTTGTGATTATGACCGACTCACGGGCCTTACCTTCATGGCTAGTTCACGTATTTCAAGCATGCTTATGATTATCATGATTTTAAATAGCTTGTGAATCTCATGTATATTATCCTATGAGCACTATATATATTTTGGGAGTAGTATTTAACACCGAGTAAACCGGGGGTCCAAGCATACCTCGATTCTTATAAAACTACCCGCCAACGTAGCCACGATGGGACCTTCATGTTACTATCCCCTTTTCCCAAATGGGCCCTATGTTGTAATATTACACCTCTTTCATGGTTCTACCTTTGGAAAGGTACGAGATCCCTCCTGACTAGGGGTTTATAGGTCGGGCTCCATGTATGCTCATATGGGATATGTCGATTATAAGAATCTCTCACTGTTCCTCATGATTTATCTATGGTTATGGCTATATACTTTGGCTCAAGTCATGTTTTCATAAATTTTTTCTCTTATGAGTATGATTATGTATGATTTACGAATGTTTTGAAGACCTTGAACCTTACATTTGCATTATGATGTTTAAGTTACGATCACGTTGTCATACTCCTATGAACTTTTATGTATTTTAAATGTCCGTTTTACTTACCTTACATACTTGGTACATTCCACGACCGCATACTCTATGATGTATCATTTTATGATGCAGGCTCCGATCTTTAGACTCAGCCCCGTCATTAGCCAGTTTCCGGAGTCAGCATCCAGTTTTTGTTGTGAGTCTTCATCTCTCGAGGACCATTCTTTATTAGTTATCCTTGTACTTTCAGTTTTCAGACTTGTCGGGTTAGTTGGGGGTGTTGTCCCATCAACCCATCAGATATGTTAGAGGTTTTCAGACAATACGTAGTAATCAACTTGTTATGTATTATGTGAATTCTGGTTATGATGTTATGTTATGATTAAACTTTTGTTATGTTCATTATGTTAAGTCTTCCACTTTATTTAATTGAGTTAGATATATGTTCATGCCATGGGTCAACTTGGACTCTCTCAGGGCTCCTTGTCCCTTGTCTTGATCCGGGCCTATGTTCGAGTCGTGACAGACACAATGCTACAAACTCTCTTTCTTCATCCTATGTCACCAATAGATCTCTTTTATATAATAAAACATTATCGTCGAGCCCGAGTGAAGAGAATAATGGGAGTAATGTACCTCTTCCATAATTTGCTGACAAAGCTCTGCCATATCTGGAACGCAGAGTCGACCTTTGAATCTCAAAAATCCATCCCCTGTTATCTCAAATGATAACAACCCTACTTGCTATACTCTATTTCTAAGTTGTACCAAGCTAGGGTCTTCATACTGTCTCTCTTTCACTTCCACTACCAGAGATGACACTGTAGTATTCTGAATCACAACCCCACTATCATCTGAATCTACTAACAAAACTGCTAGACTAGCCAACTGGTACAACTCTCGAGCCAATTCTCTCTCTTTTGGCCTCAAATACGATAAGCTGCCCATGGATCTTCGACTAAAGGCATCAACTACAATGTTAGCTTTCCTTGGATGATATAATATATCTATGTCATAGTCCTTCAGCAACTCATGCCACCAGCGTTGTCACAAATTCAGCTCCTTCTTCTTAAAAATATACTGAAAACTCTTGTGATCAGTAAAGATGTCTACATGAAAACCATATAAGTAATGCCTCCAAATCTTCAAAGCATGAAAAACTACAGCTAATTCTGGATCATGGGTGGGGTAGTTCTTCTCGTGCTTCCTTAACTGCCTTGAAGCCTAGGCAATTACCTTGCCATGCTTTATCTGAACACATATTAACCTACTACCTGAAGCATCACAATATACAGCGTAGCCCTTGGAACCTTCTGGAAAAGCTAATACTGGTGTAGATGCCAGTCTGTCCTTCAACTCATGGAAACTCTGTTCACAAGCCCCAATCCGCTGGAACTCAATTGCTTTCTAGGTCAGCCTTGTCAATAGTGCTGATAGGGTAGAGAACCCCTCTACAAATCTCCTGTAATACCTTGCTAACCTCAGAAAAATGCGAACTTCAATTGGAGTTGTGGTTTCGGGCCAAGTCTTTGCAACCTTTTTTGAGTCAACCTGAATGCCTGCATCTGACACAATATGGCCCTAGAAAGCTACAGAATTTAACCAGAACTCACATTTCGAAAACTTTACATATAACTTGCAATCTCTAAGGACCTGGAATACTGCTCGTAGGTGATTTCTATGTTTACCTTCTAAACATGAATATACCATAATTTCATCAATAAACACTATCTTGAACAAATCTAAAAATGGCCTGAATATGTTGTTCATCAAATTCATAAACACTGTTTGGGCATTCATCAATCCAAAAGACATAACTAGGAACTCAAAATGGCCATATTTGGTTCTAAAGGATGTTTTCGGAATATCCTTCTCCCGAATCCGTACCTGGTGGTATCCTACCTTAAGTCAATTTTCAAGAAATATTTCGCCCCCTACAACTAATCAAACAAGTCATATATTCTCAGTAGGGGATACCTGTTCTTAATGGTAACTTTATTTAGCTGCCGATAATCTATACACATCTGCAGTGAGCCATCTTTATTTTTCATGAATAAGACGGGTGCACCCCAATACAAAGCATTAGACCTGATGAAGTCTTTATCTAACAAGTCCTTCGGTTGTTCCTTCAATTCCTTCAACTTGGCAGGAGCCATTTTGTACAGAGGAATAGATATGGGCTATGTAACTGGTAGCGTATTAATGGGGAAGTCAATTTCCCGTTCTGGAGGAATATCAGGAAGCTCATCTGAAAATACATCTGGGAACTCACTAACCACCGGGATAGACTGAAGAGTCAGGGATTCTGCCTGCACATCCAAAGCCCTAACAATATAATAAGTATAGCCCATTGCAATCAGCTTTCTTGCCTGAAGATAGGATATGAACCTACCTTTTGGTGTAGCTACATTGCTTTTCCATTCATGCACTATCTCCCCCATAAAGTGAAATCGGACAGTCTTGGACCAGCATACAACATTTACATAACATGGCGCTATCCAATCCATGCCCATAATTACATCGAAATCAATTATCTCTAGCTCTACTATGTCTGTAAAGGATTGGCAGCCAAGAATCTCCACCATATAACCTCGATAGATTTTCCTAGCGACAATAGATTCACCAACAGGTGTAGACATAGAAAATGGTTGCTGGAGTAACTATGATACTATACCAAACTTATGTGCCACTAGCGGAGTAACATAAGACAAGTTAGAGCCTAGATCTATCAAAGCATAAACTAAGTGGGAGCAAACATGCAATGTACCTATCACAACATCTGGCGACGTCTCAAAATCTTTTCGCCCTTATATTGCATAAGTACAATATATACCACTACCAGAACTGGATGCTCCTGATCTACCTCTACCTCTGCCTGCTGGAGCTGAGGTTCTGAGCCCTGTAGAAGGTACTATAGCATGTGCCCCTGTCGAGGACCTACTCTGCACGTCCTTATCACTCTGATATCTAGTCAGACAATCCCTCATTATGTGACCCTCCTATCCATATGTATTAAAAACAGTAGAGCCATATCTGCATCTCCTAAAATGCCACCAACTACAGGTGCTACAATGCAGTACAACAGACCTGATCTAATCTGAACCTCTCTGCTGCTATGAGCCTGACGCTCACAAATTCTCACTGGGACCTAACTATCCACGACGATCTGATCTACTACCCTTCTGTTACTGAGGTGAAGGCCTAGGTGTCCTACCAAATAAAGAAGGCTTGGGTCCACCCTGAAACTCTGCCTGTAAATCAGTGGGTCTAGCCCTTCGTCGCTGCTCCTGACTTACCCTCTCAGCTTCATACTGTTGCTGCCTGATTCCTTCTATATTCTGAGCATAATACTGAATGCGCGAGATGTCCATGTCCTCTCACAATATGGCTATAATACAGGCCCCCACATACTTCTAAGAAAGCCCCATAATGAACCAGTGTACCCTGGCTGGCATAATATCAACAAAATGTTAGCGCGTATCTAGCCAAGGCATCAAACCTCAGTGCGTACACTTAGACACTCATCCTACCCTTCTCCAGATGTAAGAACTGGTCTACTAGAGCCTTTCTGATCACTTGAGACAAATAGTGATCTATGAAAGCTATAGAGAAACTAGACCAAGTGGGTTGTTGCACCCCGTAAATTCTCGACATGTATATGACCTATTCGCATGTTGGTTAAGAGTTTTTGAATGCCATACATGCTGGTGAAGGGCCCGGGGAAAGACTGGATAAGCGACACGTTGAACCATCACAAGAGGAGGATGGCAGACCTCCTCCGCGATGGCCAACGTGCCACGGAGGCTCACCTCCACGATGGTCAACGTGCCACGGAGTCTCACCTCTGCGATGGCCAACGTGCCACGGAGGTGAGGTGCAGCCCCAAATATAAAAGCCTCCAAACTTTGGTTTAAATGTTAAATTTCATAAAATTTCCAGAAACTCACAGAGAGAGTAACCAAGAAATAGAGGGTGTGAAGGGTATGCTATAATTTCCTTCCGATTACGTCGTTATACACGGTCCAAACTCGTTATAACCTTGGGTAGTGAGGTAATAAGTAGCGAGGATCATTCCTATGGGTTTAGTTTCAGGAAATTTGGCCGGCGAACTGTCGTGCTACCGAGCTAAGGTAAGTGGAATTGCTCCAAATTAGTGTCAA
>JACEIK010000509.1:0-23303 GCA_018107945.1 Datura stramonium | reverse complement strand
GGGCCGGTAGAGGTGCTCGTAGTTAGTAGGCGAGTGGAGTGATTTACTTTTGGATGGTTTTGACCCGGGTAGGGGTATATAGATTGTGTGTTGGTTGGCAACTTCCGGCTTATGGGGGCTAGTATAGGTCCTTGCATGTTATATATGTATATACATGTTATTTATTAGCTGATTGATAGTAGGAAGCCACGTCGACAGGTATGCTTCTACCTTACCTTCAGTACAGATAAGCTTATTTCATATCCCGCCAACCCAGACAATTTCAGGTACTTTCTGCTATTCAGAACTACCAGTATTATTGCTTATATTCAGTTATGTCCAGTTTGCTTTACATACTCAGTACCAGTGGTACTGACACCCACTTGGGGCGCTGCATTACTTGCCTGTAGGTACTCACAGACGAGGAGTCGACCCCTCGTGATTCCAGCCAGCACAGAGTCATCAGCTCCTGTCATCCGGAGCTCGATAGTTAGAGCTCTACTCTATTTTCTTTTGTTATACAGTACGGGTAGGCCGGGGCCCTGTCCCGACCATCTTATCAATATTCTTAGAGGCTTGTAGATTGTGTATTCTGTGTGGTTAGCTGTACCGGTCGTGTGAGGCCGTGTGTACGTTTTAGCTTATTTATGATGGCCGTGTGGGGCCTTATTCAGTTGGTAGTGGTGACCGTGTCGGTCACGTAGCGGTTTAGCACCTTTTTTCTTGATTTAGAAATAACTAGACAGCATGGTGGCCTTGTTGACCCGCATAGGTTCCCTTATGTTGAGTTGGTTCTAGTTAGTTGTTGTGGTTGTATGGGTGGCTATAGGCCTAGCCGGCTGGGGGATGTATTTACAGCCGTTATATAGCCCGTTGATTCCATGAATCAGAGTTAGAGCCAGTCAGGCACCGGGAGTGCTTAGGCTCAGTAGTTTAGCAATTCAGGTCCTAGTAGGACACTAGGTGCCAGTCATGCCCCCTAAGGCGGGGTGTGTCATGGGTGGAGGTGCATCCCTTCCTCTAGACCTTTCCCAACTCTCGTACCACAAAACTGCTATATCTCATAGCTGAAATACCGCTTGCTCAACTGACTCTGTGGATGAAGCATGCATAACCCTGAATATCCTATGCAACTGATCTATGAAGTCTTTAGGATCCTCCCTACGGTCTATCCTCGTAAATTTCGGAGGAATCAAGGCAAGAAACTCACAAACCCTCAAACCTTCGAGCCCCTCAGTAGGCTTAGCAACAACTGGTACTACAGGTTGACGTTGAGCAGCCATCATCTGAGCCAGCGTACATACTGCACTCCTAACATCTTTGTCTAAAGGTTCAGGAAGAATTGAAAGTGGTGTCAGTTCTTCTGTTTCCCTAGGAGGCTCCTGGTGCCCTGGAGAGTGCTGGGAAGATCAAGAAGATGTCTCCCTTTCGCCCTCGGGCTGGGCTGTCCCCAACTATGGTACCCTCTCCTTCTTTTGTATCTAACTCACAGTTGGATGTAGTATATCTTATATCAGATACCTCTATAGACAGATATAACAATATAAGCTTAGGGACTCAACCCTATATAACTCATCTCTACAGCACGATCTAAGAAGAGGGAGGGGTAACCATACTATCATGCCTCGTAGCTTCCTGCCTATAAAATATGGTGCACAACACATTTATAAACAAGACTCTAGTATATATGGCTTGCGGACTTCCCTAGGATATGACGTTGCTCCAATACCAAGTTTTTCACGCCCCACCTTGGGTGGCGTAACTGGCACCTAATGTCACACTGGTCTCTAAGACGACCTAGCTGGACATATACACTTATGGTGCATACCAGTAGCACATAATCAGGAAAACCAATGGCTATATCTTAGCTCAAAACATAGTCGTAGGCCGATAAGGTAGCAACACAACACCTACAGCAAATCAGTGAACCCAACAGTTATAATAGTAATATCATCCTATGCGGGCTAACAAGACCACCATGTTGTCTAAATCATAATAAAAGGAAATACAAGCATATATATACATATACACCAAGCCCACAAGGTTGCTACTAGCAACAATTAGGCCCCATATGACTAACAACGCAAGTCTAACAAAACCCGTAGTCTGCAAGCCTCTAAAGAGTATGCCCCGACCTACCTACTATACAGCAAAAGATAGGCTAACCTCTGACAAAAGGCAACTCCGAAGGAAGGGAGCTGACTAGTCTGATGGAGTTGAATGGCTACTAAGGAGGTTTAGGAACCTATGTTAGAACCTACAGGCAAGAATGCAGTGCCCAATGCATGGGAGTCAGTACAATTGTATCAAATATGCAAGGAAGTAATAATAATAACTGAACAAAAGCTAATAGAGAAACTGAAGGTAATCAACAGTAAGGGTCATAAATTAACTTGTACGATCTCACAAACATGAACAATGACTAGCAGGTAATATTCAAACAAGAACCTAACCGAGCCCCCATAAGCCTAGAAGGTACAAGTAGCACAGAATAACCTACCTGGCCCCCATAATCCCCACAAGTACAGTTCAATCTATATACCCCTTGGTATTACTGTGGTCACGCAGGTGAACTGTAACTAAAACATGCTCGGTCTCTAAAACTATAACTAAGACCACTGGGATCCTGTAGCTATTTCTGATCCTTCTGGGCTCCTATATCTATATCTGAGCCTTCTAGGCTCCTATAACTGCACACCGAGCATACTAGGCTCTACTGAGGGTCAGTAATGTCGCTATGGCATATGGGAAGTCCATAGGTGAATAGACTTCAATACAACCCTGCAGGCCTCAATCCAGTCCTTTTAGACGTCATATAGTTCCTGTGAGCAATCTGTAGCCTTGTAGGCAATGATACAATTTGGTAATCTCTAGGCCATTCGTTACGGAAGGCAAAGCTAAATAGGGTTAAACCTGACAAGGGATACTGTACTATAACCTCAATTCTACTTGTAGCAGCTAACCACAACACATACGTATGCTCGATTACTACAAAGGTACAAGTTTTATCAACTATACGACGAGAAGTATTTGGTAGGTAGTAGGCCTCCTAACTCTTTATACATTTGGATAAAAAATCCAAGACATTTGACCCAAATTTCAAAAAATTTCTAAAAGTAACTTGGATAGCTTTTGCCGATTTTCCTTTTACAACTTTCTCAACATGAAATCTTAATGTATGATCATTGAGTGATATGAATATCTCATAACACATCCTTCTTATAGTACTAAGACTCAAAAGTATGAGTTTTATCGCTTAAATTATATGGGGTGTTACATATTAATTCTTCACTTAAGTGTTTAGGAGTTTTGGTTCGAATTCAGATCTAATGAAAGAAAGGATTAGGATTCAAATGTGGATAACAAAGAATAGGCTAAAGGCTCAATGGGGTTAACTAGGATTATGCATCAAGGGTAGGTAAAGCAAGGGATTAAAACAATCATTTTCAAAGAATTGACTAAATCATCTCTTACTATTAACATCCCTCATTTCGCGTTGTAAACACACCAGACAAGTTCTAGACATTACATGAAAGAATGAAATACACAAAATCTCACACTCACTGCACATATTCAACTCAAGACATACTTTAACATGTGGGCATTGACCAATACTTTAACATGCTTGAAAATACTCGATTCATTCTAAAACATGATTATAAACATGGGTAACTCGAAAACATGCTTTTCATCAGTAATATCTCATCATACTCAAACATACATTATAAATCTCAACTTTCATGAATTTCTCATAATTGGGTATTTTGATTTATAAAGCTTGGAACATGATTGTAATTGAAAACAATGTAAAAAATGTCCATGAATCAAAATTCATTAATAGAAACATCTTTAAATCATTACAATATAGTAAATTAGCAATCTCATGCATTGGATCAAAACCCCATAGAATCAACAAAGAATTTCATGATTTACAAAGCGAGATTTGGCATGGGAGTGAATGGATTCACCCACTTATAACCCTACATACCTAAAAGAGTTTGATTCCAGCACTTCTCTGATTTCCCAAGGAAGGTTTGAAGAAAAACCTTGAAGGATTAGTCTTGATCACCTCTCATGAATAGGAATGACATCGAATAGATTTTCCCCTCTTAAAATCCACTATTCATATCTTAAAATGACGTAGCTTAGGCCTTAGGATCATAGGAATTACAGAAAAACCCTAACTAAATTCGCAAAAAATAACTGACTGCCAGTCCCAAAGAGAGACTGGACGAGTCGTCGCCCAAGGGAACGAGTCATGGCATCAGTCGTTGAGTGTACTGTCTAATAGATCATCTGGGGCTCGTCACGGGGGACCTCACGATTCATTACTGGTGAGCACGACTCGTGGTCACCGCTCGTCACCTTCACTGCCTAAGATTTCAAATTATTTCCAACCTGCTGCCCACGACTCATCTCACGAATCGTGGGGACTGACCACGACTCGTGGTCAGGTCCGTGGGGACCTCAAATTTCAAAATTTCAACCCAAGACTTGAACCTCACCACAAGTCTCTTCACGACTCGTCGTCTACCCCACTAGTCACAGAACGACGCATTTTGCGACCTGGTGCCAGATTTTCACTTTTCTCCATTTCAACTCCCATGTCTGATCTTTGAGCTTTCGGGGTATAACATATTCAATTTGCAGTATTTGGAACTTCTTTTTGAGAGTGAGAGTCTTACTTGATCAACCCCATACTTCATATCTTACTATATCTGTGAGTGGCAGACTCATTTGCTGGGAGGGTACATGGCTTGTGTATAACTCTACCGATTGTCTGTGTAAAAAGCATTGGTGATGACTTGACTATCTGTTAATAGCTAGATGACATATCTTGATCCCTGTTTATCATGTTTTGTGGTTATTTATAGTGCATGTTATGATTTGGTTCAGGGGAAAAGGATCAAAAGCGTTTTGAGTTTATAGTGCAAATTTTGTTTGATGTTGGCTGTAGTATCCTAGGTTTATTTTCTAGTTAAGCGTCATGTTTAGTTTTTATTTTCTTTACCTGAGGACATAAAAAAGTATTAAGTTGAGGGTGTTGATGTGCTATGAATTTACAGTACTTTCGATGCTTAAACTGAAAATAGCATGGACTTAGGTATGTTTATATGGATATAAGGCACTTTTACTTTGATTTTAGGGAAAATAAGTGTTAGAGCAAAAATGTGCAAAAGAAGCTTTAAAATGCAGAAAATCAACCAAAGTACAAGTCTAAGTACGAGTCATAACTTAATTGTATAGGTCGTACTAGGAACCGTGATGAAAGTCAAAAGGCTGAAGTAAGAGGCAGGCAACATACGACTCTCAGTACGAGTTGTACCAAGATGGTACAAGCCATAACTGGACTTGTGGAATTGTTTAGAGAAAATTACACAAAGGAAGTCTCTTGGTGCGGATGGAGTCGCGGATCGTAGCACCAACATACGAACTGCACCATGAGCCATGGTGAACTTCAGAAATTTTTTAGTACGAGTCATAGAAGGAAGGTACGATTCGTACCACAACACTCGTGGAAAATTTCAGAAGATGTTAGAGTTCTTAGGGTCAAACCACAGAAGCATTGTACATCAAGTAGGACAGAGGTATAAGTTGTACCAACTTTCAAACACTTAGCCAAATCTACAACAGCCAATAATGTATGAGAAGCAGGTATGACCCGTACAATCCTGCTACAGGTCATAGGTCCAGTCGTGACACAGTCGGCACCAGATATGGAAAACTCCCTGTTAGCTTAGGAAAAGGTTTCTAGTGTCTGTATAAATAGCCTTTGCGTTTTATTTTAGTAAGAGGAGGACAAAATTGAGTTAGTAGACGTGTGAAGAACTATTTTTGTGAATTTTTATCAAGTTTTGAGGAGCAATTCTTTAGATGAAATTCTTGATTTCCTACATTATTCTTGAGGTTGTTCTTTAATAATCACATATGATTTCCTTCCAATTGTTATTGTAAGTATTTAATTATGTGTTTGTCTATGAATGCAAATTATAATCTTACAACCATGAGAGGCTAAACCTCCACAACTAAGGGTTGTGGGAATCATGGTGATTTAATGAATTAGGGTTGCACAAAAGTGATTCAAAATCAATGCAAAAGGCTTGTATTGTATTCTCTTTATGTTAAAACGTTTATTAACGGTGTACAACGTTAGGGATTTCCTGAATTTTTTACTTTCTTGAACCTAGAAAAGTAGAGATTAGGAAAAAAGAATTACAATAAAAATTTTATCTTTATGATTATCGTATTAACTTGAGTTGTGGTTGCGGGATAGTTAAATTTGGAACATATTGATAACGGTTAGTTTGAGATCGCTCATGAGACCTAACCCGATGTTTGAGTAAAGTTATCCAATAGGGATGAACCAGTCGTTTGGATGAACCCTTGTTATCAGTTCTACAAGTAGGTATTGGGATTGATCACGTGTGTATACCCAAAGTAGTGATGAACCCATGGGGAATACTTACCCGAGTTGTTTGTAGATATTTATTTAAATCATGAATATAATCTATTTTAATATTGAGTAAAGTTATCCAATAGGATGAACCGCCGTTTGGATGAACCCTTGTTATCGCCTCTACAAGTAGGTATTGGGATTGATCACGTGTGTATACCCAAAGTAGTTAAGAAACCATGGGGAATACTTACCCGAGTTGCTTGTAGATATTTATTTAAATCATGAATATAATCTATTTTAATATTGTTTTATTTAACACCCCCCCTAATTCTGGAAGATAACTTACCAACAAATTCACTCACCGGCATTAGTCAAGATCTAACATATTCCCTGTGGATTCAACCCCAACCTATTAAAGGTTGTTTATTGACAAATGACTGCTTTATACTCGTAAAGTGTGAGTTTGAGCGCACGTGAGCACTCGCATGTTCATTGATTATCACTAATTGAATTGATAATCTTTCAAACTCACACTTCCCGACAAAAATTATAAAAACGGTCGCTTCAATAAAGAACCCAACTAAGAGTTGGGGTTGAACCCATAGGGAATAGGATAAGATCTAAACTAATGCCGATAATTGAACTTGTTGGCGAGTTATTCTCAATTGGGGGCTTTTAAATAAAATAATATTAAAATAAAGACTATAGTTGCGATTTAAATCAAGATTTGTAAATAACTAGGGTAAGTGTTCCCCATGGGTTCATAACTAGATCTAGTATACACACGTGATCAATCCCAATGCTACTTATAGAACTCGATAACTTGGGTTCATCCAAACGACCGGTTCGGTCCCTATTTGATTACTATACTCAATCACCGTGTCGTGTATCATGAGCGATTTCAAACTAACTATTATCAATATGTTTCAAATTTAACTATCCCGCGATCACGCCTCAAGTTAATTCAATAATTATAAAGATCAAGGCTTTGTTGTAATTCTCTTTTCCTAATCTCTACTTCTAGGTTTAAGAAAGTAAAGATTCTAGCAATTTCTAAATGTATTACACCATTAAGAAACGTTTAAACATGAAGAGAATACAATACAAGCTTTTTGCATTGGTTTTGAATCACTCTTGTGTAACTCTAATTCATTAATCCACCATGATTCCCACAACCCTTAGTTGTGGAGGTTTAGTCTCTCATGGTTGTAAGATTATACTTACATTTATAAACAAACATATAATTAAATACTTACAACAACAATTAGAAGGAAATCATATGTTATTATTAAAGAACAACCTCAAGAATAATGTAGGAAATCAAGAATTTCATCTCAAGAATTGCTCAAAACTTGAAAATTCACAAAATAGTTCTTCACCATCTACTAACTCAATTCTCACCCTCCTTACTAAAATAAAACGTAAAGATATTATACAAACATTGGAAACCTTTTCCTAAGCTAATAGGGAGTTTTTGATATTCCGGTGTCGACTCCGTGTCACGACCGATCTATGACCCATAGCAGATTGTACAGGTCGTACCTTCTTTCGTAAGTCCTTGGCTGCTGTAGATTTGTCTATGTGTTTGTGCAGTCGGGTATAACTCGTACCTTCATTCTACGAGTCGTACAATTTCTTCCATAGCCTGCCCCCGAGAACTCGACATCTTCGAAGCCCTTCATGAGTATTGTGATATAATTTGTACCTTCTTGCTACGACTCATACCGTTCTATAGTGTCTCGAAGTTCTTCCAAGCACTGCCACGGCTCATGGTTCGGTCGTACATTGATGCCATGGTTGGTGAGTCCATTTGTACCAAGAGTCTGGCTTTTATGCAATTTGTTCTCGATAATTCCACGACTCCAGCTTATGGCTCGTGATCGAGAGTCGTATGTTGCCTTCATATCACTTCACTGCCCGACTTTCATCAAGGTTCTGTAACGCTCATACAATCAAGGTATGGCCTGCATCGAGACTCTTGGCCGATTTGCATTTTAAGGCTTCTTGCACACTTGCTCCAACACTTATTTTCCCGAAATCAAAGTAAAAGTGCCTTATATCCATATAAACATACGAGTCTATGTTATTTTCTCAATTTAAAGTTGCCGAAGTTTTGTATACTCACAGCACATCAACGCCTCTCAACTTAAGACTTTTGCGTGTCCTCAGCAAAGAAAAATAAAAACTAAACACGATGCTTCAACTAAAATAAATCTAGGATACTACCAACATCGGTGGCTTGCACTATGACTCAAAAGCTTTTGACCCTTTTTTTCGTGAACCAAATCAGCACATGCACTACAAGCAACCACAAACATGATAAATAGGGATCAAGACATGTCATATAGCTACTACCAGTAGTCAAGTCATCACCGATGCTTATTAATGATCACCGGTAGTTAAACACAAACCATATACCTCACGCCTAATGAAGTCCCCCATCAAAGATATAATAAAATGTATAACATGGGACCGAACAAGCAAGGAGACTCTCACTCTTACAAAGAAGTTTCAAATACCGCATATCAGATACCATAGGCTTGGCCTTATTTTCTCTATTTTGATTTATTAATGGTCGATTAGGATCACTATAGAACTGTTTTTGGTTTGTAATGTGGGCTTTCGCCGAGTATAGTAGAGATGGAATTTTTGAGTAATTAAACCCCTCCTTGGCACTACATACATAGGCCCATTTTTTTCACTTTTTCACCTTTTTTTTGCTTCTTTCATTTTGCTTCCTTCCCTTTTCACCCTTTTTTATATACTTGTATGAGTATGGTGTGTTTCTTCAAACTTTTATGCATCTTTCTCTTTTTGTATTTTCTTTTTCAAATTTTTTTCTTTTTCTTTTTCTTTTGTCACACCACACCTCATTTTTCACCTTTTTTCTTTCCTTCACATTCCCAATCTTTATGCACTCCTACTCTAACCACCCTCAACCTAGGCATTTTGCCTATGTTGGGGTTCACAATGTCCAAGGAGGGACCAGGGCCAAAAAAGATTCATTATAAAAAAAATTGGCACTATTAATTGGTTAATTAAATAAAATGGTTTATTTAAGGCTCAAAATTTTGGATCAAGGGAATCATATGATTTTGGTAGGATTATTTAAGCTGTAACAGGCTGCCGAAGATAGCCTATGATATTTTCCTAACAACCATCAAACCTATGCAAAGACCAACCGGGTGTTCTACGTCACCACACGCATTGAACTATGTATAAGACCTGCTCACTCATGGTACATGACTTGCATTCACTACTCGTCCGATTTATTCATGGCTTACCAAAAACTACACATGCTAATATACTAAATGACATAAAAATATCGACAAAAATCATCCATGCAATCACAAGTACACAACTAATTCATCAAGAAATTTTAAACAAGGTCAATTTTTTCAAAATATCAAAATCTGTAGTGCACATTATTGGCCGAGTACTCCTAAGCTACTTTCAAATTAAAAAAAAAAAAATAAAATTTCTAAACATGTCGGGCTCTACTAAGATAGCATGCCCGAGGAAAGAAACACTACAAGAAAATCGGAGAATCAAAAACCCAAAAATACAAGTACAACCCCTCCTTTTTAAAAATTCTTGCTTCGTCTCGAAGCATAGAATGTAATAACTAAGGGAAGGGAACATACCTGGCGACTACCGTAATTCATCATCCATGGGTTACCTCCCATGCAAGGCTTAATTTAATATCGCGGCACAACGTATCCTTTGTGACTCTTCAGCATCATCAAGGTTACCGCCTCGATTCCTCTTAATTCTTCCAAATCTCCCCCAAATATAGCTTCATTCTTTTCCTATTCACTTTGAACCTTTTTTTTCCTCTGCTCTCGTGTTTCACTACACCATATGGAAATATATGCACCACTCTCAGAAGGTCCCATCCATCTAGATTTCAACTTTCTAAGGTGCAAACATAGCCTTGAGTTGAACAAGAGAACCGTATCGCCCGTGTTAAACTCTTTGCAATCTTTCTGTCATGATAAATCTTCATTCTTTCTTTATAAATGGCCGTATTCTCATAGGATCTAAGTCGAAACTCATCCAACTCATATTAAGCTAGTCAAGTCTCTCAACTTGGTTGTTTCATTCCGCCAAATTTAGTTTTTCAAAGCCCATAGTTCCTTATGCTCTAATTGACCGCAGATGACATTATTTGCCATATACTAGTTGATATGGAGATGAACAATGGGGATCTTATAAGTCGCTGTATCTGAAGGCAAAGACATCATCGAGCTTCCTGCACCACCCGTCTCGATTAGTATTCACTGCTTTGGGAAGAATGGTCTTTATCTCCTGCTTTAAAACTTTCAATTGTCTACTTCAATCGAGGATGGTAAGGTGTTTCCATATTAAGTGCTAATTCCATATTTCTCTTATGTGGTTCTGGGGCACATAAAGCGTGATCCAACATCATCGGATGATTTCTCGGGAGTGCCAAATCTAGCGAATATATGCTTCCACGTAAATGTTGTAACACTTTTGCCTTCATTGTAGTGAAATAGCTTCCATCCATTTGGAAACATATACACTACTTACCTCAAGCATGTATTTCTCTACATTCATATGAACTAACAATGGGCCCATGAAGCTCATGTACCCCATACATTAAATAACTCAACTTCTAGAATATGGGTCAATGGCAACTCGTGCTTATGAGTAATGCCGCCTACCTTTGACATTGATCACATGCCTTGGCGTAACTATAGCACTTGTTGGAATAGAGGCTGCGTAATACCCGTGAGCTGCAAGCTTTAAGTGCGCTTCAAATACCACTATGGTGACCCCTAACCGGGATGAATGACAGTCACTGCACGTTCAACATTTCTACCTCTGGGGCACACATACGTATCGATCCCATATGCACAAATGCAAAATAGGTATGGCTCATCCAAATAGTATCTTTCGGCATCAAACAAGGAACTATCTTTCATTGAGCTCTGGCTCATGTGGGATCATGGTTTGCAATTGCACTTGAAAGTAAGTGAACCAAGGAATCAAGTCCTAAATGTAGCTAATAGTCGTTTGTTCGGGAATGCATCATCAATATTAATATCCTCTTGCCCTAGCTTCGCACTTCAGCTCCGATATGATCAACTACCCGATTTTTAGTCCCTTCCACCTTTGACCTCAAACTCAAATTCTTAAAGCAACAGCACCCACCTAATTAATATGGGTTTAGCATCCTTTTAGATATCAGATATTCAAAGAGGCATGGTTCAGATGGAGGATCACCCAGTCTCCGAAGCAAGTATGCTCTAAACTTCTCAAATGCAAAACCATCAAGCAGTGCCCTGTTTGGTGATTGTGTAGTTGTTTTGAGTAAAGTGTTGAGTGTTTTACTAGCATAATAGATAGGATGGAAAATTTTGCTCTTGTTGGCCTCAAGACAAGACCGAGAGCAACCCCTCTAGCATCACACATTACCACAAATGGAAGACACCAATATGGAGTTATGATAATAGGAGCAACAATGGTGAGTTTTCTTCAAGAACTCAAAGCCTTTAGAAATGCCTCATCAAACATGAACTTTACCTCCTTCTCAAGAAATTTGCATAATGGTTGTGCAATCTTTGAGAGTCCTTAATAAACCTAAGAAAGAATCCCGCATGCCTCTAGAAAGCTTTTTGACCCCTTTATGAAATAATGGTGGCAAACCCGTTTATAACTTCACTTTCACCTTGTCCGCTCAATCTTTTCCAGAGATTTTTGTGACCCGAAGACTATTCCATCCTGACCATAAAATGACATTTTTCCCAATTTAGGACCAAATTAGTTTCTTCCATCTGTTCAACACTTTGCCCAAGTGTTTGAGGCAAGATTCAAATGAGTCACCCACAATTGAGAAGTCATCCATAGATACTTCAATGGTGTCCTCCACCATATTTGAGAATATCGACATCATGGCCGAATATGGCTCTTGCAGACATGCACAATCCAAATGGAATTCTTATGAAATCAAATGTTCCATACGGGCAAGTGACGCAAGTGGTCTTTCTTTGATTCCTTCGGGGCAATAGTGATCCGATTATACCGAGTAGCCATCAAGAAAATTGTACCAACCTCTACCTGTCAATCTATCAAGCATCTAATCCATGAATGGAATTAGAAAGTGATCCTTCTGGTCTAGTGGTTGAGTTTCCTATAATCCATGCATACACACCATCCTATGACTAGTATCATGCTAGTATCATCTCATTCATCTAGTCAGTGCCACCGTGGATCCCAATCTTTTCTTTTTCGGTATACACTGCACTCCACTCACCCACTTTCTATCTGGCAATGGGGTGGACTACACCGCAGTCTAGCCACTTGATACCCTTTCAATTATTTCTGCATTAGTGCTGCTCAGCATCACCGATGCTCTATACTTGGTGTGAAGTATGGCTCGAGTTATATCTTGTGAGTACAAATGTCTGGGAGGATCCCGATGATATCGCCTATGGTCCATCGAATTGCCTTTTTGTGCCTTTACTTTGGCCAAAGCTTCTACTTTCCAATCAAATCGCATGTAATAATCACCTAGACAGTGTTGTCTTCCTACGACTTGATTTGGGAGGCGCTCCTTCGCCAAGGGGTCAGGTACTTAACATGGGTTCGATGGCAACGTTGAACGTGCTCTTCTATCAAGGTCTAACTTCTTGGCCCAAAGTTATATGACCCCTATTTCATCAAGGGAATTCACTATCTCCGTGTACTCGGTACCCCATCTCCTTTCATATTTCATCAAGACAACCGCTAAGGTGTCAATAGTCATCATCACTTCCACAAAGTAATTAGCAAATTTCTTTTTTGATCCATATCTAGGTGTTTGAAAAAGGGTTGTTCCCATGATGTCGCCCCGAATAAATCACAAAAGAAAACAACTAAAAAAACTGGGGAAATAACAACCAAAATTCAAATACAAGCAATTAATCTAATCTTAGTTTTATTCTCCCAAGAACGATACACCACTTTTTGATAATGTTCAAACTCACACTCCTTTTGACAAAGTATGAAGCTGTCAAGAAACAATAATAAAAGAACCAATCCAGCATAGGTCAAACCCACTGTGTGGAATAGGATAAGATCTAGATTAATGTCGATAATTGAACTTGTTGGCTAGTTATCTCCAAATGGGGGTTAAAGAAAACACATTAAAATAAAGACTACAATTGGGGATTTAAATCAATATTTTTAAACATCCAGGTGTTCTAAGGGTTCATAACCATTCCTCCGAGTATACACACGTGATCAATCCCAATAATTACTTGTAGAACTGATAACTAATGTTCATCCAAATGACTGTCTATCCCTATTGAATAATCTGATTCAATCATCATGTTAGGTCTCATGAGCGGCCTCAAACCAACATGTTCCAAATTTAACTATAATGTAACCACAACTCAAAGTTAATAAAATAACTATAAAGATCAAGCACTTTGTTGTCATTCTCTTTTCCTAATCTCTACTTCTCTAGGTTCAAGCAAGTAAATAATTCGGCAAAAGTCTTAACATTATACACCGTTAAGAAACGTTAAAGTATGAAGATAATACAATACAAGTTTTTGGTATCGCTTTAAATCACTTTTGTGCAACCCTAATTCATTAATCCACCATGATTCCCAAAATTCTAGTTGTGGAAGTTTTAGCGTCTCTTGGTTGTAAGATTATAATTGCATTCATAGATAAATATAGAATTAAATACTTACAATAACAATTGGAAGGAAATCAGATTTTATTATTAAATAACAACCTCAAGAATAATGTAGGAAATCAAGAATTTCATCTCAAGAATTGCTCCTCAAAATTTGATAAAAATTCACAAAAATAGTTCTTCACATGTATACCACCAATTATGTCCTCCTCTTACTAAAAATAAAACGTAAAGGGGTTATTTATATAGACATTGGAAACCTTTTCCTAAGCTAATAGGAGTTTTCCATATTCGGTGCCGACCGTGTCACGACCGGACCTACGACCCGTACAGATTGTACAAAGCCGTACATGTTTTCGTAAGTCCTGGTTGCTTCATATCTCTGGTTAAGTGTTGGTAGGGAAGGTACGACTCGTACCTTCATCCTACGAGTCGCACAATGCTTTGTTTGGCCCCGAGAACTCGACATCTTTTGGAATTATTCACGAGTGTTGTGGTATGACTCGTACCTTCTTACTACAACTTGTACCGCTCGTAGTGTGTATGGTAGTTCTCGCCAAGTAGCTGAATAATCTTTTTGAAGTTCACCATGGCTCCCGGTACGGTACGTACATTGATGCTACACGGTTCGTGAGTCCATTCATACCAAGAGTCTCGCTTGTGCAATTTCTTCGGAATAATTACACGACTCAGCTACAGCCAGACCGAGAGTCGTATGTTTCTTCTCGGTCACTTCAGCCATCTAACTTCATCACGGTTCTCGCACGACTCATACAATCAAGGTATGGCCTTTATACTGAGATTGGTACTTTGGTCGATTACGAAGGCTTCTTTGCACATCTTTGCTCCAACACTTATTTTTCCCGAAATCAAAGTAAAAGTGTCTCATCCATATAAACAAAACCTAATTCCATGTTTTTTTTTTTCTCGCTTTAAGTGTCGTGCGTTGTAAACTCACAACACATTATGAATAAGGTCACTTTTCATAATAAGTACCCTCTTCCCTAGAATAATGACTTGTTTGATCGCCTTTCAAGGTAATTCTGTCTTTCTAAAATTAAATCTAAGATCGGGTTAACAATTCGCCTAAAGATTCATGCTGAGGACATTCCAAAATGGATTTTCGAACTAGGTATAATAATTTCTGAGTTTCTAGTTATGTTATGTTGGGCTTAGAAATTGTACCGCTTATGAATCTCTGATGAATGAAGTATTTAATCCATACTTAGATTAATTTGTAATTGTCTTTATTGATAACATACTAACATATTCAAAGAGTAAAGAGGAGCATAAGAATTATTTGAGGATTGTTCTGGGCTCATTGAAGGAAAAGCAATTATATGCAAAAAAAATTAAGTGTGAGTTTATGCGTCTCGCATCCTTTGGGGACATATAGTATTAAAGGAATGAATTATGATTGATCCACGTAAGATGGATAAGTTAGGAATTAGGCTAGGCCCACATCGGTGACCAAAATCTTTAGCTTTATGGGCCGGTTAGCTACTATCATTGATTTGTAAAGGGTTTTCGCTTCTATTGCCTCTTAACTAACTCTAATCCCTTAAAGATGCACCATTTCAATGGTCTGATAACGCGTGAGGAGAGCTTCCAAAAGCTCAAGATCCTTTTAACTACAAATTTCTATCCAGCTAAGTTTGATGGAGGGTAAGGACTTTGTTGTTTATCATGATTCCTTATAACTGCTTGGTGTTGCTTTAATGTAGATAAAATATGTTATTTGTATGCTTTTAGGCAAAGCTAAAGGTATGAGAAGAACTACCTTACGCATGACTTAGAGCTGGCAAAGCTGTATTTGCTCTTTAAAAATTTAGAGACACTATCTTTATGGAGTCTCGTTGTGAGGTGTTCGCCGACCATCGCAGCTTGCAACATATGTTCACCCAAAGCGATCTTAACCCGAGGTAGTGGAGATGGATGGAACCTGCCAAAGACTATAACGTCACAACTTCTATATCATTCGGGTAAAGCGAATGCGGTGGTGAATGCATTGGAGAAGGAAGCCGGAGAGCAGGTAGCTTGGCATGTTTAGAGGATGCCCAAGCACTGGCCGGGCAAAGAAGTTCATACTTTGGCTAATAGTTTTGTGAGCCTTTGTGTTGTCTCGAGCTGGGTAGAGCAAGGCTAGTATAGAGGCAAGGCTCCGCCCTAGATCGTACTAAGGCCATACAATTTGAAGATGCCAAATTGCTGCACTGGTGACAAAGTCTTATACAGAAAGGCCAAAGAGGCGATGATTGATGATTTTTGAGGATAAAGGGGCAATGTATGTAACCTCATGTTGATGACTTGATTAAGACTATCCTTGCCGAAGAAGCCCGTAGTTCAAGGTATTCCATGTGACCCTAGTTCCACCAAATATGTACCATGACTTGAAGAAGCACTATTGGTGGGGAAGAATGAAGCATGACATTGTATATGTTGCCCGTGAGTTTAAATTGTCAGCCAGGGTGAAGTGCGAGAACTAGAGACTAGGGGGAGTGCTTCGTAGGATGTCCATTCCTAAATGAAAATGGGAGAGAATAACTATGGACTTTGTGGTTGGTCTTCCAAATACCTTAAGAAAAATTGACTCCATTTGGGTTATTATTAATGTGCCGATTAAGTATACCCATTTTTTGCTTAGTTCTAGTTACCTATAATGAGAAACAAGAATGACATCCAATATGGTTCAATTGCATGGGTTTCGATTTCGATCATCTCGTATAGAGGTACTCATTTTTAACTTTTGGAGAACCTTGTAGGCCTAAGCAGTATGAGGATGGATTTGGAGCATAGCATTTCACCCTCAAACCGATTGGCGTACCCAAGCAAGTATCGATTAATATATTGGAGGATATGCTTTTGGGCGTGTGAGACAAATTTATGGTTATTGGGACCAGCTTTTTCCATTGCGTAGCTTGCCTACACAATGTAGCTTATGACTCGAGCATTAGTATGGCGTCGTTATTTTTGTATGGGGAGGAGATATAGGCCTCCTATTGGATGGTTTGATGCTTTTAAGGTAAGACCATATGGTATAGGCCTTCTGAAAGAGTCATTGAAAAAAGTTAAAGTGATTCAGGAGAGGCTCTTGGCAGCCCAAAGTTGAAAGAAGCAATATGTTGATCGAAAGATTAGAGACATGGATTTCATGATGGGAGAGAAAGTTTTTCTCAAGGTTTCACCAATAGAGGGTGTAATGAGGTTTGGTGTCATGACCCTATCTACACCATGGAAGCGGCACGGTGCTTAGAGCCACAAGTGACCCTAAGCTAACCCTACATAGAATAACTTAACATGAAACAATCAATAGACCATATCCAGCGAAGCATAACTAAAATATAACTAATCAAAGGAATATACAAAAATCTCGATAGCAATACTAAGTCATAAGTTGAAACTAACACTACACTATCTCGAAAGCCTCTAGTAGTTCGATAAGTTGCCGGGACAAGTCCCCCAGCCTAACTCCAAAATCTGAAAACTAGAAATATACTAAAATAAAATATATATAACTCTTGTCCTCGAAAGATGAGGACTTACCAATGTTTGCTAATAGAGTCTGAACGTGTTCGACCGCGGGATGAGCTCGGGAAACCTGGGACATCTATATCATAAAACGATAGCATAGAAGATATGTCATCAGTACTTTGAATACCGAGTATGCGGTAGAAGAAACTAAAACATTCCTAAGAATATTGAAAATCAATAAACATCATGGACAAGACATGAAATGACCAAATCTGAAATCTCAGTACTAAAGAAATTCCAAAAGTCTCTGAAAGTGTTCAGTGTTGACTCGAGACTTTAAGACTAATATACCAAGATATTAACTTCTATTGAAGTATCTATGCTAATCATTCATAACTCAAGTAACATCTACCATATCAACATAATATTTCTGTTGAAACCAAATCAGTAAGTCCTACCCTAATTATGATAAGGATCAAGCACTAAGGAACTTTCGCCTAACGAGAGGCCCTAGAGTCTAGAGAAATCATAGACATACTTTTCTACTAAATTTATAGAATCGCGAACCAAGAGCGTAATATAAATTGGTGGGTTCTATATTCATGCAAACTCATAGATCCAAATCATACTTAAATATTATATACTAAAAATTATGATAAAATCATGTAGATACTAAGGGTCATAACTTGAAAATAGTGCTAATTCATGGTAAAATTCTCTAAAATCATGTTACTATCATATCATATACCTAACTCATGAATTTAGGAGTAATTTCATAATCATATATGGCTATTTATCATAGGGGCATTAAAACCATAGAATACATGTGAGAAATCATGTTTAGATTGAAACCCTAAGACATACTTTTCTAGAATTTAAGAAATTAGGGTTTTAACATAAATTCGAGACACAAGGATGAAAGGAGATCCTTGTTGAAGTTCCACATACCTAGTTGAAGTATCTCTCTAAATATCTTGAAGCTTCTACACCTTGGAGAGGAACCCTAGTTCTTGAGCCTTGAGAGAAAGGAGTCTTGGAGTTTCAACAAACCGTTTCACGATTCGTTTCGAAAGGATTAGGAAATACCGAGAGGCTAGACTAGGAAACCCCTTTAACTCATCCTTAGGAGTCCCAAAATGACGTCATTTTGGAGTTAAAAGCATAGATTTCATCAAAATACCCCTAGATCAAGCTGATCTGAAAATTTTCTCTCGAGAGAACCAACGACCCATCCAAAGGGTTGTTGTTCGAACAACAATTATCGTCTAGTCGCTGTTGCTCCTTGCTCTCTAAACCACTCTCTAAAAACTCATTCACGACCCAAACAACGCCGCTTGGATCAACCAAACGTAATCGTTGAATCCTCAAGGTTCTGGGACGTATTCTGACCATTTACTGTGCTGATCCTTACCTGCCGAAACAATGGGTCGCCCTTTCAACAAACGACCCGTGCATCAGGTTCGTCCAAAGTGTGATGCCTGTCACTAAACTAGCGTCATAACTTTTCGAACTCGATTGACGCAAGATCGATGCGTTGGAAACAAAACTCAAAGGCCTTCAATTTGGATATATCGAATCACCCAAAACACTTTGTAAGATAGGAACTATGTTCATTTGAAGACCCTTGTAAGAACTTATATGAAAACTTAATTGGTAGGAAAGCTCTTAACTCAACTTTGTACTAGAGGTTCCTTATGATCTTAATTTAACCATTGCACTTATCATACTTGGGCATTGATCTTAATGCCTTGTATCCATAAATTCACTAGCTCGTCTATCCATATATCTAGAATGGCTCTAAACTTAACCAGAAATTTTCTCAACTCACCGGAGAACCAACAACTCATCCAACGGTCATGGTACCACACAATGGACCATTGGTCTTTCAGGGTTCCATCAAAATTCTCTATTAATCTATTTCACGACCATAACGAATGACCCATTCAACCAAGCTACGGTCCGTAAGATCCCCTTGTGGGTTCTAGAAAATTTCTTACGCTTCGGGACATGAAATAATGAGCACCTCCAATGATCTCTTGACCTTACAACAAACCGCATCGAAGTTTGTTGTTTGGTTTTTGGTGGCTGTTTTCCTTCTATTTTCTACACAAGCGCTTCATCTGGCGGAACTTGGGGTATTACAATATCTCCCCCGTGGAAACATTCATCCTCAAATAAAGACCAAAATAAGCTGAAAAGGTAGGGAAAGAGCCGCAATCTCGAAAATTACACAATAGACCGACGGAGGGAGTAATCGACTAACCAAGATATCTAGTTGAATCCGAACTCGTGGATCATACATGCATGCTAAGATATAGAAGAACTAAAGGACATGAAGCCGACATGAGTGCCAAGTAGGGTACTAGGGAGAAACTACTTCCCGCAACCGGATTGAGGTGGGTAAGGATGGAGTTGTACATCCTCAGAATCGTTCTGACATCTCGAATAGGTGGCCTTAACTAAATCTCAAACTCTTCCAAGCTTCCTCTACTAGTCGACACTTAAAACCTTCACCTAAACCACTTCCTTATTTTCCCCCAACTTATGATCTTACCCATCAAGAATCTCAACTAAAACCTCATTTCAAAAGAGACAACTATCCTTGCCAACACCTCATCACCCCTTCTATGGGTGAAACTTTCGAGACACCTTGTTAGCCGCACCAACTTCCTCGAATACCACCACACCATCCAAGCCTATCACTAAAATCATCTCACGACTCCTCTGTAGCTTATACCATCCAAGAATCTCCATAGTATGACTAACTACTACACTTCATAAACTTACATGCCGCGGAATTTAAGACCCGACAACAAGTGATTTAAGAAAATACCTATTGCAACCATCATTTTTGTCATGGGAGAACGCATACGTGCTTAGAGTAAGGAAATTATAATCACGAATCATCTAAGAAATCTAAACCGAGCATATACATGATGCAACAAGATGATCTTATGAGCCGCATGAGAATCTAAAAGGATTGAGTTCATGGAGCCGAGCACACAGAGACATGAGTTTGTACCCCAACAAGTTTCATGACATGAAGCCGAGATTTTCGAATCATGGAGTAAGATCGGAATCGTTGTCTGAAGAGCGGTCATCTATAATTCTAGAGTCTCGAACATAAGCATAAGTAATGTAGTGTCAACTCGAACACAAGAGAAAAATCTTAATAGGAAGGATTGACATCCCATTGTTGTTGTTTCTCTGAACCCTTCTACTAGAACACTTATGTTACACCCCGTAGTTTCTATCGTTTAACCGAAGTGTGTACTATGTTGAGAGTTTTGGGGTATGACGCATGCGGGAAAATACTGGGATGAGTATGGAGAGCAATGTATCGAGCGAGTAGGAGGTTGGAGATGGAGGTTGGGCGCACCGGGTGCCGCGCCGCGTAGGCCATACTCGCTGCACCGCGACATCGCCGCTTCCAAGTACCCGGCATATGGCCGGTGCGCGCGCCCAATGCCACCGCTCTCACTTATATATAAGTCCCTTGCTGATTAAAATTAAGTCATTTATAATATTTTTCTCAATAGAGAAGAGTGAGTTTCATCCATTTCTCATCAAATTACGCTCGCCAAACTCATCCATACAAATTCGTCCTAGATAACGAGTTATATGCCTATGCGTAACGTTTCCAAGGAAGTTATTTCTTGGAAATTCGGCCGCAGCACCGACCCACCGAGTAAAAATTATAGAAATCACTTTTGATTGAGTCCTAAGCGGCTACAAGTAATAGGTAAGCATTTCTTCCTTTCTAAAATCTCGAGAAATTGTAAGTTCTCATAAATTGTATAAAGGTGAGTTATAGTTAATAGTATTGAAAGATATTGTTATTTGCCAATTCTTAACATTGAAATAGCCTTATTTTTGCAAATATGAGGGCTGCCAATTAGTGAAATTACCGACTCCCAATTGAAACTATTTGGGTGAACGGTAATCATTAATTAAGGTATGTTAAGGCTAATTTCTTTTTGGAAAGTTATTCCCGTTGTTTAGATGTGATTAGAATCGGTAGTACTATGCCCGTAGTACGGTGGTTAGCTACCGCGACACCTAACCGAGGTTATAGCATAGAACCCCTTGTCGGGAAGTTGTAGTTAGTTTTGCCTTGTCGCGAGGCCGAGGGGTTTCTCACTATTCAATTATCTACCATTGAAGGATTAGTAATGTGTTGCCACACGCCAAGGCCAAAGGGGCCTAAGATTAGCAAACTAGTATACTTCATTAGTTAGGTAGCACATAACATAGTTGAATGATATCAGAAAGCTTCGCCCGTAAGCCATTGGCGTTCGACGCTTACAAGACTAGAATCATGATAGAATGACCCTTACCCCCCCCCAGCTTAGTGGCATTAAGGCTGCCGAATAGACTAGGTGATAGCTTTTCATGAACTACCTAATGTTAGCAACCAAATAGCCATTTTCCACGAACAAAACTACAAGGAGTTTCCTGATGGCTCTCGCATATGCTTATAGGAGCCTAGACAAACTAAGTACAAATGACAGAGCCCAAACTACCAAATACGCTATTTAAGCCTAGGAAGGCTCAAATACGCTATAGCCTAGACTGCCGATACGTTTATAGAAGCTGCACTTCAAATGTGCTTATAGGAGCCCGTGACATGGCTCGTATACAATCATAGGAGCCTGCATGGCTCAAACACAATAATAGGAGCCCGTATGGCTCGAACCGGTTACGTATTCAAGAAGTGGATACAACTTTAGAGGTCAAGTATACCTTAGTTACGCAGTTCCTACGCCATAGTAGTCTCTGATAAGATGAGTGTGCATTCTTTGTACTTGTCGGGCTTATGAGGGGCCCGCAGGGGTTATTCCTATGTTGGTTGTACCTTCCAAAGCTTATGGAGGCTAGGTTAGGTTCTTGTTTGTACTATATTTACTAGTTACTATTCATATTATAAAGTTATTCGGTGTTAAATTCTCGCCCTTATTAATGACATTTTCATCTCTTTATCGCCTTCGTTCAATCAATATTTACCGGTCTTACATATTTGTTACACATTGTACCGACGCCCATGTTACGGGATGCTACATACTTGCCTCGCAGTGTTTAGAAAGACAAAGTCACACTGCCTCTAAAAGAGTTTCCTAGATCTAGTATATTGGATATCTCCTTTCTCCCGGAGTTGTCAGACATTTAAGGTTTGATTATCTTTTTCGTTGTACGTATTTGGGTAGGTCGTGGCCCTATCCCGACCACTATTTCGCTCTTAGAGGCCACTTTTACTGCAGCCTTTTGGCCATTGTTGGTTTGTTGTCAGTTGTTGTTGGCCGTGTGGAGCCTATATATATTATATTTTGTGTGTTGGCCATGTGGGGCCTAGTGTAGCTTTTAGTTAGCGCCTTGTCGGCAATAGTATGAATATGACTGCCGTTTCCATCTCGTTAGTGACTAGACGAAGATGGTGTCTGCTATCGCCCGCATAGATCCCTTTATCGTCATGTTGGTTAAGTTAGCTTGGCTTTCTTTTACAAAGTTGTTGTGTGACCTTTATCGCCCGATACCGTGAAGCTTGGCGCACAGTCGAGATATAGAACGTTTTTTTCTTGATTGTGAGTTGCTGGAAGCACCAGAGGTGTCTATTCCCAGCCAAGTCAACCCAGGTCCCAGTATGGCACTTAGTGTCAGTCATGCCTCCCAAGGTGGGGCATGACAACTTAGGACATGACTTAGCCTTTTTTACTTATCATCTCCCATTATAGGAGCCCAGATGGATCAGAACCGGTTACAGGAGCCTAGCAGGCTTGGATACAACTTTAGAGGTCAAGTATACCTTAGTTA
>JACEIK010000508.1:352553-409345 GCA_018107945.1 Datura stramonium | reverse complement strand
ATATATAAATTTTAAATTTAAAAAATTAAAAATTTTATATCTGAATTTTTGCAGATCATTCGTTTAATTTGAAGCCTCTTAATAAAATTTGGCTTTAGGCCCCCAATATTCTAGAGCTGGCCCTGATTAAGGTCTCATTTGTTTGCACTTAATGGAGGTCGAATCTGAATGGTTCAGACCTTAGCCATTAAGTGCGTTTGTTTTTATTAAGATTTAAGTACTTGTTTGGTCTGAATAGGTATTAACCATTAAGATCTAGAACAAAGTCTTAATATCATTAAGAGGTATGTCACTATTACTCTGTCCATAACCACCAGCTATCACCATTAATCACCTCTATCATCACAACCACCACAACCATTACCATCACCAACCACCAGCCACCACCATCACCAACAACAACTACCTTTGCAGTCATTGTCAACCACCATGGCATTATAACAACCACTGGCAACCACCACTACTACTAACCACTATTGTTAGTGGTTACTATATATACCATTTCTATTATTATAATTATATGCACTACCACCGCCACCACTACCGCCACCATTGTCACTGCCACCGCCATCTCTACCACCACTATAATTCACTAACACCACTACGACTAATTCCTACTATCAACTATCTTCACCATCACAAATAGCACCGCCACCAACTACTACCAACACTTCATCAACCATCATATATTCTTTAGCCACCACCATCAACACTTTCTACTACTTACATCAATCAACTTCACCATCACAACCACCACTACCAACCGTCACCATCACATTAGTCACTACATTACCTATCACCCCCATCATCATAACTATCACCATGCACCACTAATACTTAACTACAGCACCCTAATTACTAGTCACTAACACTAATCATTATCGCGACCACCACTACAAATCATCTCTACCATGACTAGCAAACATAAATATTTTATTTTTTATCAGATAATAAATTTATTTTATTAAATCAATATCTTTTTAATATTTAATTTTTTTATTTTGAATTGTATATTTAATATACTTGCAAATAAATAAAATACACGCATTCAGATGTTGAAAAACAAACAGTCTTAATCATTCAGTGTTCAGATCTAGAGATAACATCTTAATCATTCAGATGTGCATTCAGATTCAGATGTCTTAATCTTAATGAAAATAAATGAGGCCTAAAACTCATCTGAATAAATCAAGCTTAGGAGCATATCACTTTGGTTGATACCAACATTAGGTCCTTTGTCAACTCAAACCATCAAATATATACTCCTAGTCATCATACAAAATATACAAGTCAACTCAACCAAACAACAAACTTATAACCTCCTAACCTCAGGTACGGACTCTAAATCATCTAATTAAGCTTGCTCACCTACTCTGTTAAAGAAAGCTAATAGCATCACTTATATATCATAAAACAAGTGCCCTCACAAGAAGAAACGGTCCACACATTCAAGTCAAAGAATCGAATGTAATTTAAGGACTTATCATCAAAGAACAACTCTCACACTTAAAAAATGATTTCACATGCATGCATAAAGAGCCATAGTCTTGCCCATTTTGTACATCTCTACTAATTAAACATGCTTGAATAGAATCAGATAGGACTTTAACGGATTGTAATATTGGCTAGGTGACGGGTAGAACAACTATATAATAGTAACTTACACTTCTCTAAGCACTTTGCACTTTAGACTTCATTACTCGTTATTCTCTTCTCTTAACTTTATTTTAACCTCCCTTCATCAATTATTGCACTAGTATTTTCCTCATATCAAGAACGTTCTTAGACTTCATCACTCGTTATTCTCTTCTCTTAACCTTATTTTCAGCCCTCTCTTCATTAATTATTTCACTAGTATTTCTCTCTTATCAAGAATGTTCCAATCTTTTTCTTTTATGTCATATTCTTTCTAAGAGATATTTTTCTTCACTTTACAGTTATCATTGGTCATCATTACACTCAATCATCTCTTTTCTATAGATTTACAATTTTATCACAATATAAGATACAATGCTCAAAAAAATTGGGTGCAAAACTAAGGATTCATCAAAAGAATCAAGGTAAAATGGCTACCTAATGAATGACTACAAGCTCAAGGTTTAACTAGTGGTAACAATAATTCAAAGACTAGAATTCAAAAAATGTAACAAAGAAAAAATCTATCATCATCTTCTAAACAGAGCAAACTTTTTATTTTGTTTGAATAACATGTAGAGCAAGCTCTAGAATGAGATGCAAAATATGAAATATATGCAAGTAATCCTCACCTCGCATGGTACAAGTCTCACCCTAGATAAATCAATATACTATAAGATATATAGGGTCATCGCGAACTATAAAATGTGAAAGNCTGCCATAAGATATATAGGGTCATCGCGAACTATAAAATGTGAAAGAGCTATATACAACGTCACCACCCTGAGTTTAGGTGCTAAAAATCTACTACTTTATTAATTACTTAAGCACCCATAAGAAAGTATTACTCAAGTTCAGACCTAAATATGGTGATATCAAACAAGTCAAAAGGTCTTTTTTTTTCTCTTTTACTACTGAAAAAACTAATTCTAGAAAAATTAAAAATTACCCCATTCAAGCTACATCCGAAAAAGAACCGATGCACAATGAAAAACTGAGAGGAATTATTAATTAGTATGGAGATGGAACAAGGAGTATATCTCTATCCCACACCTTAAAATTATTTATTTCCCTCAGTGCACGTTATACATAACAAAAGGGTAAAAGAAACTCTTTGGAAGGCTAAAGTATTAGCAATTCATGGGATACTCAGAGTTTTTCCAACAAGACATGGTTCCTTATGCGGGCATCCTACACCTTTTTCTAATTTTGTGGCTTGTTTTTATATACTTTCATGGCTTTACTTCCATGTTCAAACTCCTACAGAAATAACACTACAAAAAATAACATAATAATTTTTTTAAGAACCTAGAAATAAAAGAAATCAATAAAATTGGATTGCCTCCCAATAAATATTTGATTTAACGTCACGACACGACATCATTATTTTTACTACTTTTCTTCCCGTTTGAAGATATGAATTGCAGTTCTATTTTGCATCAAATTTCTGCCACACTCGTTGGGAGGTGTTGTAAAAGTGAAATAACTAAGTAATATATCTCGCATCTTGCTTTTCTTAACCTTTAAGTGAAGTATTTCATTTTGTCTTTTTGGTGTGGTAAATTTTGGGATGTAGGGACCTTATTCCACATCTATACACCTCTTCATAGGTTTGAAAGACTCAATTTCCATATCTCCAACTAAATATAATGTTGAAAAGTATTTAGAATGAGGTCTATTTAGAATGACGTCTAACATGCCTCAACTCCAAAGTTGCATTATTGTTGACATCCTCACTTTTGTATACTTCCTCAACCTCGGTATCATTATAATAATATTCCACCCGTATTGTTAGAATTCCTCTTTGTACCCCATAAATTGATCATTATCCACAAAAATTAGTAGTTGGACATCACATGCCTCAATTTTTTTTATTCAATCGATCATGCAGATCATGGATGTTTGAGTCAAATTGATCTATCTTTTGTCTAAGCTCGGTTCTTCTTCTATTAGTTGTTTTTTCATATTTGTAAGACCATCACAGAGAAACCCTTGGAATTTTAGATTGAGTTTGTTCTGTTAGCCAATATTGACTTTCTATCTCCGCTTCTTTAATGCTATCTTCTTGCAGGAACTCGACTCTTCTTTTGTTTGAGGTACATCTTGGGTATTAAATTAATCCTATAACTTGCAAACCATTACAAGTTTCAGTTTTGGTCTGCATCTCTATGAGTTTGACACTCATCTTTTTTATGATTTTTCATTGTTCTGTGTTCTGCCTCTTATTAATGTTCTGCTCCAATATTTGTTTTGCCATATCATGAAGCTGAGCTAGATTGTTCCGCATCATCCACTTTATTACTCCTTTCAACATCATAAACAAGGGATGGGGGATTGGAAATAAGAGTTAGGACAACCATTTCAATGATCTTTTAGGACCATTCCAATAACCTTCTTGACCACCACATATACTACAAATATTCCACTCAAAGGATTGGGGAGATACACACAATCCATTTCTGAAAATATTATGACAGTGTTATCAGAAGTGAAGTGCGCCACTAATCAAATAAGGGCAACCAACATTCGACTAATTTTCATCGAAGATGTCATGTCAAGAAGAACAACAAAATATTAAAAATAAAAAATAGACTAGAATAGACAAAACACAAAAGTCTAATCTAGATAAATAATTACTTTCTAAATCCCAAGCAACAACACCAAAACACAAGTATAAGCTATTGTAAAATTAATAAAGTGATAAGATTATCGAATATCAATCCCACAAAGACTTGTGATTAACTGTTAACTAAATTAAACTAATGCCAATGATTTAAAAAGAAATAAAATTCAAATTTAGAATATAAACTAACTAAAATAATGAACTTTAATCAAGAAAATAGATTTTTTTTATGTTATCGATGACATGAAATCGATCTAGAGTTATAGAGAGAGTTATAGAGTATCTAATATTCATATTGTATTTTTTCAATTAATTTATCTAATTTATTGATTAACAAGGTTAACATTATCGCAGTATTCATCGAATATTTGCTCGCTGTAATAAAAGTTAAATCTTAAGTGTGTGTGTAATAAGGATTAACAAGAACGCACTCAAATTTCCTGTATAATAATCAAGCAAGGCACTACATATTCATCCTAATCACGAATTCTCTTCCCGATGTCTAGGATTAAGAACTAACTCTACTAGTTTCTATTGCAATCTTGAATTCTCACTTTCGAGTTCAATTCAAGATTTATAGATGATATTCGATTGGTGATCAAGCAACCAAACAATTAAGTCAATATTCAATAAATAACCAATACATGTAAACTATTTAATTGTGGCCAATACTCAAATAATAACACTCGTGAAAGAACCATAATCCTAAACGAAGTTTTGGGCTCCACGTAAATATGAAATACAACAAAATTATCCAAAAAGAAAACATAAAAACTAATAGTATGGTAGAAAAAGTAAAATCTAATTACTCCGGCCTTTACGACGGCTCTTAAATCTTCCTAGATTAAAAATTATGTAAGAATCGTGTTTGAATTGTATTTATAGAGTAACCAAAACTTCTAACTTTTAAAAACCAAATTTGATCGTAACAGGAATAAAATATATGCATTTTAAGTTGAGTACTGTACCGCATATAAGTTCTGATCAAAATAACTAAAAATATAAATGGCTCACATCACAATAGTAATAAGTAAGAGGGCACCCATAACATGGCTATTACTTTCACTGGCCTCAACCTCTTCCAGCTAACCCATTCTAATCAATTCAATTATAATAATATGCAAACTCCACTTTTTCCTATTAGAATGTTCATTTTTCTAAACAGAAAAATAACTATTAATATGGATTCTGTTGAAAGTTTGGAGTCCTTCCACTCTATATTTAATTAGTGGAAGAATGGGTCCTCTCCCTGTTGGCGAATCTCCTGCTGGGCTGTTGTTTCAAATATATATCCCATCTCTCAAGCCTGTCCTGCGGCACATGCGGTACCAGCTCTTGTTCTTGATGTGGCTCTTTCGGAAGTTGCAAAGATAGTAGATGCTCCTGTTCTTCATGCAGTTGTGGATGTGTTTTTACTTCTTAGTATCCCAAAGGTGTACCGGTTTGTTTAAGCCCTCAGTATTTGAGCTTTAAGCATGGAGAAAATCTGCTTGAAGCACTGGCTATCATAATGAATCCTGCAACACGTGATTCGAATTAGTCAGGATTTACACAGAAGAGAAATACCGGGAGTGAGAAACCGGAAAAAATAAATCTAGATAACTAATGTCATATTGGCCTTTCTGCTAAGGTTAGGTTTTCAAAATCATATGTCATTTAAAATTTATCTACTAAAGTCACTTAATATAATCTATAAAAGCCATTCAACCAAAGGTTATGATTTGTCGGTTTTGACATACGGTGAAACATTTCTATAATAGTCATTCATTATAACAATATTACAACAGTCCGATTTTTTCATGTAATATTTTACTTCTATAACAACATTCTAACTATAACAGCAGGACGCTCATTAGTGGCACTCTTGTAGAATTACCCTCTATAAAAGTTATTCTCAAATATTATGCAATAATATTCTACAAGAAATATATTATGTGTAAATAAATATTAAAATATTTATGATAATCACCATACGTCATGCTCATAGTAATTTCTACCGAATATCAAAAGGAAAATGATAGATGAAATAGTATCCACCTCTGAAGCTGGATGGCCCAGAATCATGGAAAGACTTTACCTCTTATCTACACTTTCATTTTTTTTGGTCAAAATGATTAACAAATAGATTTCCAATTGAAGTAGTTGATCTAACACGCAATGACCTTCAAGAATGCTTCTTCCCCGCTCATACAAAAGAAGAATAGAGGCAATTTTTCTTCTTGGTACAAAATCATTAAACTAGATATTTGCGTACTTTTATTTATAATAATTAAATGATATCTAAACGTCAAATGTCGGTATACATATAAAAACACCTCATTATAGCAGCATAAAATTTTCGGGACAAACACCAATGCACTAATATGAAATAATTGTACCTAAATTCAATTTTAATAATGAATATAGATTATTTTTTGAAGTTTGGAATCCAACCTAGGTTGTGTACTAGATGCGTGACCACAGTACGTTAAGTAGACGGTTTTTAAAGCTAAATATTGGACTTATCAAATGAAATGATGAACAACAATAGAGATGGAAGTTATTTTTTTCTTGAAAAGAAAATGCTTATTAAAGTAATTTTTAAATAATATATTAAAAAGGAACAGAATTAAATAGAATTATATTGATACTAATAGATCAAAAGACTTGGTACAAAAACCAAAATGAGAAAAGTAAGGATAATCATATCATAATCTATAAAGAAAATAAGTATTCTAAAGCCAAACTTGAGGGGGTCTAATATCGCTTTAGTTTTTTGGTTAAATATTATCTACAGGTAGAAAAGAATATAACTGATACAAAATTTCACTCTTTCTTTTTTCTTTTTTTTTTGGAACCCTAGAAAATCACTGCCGCTATCTATCTAATAGTTATAAACTAAGAGCAGAGGCACATATAATCACCCACAAATTTTTGAATATCAAACCAAACTCAATCATTGATTTTTAATTCTGTAAACTAAATCAAATCAATAAAATTCAATTTTTTTAAAAACAAAATCTTCGTACAAAATATAACTATACTTGAAATATTTCTTTAACCTTAGCATATATGAACTATTGAGGTATTTCTTAATTACAAAATAAAGACAAAGTATGACATGAATATTGATAAATAAAGGTAATAAAATATTCAACAAAAAATAATAAATTATAATAATAAGTCATAATGGTAAGGAAAACTTCAAATATACAAGAAACTTTGAAATGACCGCTATGTCATCCATTAATAGTTTGACTTATTTACATATGAGTGTGTGATTTAAGAATATGTATATATTTTCATGATGGATTAATACAGTGGATAGGGCGTGATGGAAAATAATTAATATTTATTTCAAAAAAGACGAAATTAAAAGAGAGTACACTAATGCGGTATAATCGAACATGAAAGTACATATGTATATGTAAATTAAGAATATATGTCTTTCGTGGTGAAATTTTAGGTGTTAATATATAATGGTTGAAACATGATAAGAGATCGAGAAAAAGGCTCAAATATGCCATTGAACTTAATAAAATGAGCCACATATGTCACTCGTAAAAGTGGTTGGACTAGTAAGTAATGAAGGGTTTAGATAATGTTACGTGGCAATATCTGATAGTAGTAGGACTCTATTAATAATTAGTAGCACGAATGAATCAAATGTGTCATGGCGATGACATAACTAAGCCCAATTATTAATAGATGACATAGCTGCGCTATTTCTGAAAGTTCGAAGACATATTTGAGCTTTTTCCTCATGAAATAATCATACTGTGCCATTTAAGTCATGTCAAACTAAGTACGAATAATAAGTATTAATTACATAACTAAATATTTTTTAAAAACTAAGTTATGTGTTTACTGTGTAAATTAACCAATGCAAAATTAAAGAATAGATATCTAATAATGTTGTCATTTCTAGTGTTGAAATCATTTCTTTTGTTAGCATTACTATTGATTTGATTTTGGTTTGAGATTTCTTTGAATTAATAACATGTATCTATAAGCCATAAAACTTATTGAATCATTCAAAATTTTAATCCAAAACTTGAAAATATATCACACGACAAAACTAAAAGTATTTATAAATGACATAAAATATGTATAAAATATATACATATAATTTCAAGTTGGTTTGGTTCAGTTTGACTATTTTGTTAAACCAACCCACTATGATTGAAATTTTTTTCAACACTAAATAACTAGTCGAATTTTTTTTCTTAATTTAACTTGAATTATTAAATCGATGCAGTTTGTTGATCTTTTTTATACACCCCTACACTCAGATTATTGAAGTTTTGAGTTGTTTTAAGTCCGGTCTTAGTCTTTCGTATTAGGTTATCAATGAAAATTATTTTTGCTTCAAGCTATTTGTAAGGTTTCTTTTGTGCCGAATTATTGACTTCAAGTTAGAGTTAGCTTGAAGGGATTAACAACGATCAAGTAATTGTTAGGGAAAGGGCTTAGGCACTTTGAATTACAAGTTTTTTCTTTTTCGGTCTATTAATTAAGTATAATTTTAAAAGTAAAGTTTGAGATAATTAGTAAAATTATTTTTATATGATTTATAGATCACGACTCAAGTCATGAAAACAAATAATACTTGCAACAGGATAATCTGACGACATCACACACCTCTTGAGGTGCAGTCCGTTCCCATATTCTAATAACGCGAGATATTTTATGTAGTACTCTTTTTTTTTTTTTTTTTTTTTTTAACTATATACAATTTTATCCAAACTTTATTTTGATATTAAAATTTTCAATTATTTTTCAATTAGATGGCCTAAAAATGGCTAACCCACTCCATTTTTGCAAGCTTCAGGCTGGTTGAGGCCCAAATAATTCTGGTCCACACACCTACTCACCTATTTGTATTACACGAATCTCCGTCTCAAAAACCATAACCAGAAAGGCAAATCATGTGGGCAGCTCCTCCACTCATACAACGGAGTAGTCCATGTATTCATCGTACTCACCCCACCACCAACTCGGCGGCGATGTGCTCAGTCGGCTTCGCCACCATGAAACCGGCGGCGAATCTACTTCCGGCAGGCGTTCCGAGGAATTTTCAACTTTACTCGCAGCTTAGAAAGCTCGATTTAGGTTCTGTGGCGCGGAGCAAATATATGAAATCACAAAGAAAGCATAGAAACAAGGAGCAGAAGAAAGAAGGAGATTCAAAGGAGGAAGAAAATAAACTGAGCGGTTTTTGATGTGTTGCGGGCACTGGAAAGCGGCAGCTCAGAAAAGGAAGAAGAAAGAAACGGAAGAGATAGTTCATTATCAAGTGGAAAAGGACTGGACAAGGGAAGAAAAGGAACGCCGATGAAGCAGCTTTTTGGCTGATTATGGTAGCAAAGATGGATCATTGAGCATAAAAGAAGATTGGGGAACTCGTTTGGATGAATTGAAACAAGACTTGAAGAGTTTATGGAAACAGCTGCTGCTTGAATATGCACCAAGTAAAACCCCTGTTTTCAGCCTTTGCCACAATTGCTAATACTACCACACTCATTATTATTATTACATAGAAACAACACTCTGATTCCTGTATTTTCCTTACCTCCTTTTTTCCACACTGGGTTTTTTTTAGTTCTTTCTTCACCTGCAAAACCCTGTAATTTGATATTCAGTGATAAATTATACTAAATGATGGTGCAAAATACACCTCCAAGTATTGGCTAAATTCGTCAGTTTCCTACCTCTGAATTACTAGATAAATTACCTTCTATACTCTTTTGATCATGTCACAAATCATCATCGTTTTAGAAAAGGAACAAGAACCTCTTTATTGGAGGAAAAGATCATATTTAGAAAATAATTCTCAACTACTACGGATGAACTGATCTAAAGAGTATACTTTGATTTGATTTCAGAAGTTGCTATAGATTAAGAATTTATCGTCCTCTTTATAATACTGCCAACAAATCCAATGTCCGCAAAACAATCTTGCAACCGGTTCTAGCATTCTTGGAAGTTGGAATTGATGAATGAATTGTTCATAAATTCTGCACCAGAATTTCACCGAGCATATCAATCCTCCAAAAGGGAAAAATGCTACAGACTAATGGCGCATAATCAACACTCATTGCAGTTTTTGAGCTAACAGGAGACTTCTAAAGCATTCTATCTTCAATAATTCATCAACGTTTGGAGAAGCAATTTATGAACTAAAAGTCAAGCAGACGAAAAGATTATGAACGCCCAAAGCATCCAACACTTGGTTTAGTTACAATGCACATTAAGTTTGCTGAGACTTGTCTAACTTTAACTTCATTTTCTTTTATTAACTAAAGTCGAAGTAGGCAATAGATGTCCTAGATTACTAGTCTATGTCTAATGTAAGTAGTAGCACGCTTCAGTATGGTCAGATAACGCCTTACCACGGTTGGAATCATCTCCGGTACCACCGCTGGATCCTCCTCCCAGGTCCACCAGCACCGTTGTTCCTGTCATTCCTCCGAGGTCAACAGGTGGTGCCTGAACTCCTGGCTGCTGGCTGCAAGGGTAAAATGTTTGCTTTATTCTGCAGTCACTTCGTCCTAGTGTTTGGGATATTGAATAGCAAAACTACAATGACAATGTTGTTAATGATGAAGAAAACTTTAATCTGACATTACAGAAGACGAGCTAGAGGTAACCAAAAACAGATGTTAATATTTATAGGAACTTACAGAACGTAGCCAATCTGACCATCTGGTAGAACCATTGGCACCATTTGCATACCTGATGGCATTGGTCCTCTACCGTATATCATAGGCTGCTAAAGAATAATAGTCTATGAGATGAACATGATCAATGACAATGTGAAGAACTACTATGAAGTACACAGAAAAATACCTGTTGGAACCCAGCAGCAGCACCATAACGCAGTTAGAGGTACATGATCAATGGAAATGCACCATATCCTGATGGGGATAAAATTAGATGGGGTAATGCATTGTGAAGACTGGCAGCGCTTAAACTTCTTTCATCTATATTTTGCAAGAACTACTTCTAACACCTGACCTGCAATCCACATCCACTTAAATATTATCGCCTAGTTAAATTAATTATGAAAAACTAGTCTGATATATAGAGGAACTGATATAGAGAATTCATATAGTTGACCCCAACAAGTTTCAGCTGAGTCATATATTATATAAAACACTCAACTCACACAAATTCCAAGGAAGCATCTAGCTGCCTTTTCAGCTCACATATTAAAAAGTAATTTTAGTGGGGCAAGGAATCGCGGAGTGATTCTTCATTTGAGAGAATTACAAGTTCAGGTCACTATCATAAACTAAATATAACGCTAACCTCTGAATAGAAAAGCATCATACAGTGAACCATGAAAAATTTGTAAATTTGTAAATTTCAGCATTTTGACAAAACCAAACTAAATAAACATGCACAACATTTTTAACTTCTTCCACTAATAACATAAAATGTGCACAAAATACATCCCCTCATATTGTGAAATGGAACCTCATGCTATTTCCATTCTTTAAAAGCTAAGAAGCGCTACATGCTATGTAAGTACAAAACCATAAAGCGTTACCAGGCCGCATATTTCCACAGTTTCACATCAAAATTTTAGACCAATTAAATGAGTACACACTACTAACGCACAGGGAAATCTAAAATATAAATCAGAGAGAGAAACTAAAAGTATTCACACAAGCACATGTCAATGTCAATGATGACAACACTTTCAAAGCTAAATCTATCAGCAGGAAATATACCAGCACCCAACAACCCGACCTATCAACCCATAGACAACTCGCCATTTAATTAGGCATTGGATAATATTTGAGCCTAAGTTGAAAATATAAAGAGCAATCCAATCGGAGTTGAGAAAAGTTTGTGGACGTTGAAACATGTTTGGCCGTAAAACTAAATTGGTAAAAGATATTTCTGTGTTAAAATTGTGAATGGGTGTCCAGACAGTGAGCTCTCACTTGAAACGCACCTTCAAACCAATATTTCAGAAGCTACGTATTTGCAAATACATCAGTCTAGAATTCACAATATTAAAGTATATTCATGCATAAATGGACCTTTAGTAAATTGACATACTAAAGCACTATTTTTAACCATATAACATGTCTTTGAAAATAAAATAACAGGTAATTCAAGGAATTTAAACCTAATTGTGACACTTATGTCATAGTATTTCAATAATTTTGGAGTGTTCTTGCTTTAACTATTCAAACTAAGGGAAGACTAAGCGAGGTAAAAGTGATAGGATGCCTTCTTTTTTAATTACATTAGTGTTCGGACCAACTCACATGCACCTCGATAATTCAACTAGCGTCCCACCAACACAGGTATAGGATAACTCTCCACCAAACTTTAGGGGATGATAAGAAAATACCTAGATTTTTTCCAGCCCGTTGGATTTGAACCAAGACCTCATGATTCTCCTCCTACATCATTGACCACTAAGCCACGGCCTACACCCGGCCAAGATGCCATATGTCTTCCAATTTTATGTTCTTTCTTTTTTACGCCTAATATGTGTAACAATGAAGTGCTAACAAAAACTCAAAACAAACTTGATATATTCCAAAAAAAAAAATGATTTTATAGCAGTTACCCTTTGCCTATCTTTAGTGATTTGGGTACAATAAAATGCAACAAAGCAGCTGCTGAGAAATGACGGAGCATGGAATGATAATATGAAGGTCAAACATTGAGATACATATAAATGTGCGGTGTCAGGCTATGACATCATGATAAGAAATGAACCACGAGCCCAACTCAACCTCAAAGCTAGCTTACAAGGTGAGTATCATCCTAATACACCATATAAAGAAACATAATACACATCCACAATCAATGTCGGACAACTTATCAACATTGATATCGTGGTAATTTGTTTTTCTTTTTTATGATTAAAGAAATACTGAAGGCAATAAATTGACGGTGAACGGAAGCCTAATGAACTAATGATTGGTCTCATTGTCTCTAATTCACAGAATTACATAAAAGCATTTGTACTCAAGAGAAAATTTGAGTTTCTTTGCATAAAGAAAGAAAAGAACCAGAGGACATCTAGTAAGCACAAATGTAATGAGAGGTTCAATCATTTTTCAAAAGGTTAAAAGTGATCTTGTAAGAAAAATAAAAAATTGTAGGTTGAATCATCTTTCACTGGAGGATAGCCTCAAAAGGAAATTGGGCTGACTTTTTCTTAATTTGGATGAGATAAATTAGAATAACCTAACTGATGCACCGAAAGCTACTTGATTGCAAGGAGAAAAGTCAGAATCTGATGAAGCAGAAGACCCCAGGAGGCCATAACGACAATGTGTTCAGGTCTAGCTTGGCAAAGCAAACGGCGAAATCCTAGTTATTTATCTGAAAATGAAAAGATTCTTCATGGAAGACTGTCTTGTAGCACTTTCTCTACTTGAAAGAGGATTTTATCAAGTAAGGCAACCATCACTTAATCATGACAACTATATAAATCCTATGTATCCATTCCGTTCATTCAGATCCTTTCGCTAAATATCACATAGTACTTTAATTTAATTAGGTCCTACTGGCGCAGTTGAACTAAGAACCAACTTTGACAAAAGTACTATTTGTGTGGATAGGTTGGTATCAGTTTTAGACCTAACTAAAAATTAAATTGATCTTGCAAGTTCTGCAAAACCTGAGTAAGGGAAATTTCCTTTTTTCAGATGGAAGAGTAAGGGAATTTCTTAATCTAGATTTAGTTGAACTAAGTTCATCTTATAGCTTGGTATAGTCCAGACTTACAACTTACTTCATAGTCTTTAAAACAGATTTACACAGGATGACTTGATCCAGGAAAAGGCTTATAATGGTCGCTGGATTCAAATACACATCACACTCCTGACAACTGAACTGAGTTGATCTTTAGTTTCAATACAGCCCTAAGCTTTTAAAACTTACCTCAAACTTTGAAAGGGAAAAGAGTACACAGGTGAGAGTTGATCCAAAACTGGGATATATTTAGAGCTTTCACCCCAAAGTCAGTTTTCTTTGATTCAAAAACAAACAGGCATCATCCATTATACTGGGATTGGGTTGACCAAGTCCCAAATTTGAAACTTAATGTTTCAAACTCCCGAAAAAAAACATTTGCATATATAAAGTCGATCAAAAATGGCTGACTATTAGATCATTTACAATTTGTCAGATGGAAAAGGAGGAAAAAGCATCTCAATCACAATGGGACTAAGCTGATCTTACCTTTGTTCAGCCCATCCGGTAATACTTATTTCAAAAACTTGAAAAAGAAATTACAGATGATGAGAGGTGATGCAAAAAGGGCTATATCCAGATGGTCAGTACAGTTCAAACTCTAGACTTATTGCTTCAAAGTCTTAAAAGTAATTACCCTGGATGAGAGCTGATCCTAATACAGGCTATCTGGATTGCTTTCACCCCAAGGTCGGCACAAAACAAAAATAGGCCTCACACTCCTGCCAACACTTCCATTTTTCTTGTAATCTCTTTATGATATCCTCCTAACTTCAAGACATAATCTATGACATAACAGAATGTCATAGATACATTTTAAGCAGAAAGGAGTTCCATTACTAAATTTTCCAACTGGATTAAGTAAATCCTGCCAAATATCAATTATAGCAAACTAGGATTGTTCAACACAATCTTCCCGCTGGTACTAAAAGTTCCTAAATAGATCCTTGAAGTCAAAACTTTTTAAACAAAAAAGGCCTATCTCAAGCACATTCATTTCTACTTATTGATCATTTTAGGTATGCCCGACAATGAACAAAACACCTAATCTGTTTTCTTTAGTTCTTCCTTTTCTTCTTTTTTTTTTGTGTATGTCTCTGTGTGTGGGTGGGGAGGGGGCATCTCAATGGGGTCCAGATAACCTTCAAAGGCATAACTACTTTTACCTAGCTGAAGAATCAAAGAAACAGATATGGACCACTGACAGTTTAGAGTATTTTAAAACCAAATTACTAAATTTAAGGATCTTTGCCCCCACCCCCAACCCCCCAAAAAAGACACTCATGCTCACCCTTCATCTCCGTAACTCATGATTTATTTCTTTTTCTTGTTGAAAAGGGGAGAAGTGATATACAGGAGGGGCCGATGGAACACCAGATGTGGATCCTGGAGCTTTCCTGTACAATGTATGTATTCCACTTCGTATTTACATGTTTAGAGCATTACCATTAACTTGTTTCAGTGTCTTTGACAGCTTTCAGAGCGCTTGACCTTTCTGCATAATGGACAAATCCAAAGTCTCTTTACCACCACTCTGGCTGGCGGCATAACAACTCTGGTAACTTCGCCGTGGCGTTGGAATAATTCCTTCAATTGTTCAGTAGGTGTGTTTTCTGGAATGTTCTTCACATAAAGTGCTTTAACCTGAAAAAGACAACAAAGATATGTAATACAATGTGCAAACTAACAGAAAGGGTTAAGAGAAGTGTTTCAAAAGCAAAACTCAAAGAAGCAACAGGGTCCCATGATTTGGAAGAAAGCGAGAAGTGATGGACATGGTTCTTTAAGTGCACTATTTATAGAAAATTAAAAATAACATACATATATAACTTCAGCAATAAATAATCCACTCTTCACAAAAAAATTAATAATGTTTAATTTACAATCATGTCGAGAATAAACTCCTCAAAGACAGTGTTTTGACAGCGAGAAGCCGGAAAAAGTTTACGAGGGATCACTTCACCGAAGCGAGAAGCGTAGTTTAAGTGCGTGCATTTTTCAACTAAGCAAAATTTAACATAAAAATAAAAAATATTAAATTTGCATAGATAAACAACCAAGAACTCAACAGAAATAACACATTAAAAACAAATCTTTCAATTCTAAATTGAAAGTAAATAATAGATACTAGAAATAGAATAAAAAGCTCACATACAATCACAAACAAAAATAAATAACTTGAATATTTGCAAGCGTAAAGAGGGAAGGTTAAGAAAAAAAACTAACAAAATAAAGAAGAAAATGGAGAACAAAAAGCTGCAGTAAAACTAACAGAGAGAAGAGAAGAGAAAAGAATTGAAAAAGAGGGGAAGGAATAGAAAACAGAGAGAAAAATGAAGGAAAGAGGGAGAGAGAAAAATGAGAAAACAGAGGAGAAAAGAAAATAGAAAAATTGAAAAGAGAAGAGAAAATCGAGAAAAGAAGTAGAGAGAACAGAAGAACTTCTTGGAGAAGAAGAGAACAGCAGGAACCAAAGAAGATGCGAAGTCTTGCAATTTTTTTAAAAAGACCTAAATATCTTGCTTTTTCGTGTTTAAGCCGCTCACGTGCCTCGCTTCGCTTCTTCTATTGAAAGCCAGCGAACAACACTGCTCAAAAATGAGATTCAGAAAACCTAATCGCTTCTCACCAAATCACTTTGCGCATCATTCTGCTAAACGCACATTTATCTAAGGCGTGTGTGGCTTCATGAAGCAGCAGACCCCTTACCCTTGCTTCACATAGCTTCATCACTTAATAACACTGATAGAAAAGGCTTCATTGTTTAGCAAGGGTGAATTCTCTAATCAGGCAATTGATTCATATGGATTGAACAATACATCAAGAAACGCAATCATCATACCAAATATGTACGAGCTCCACTATGACCATTTTTCTTTTTGGGGTTATAATAGTAGTGATCATGCCAGCTTGCACACTGCCTTGCAGATAGCACAAAAGTACCGTAAATGGATTCCGACTCTCATCAAGAGTTTGAAGACTTTCAACTATCTTTGAAGAGGTTGGAAGCTTGTAGAGCCACAAGGAAGTTCATTGAAGCATACAATAGAGACCAAATTAGTGCTCAAGCAGGGGGTCAAGGCTCATTCAGGAGAACAAGGTGAACAGAAGGCCAAGAGTCGAGAGTGGCAGGCGCTTTCAATTTGCCCCAATGTTTTTGGCACACAATGGGAATGCATTCCACCCCCAAAAGTACGCCCCCACAAAATTGTCAACATTTTTGGGCCAGTGAACTCTCCGACCTAAAGCGCCCAGCAATTTGCATTCCGAACCAGCAGAATAGGGGAGCCTAGGATGAACTATTCTTAGTCCTAGGGTTATGCTGTTATTTTTGGGTACTTATTCACGACCAATGTAACTCACAGTATAAGTAGTTCCCAAAAGGGTTTGTCTTCATTCTTAGCTACTCTTTGATGAATATAGGTTGCATCCTTTATTAATTTCCATCCTTAATTGGTGCTTGCTTGAGTGATTGCCCGTTGGGGATTCAATAGCACTTGGTGCTTAATTAAATTTCCCAAGAGGAGGTATTCCGCGATTTGCAATTTATAGCCTATTGAATTCATTTGTGTCAAACCTATTTCTACACCTTCTTTATTTATTTTTTAAAGTTAGGTAACTTACACCTCCATCTATTTTTATTTTGTGTTTCTTTACTTGTTCTTCCATTAATTCCTCTATCACTCAACTATCCCATAATCATCTAAGAGTACCTTTAGCAGGGTTACTAGGTTTACGAGTTTTAGTTGTTCTCAACAGAATTATATACATATGATATCAGCAGTAAAGCTACTCTGCCACATCTCTACCCACATTATGGTTACAGCACGCCCAGAAAACCAAAAAGGTTGAGCTATCATCACAGTTTTCTGGCTCAGTAGTATCTAATGAAGTCAAACATATAAGGACAATAAGTAGAAGTTTTTAGGTTGAGAAGCTTTATGTACATTACAAAAAACAGCCTTGTTCCACTTCCCACTCATAGCCACACCCACATGAAGTGAACAAAGAAAACTAGTTGGCCAAAACCAAAAAAAGAAGAAGAAGAAAGCAATTTTATCTGGAAATACAGCAGGGGAGTCAGAACAGGTAGTTTATTGCATTCAAGCCAATGACTACAACTGAGAAAAACTCATAAACCAGAATAGTGAAAAGAATAAGGGACTGGACCATCACTGTTGATAAGGGTTCATAGTAACAAATTTGCCATCAAGCATGTAACATTTGAACTTAGAGAAACAACTAAACTCAAACATATCAAGAGTATTCGCTAAGATCTCAAAAGCCCATTCAAATAACTGTGAGATATGGTTTGATACCTGAGCAGCGGCAGCAGACGATCAGGTGTACTGATCAGCCCAGGTGACAGTTGGTGAATTTCCCTCCAGCTTAAAGTTTGCACTTGCCATTTTTTTTCCGGGAGTAATCGGCACAGGCATTATTGTAATATCAACAAAACCCCTATTACGTGCTGGGTTTTGAGGATCCTTCAGTCAAACATTAGAAGTTTAAAATTGACCATGAGATGCCCATGATGGAGTCGCAACAATTTATAGAAGTGTTTGGGACATCAAAACACACCTTTATGAGTTCTATTGTTTCTGCACCAGGGCCAGTTCCATCAATGACTTTTCTGAAGTCATCATCAGACCAGCTTCTTGGTACATTACCAATGAACAATCTGTATTTATGATAGTGAACACCTTAAGGTTTTTCCTTGCTGATAATAAACACAAAACAAACAAATAAATTACCAAATTATGCCCTTACACTAAAAGAGAAGATTTACGCTAAAAGAAAAGATAGAGTTACTGAAAAATCTTCAACAGAAAAAAAATGATCAATGAAACCAACTATGGATGCAGAAATCACCTTGAATTCTTTGTTATGCAGTTCTTCAATAGCCTTGTGCCTCATCTGTGCTGAATGCCAGTGTAAAGGCAAAGCCCTTGTTTTCACCAGTGTCCCTATTTTTCTCATGACTCTTACCTGCAAAGATGTGAGACGATTCACAATAAGGGAAAAGCAACAACTTGAAGTCTGTCACAAACATATGCCTGTTGCAATTCTTTCACATTGCTTCCAGATTAGTAATCGGAACTACCTCATGTATTTCCCCAAGTGGTTCACAGAGATCCCGTAAGTCTTCTTCAGAAACATCTCGAGGAATCCCACCTATGAAAACCTCAGACCCATGTGAGGGAGAGCTGTGAAGTTCAGCACTTTTTTTCCTCTTCAGTGAGAGAAGCAGTAGGCTTTTCTTCATCTGCAACAGGCTCCGGAACGTCACCCATATCTGCATCTGCCGGAGACGTTTCCCACTATCTACCCCGGACTCGTATGATTGTTCTTCGCCATTTTCATCACCGACTTCTCCAGCTCCTTCATCTTCTATCAGTTCTGGATCTTCATCTTCCTCAGAGTAATTTTCGTCATCAAGATCCACACGGTCGTCAATTTCAGTATTCTCTGTCATGACTTTTTCGTGCTGCAGATCTTCTCATCCAACAAATAAACTGAAGATCACCAATAATGCCTGCAGACCAACATTTATGTTAGCTATTTTGCTTGTTAATGGATATACATCAATCAAATCAACCAATTAGTCAATTCACTATTTCAAATCCAAATTACTTAAGCTATAAAGATATGTCAAGGATTGGCAAAATCATATTTTTCTTAAAAGAGCAGTACACCCTATGGACATGCAGGCAATGAATGAGCCAGTACTTTCTCCTGTCCTGCAAAAAGAAGGACTAATACAGAGAAAGTAATTTTTCAATATATTCAGGAGGCAAAAATACAAATAAACAAATGTGCAACCAATTTCCAACTTATAGCAACAATTCACGTCTACCACTTTTCTTTTCTTCCTTTTCCATCTTTTCAAGCCCAATGTTCATTAGCCCATGGTAACATAAACATAAGATGAAGTAGGTACACACTTGAGAAAATGAAACTTTGTCCAGGAAAGAAATGCACTATTATCAATAGACCAAAAGATAAAACACATACAAAAATAGCAAAGACACTTTCTCAAAAAGTTAAGATTACACATTTGAGTAGGGTAAAATTTAACTTGACCGAAGTTTTATCTATTAAAGAAAAAGGTATGGCTGACCTTTAATAAGGTGGAGTTTGCTTCAAATTTGAAAAACGTTTAAAAGAAAAAGAATCATTTATTTAAGTAAAATCTATGTTTCAACCAAAACACCAAGAGAGAAAATTGAGTTTTTGCAAGAAGATTGAAAAACTTACTCTCTTTCGAATCTCCAGAAGCAAATGCCACCTGAGACTTCACTGTTTTACTGAACAGTCTTAAAGAAGAATAAAAAATTGGCCATAAAATTTATAGTAAATCTCAACAAAATTTCTCTAAAGCTTGTTCAAAAAAATATATACAGTAGGACTTTAAGACAACGTTAATACAATTGGCAAATGAGTTCCAATGGACAATGAGTGCACCCTCTACCCTTCTTTACCTTAAATACTAGACTTGAAAATAAAGCAGCTTCAAACTAGTGAGGTGCATGGGGCACATCACAAGTCCCAAATAATCGTACGATCAATATAGCTATAGAACAACAAAAGCTCTTTACTGAACACAACCAATTTTAGTACCAACATATAACTAAGAACACATATAACAATTCAGGTACCTGAGTTAAAATCAATGTTCAAAATATGAAAACGACCGAAAACAACATCTTAGAAATGTAACATCCAAAAGATAAATTTGAAACCCCCAGCTCAAAAATAACAAAATAATCAAATGCACAATATGCCTATAGAAAGACAAAAGCTCTTTACTGAACTCAACAATTTTAGTACCAACATATAACTACGAACACATTTAACAATTCAGGTATCGAGTGAAGTTAAAATCAAAGTTAAAAATATGAAAACGACCAAAACAACAAAATCTTCTTTTGTTCTTGTGAGAATGGTAAACAACAGAACGACCTACATCAAACGAAATCAAAAGATCCGGGAAAGAGGAGAAACTTAAAAACCCAGAGCTCAAAATAACAAAAGATCAAATGTTCAATGCACTCCGGAAAAACTAATCAGTAACAAAACCCTAATATAAATCTGCACAATATCTAGCAAGGTTGTAATGTTCAAGATTTTGGAACCAACAACACCGTCTACAGGAAATGAAGCTAAAAACACTATACATACTAAAAATTGATTGGGAAAAAAGAGAGAATAAAAGGGCAAAAGGAAAACCTTGTATCAGTATGGGCGGAAATGATAAAGGGTAGCAGAGTATGTGAGAAGACATATAGTAAGTAGAAGAAGATAGAGACAGTTTGCATACCTGTAAAAATTAAAGAAATTTTTGCTTATCTGTTTCTGCTCTTTAGAGTTTGAAGGCGAAGAAGTCAAGAAGCTAATCTCAAAACTGTGAAATACACGTGAAGTTCTTTCACATATATACTGCCTGCGATTCAGTTCCCAATTGCCCTAACTCGGGTAATCGGTACGCTCTGCCCGCTGCCCGTATAAAGAGGTTAATTTCGTCAATTAGGTATTTTTCGTGATCTACAACAATAGCATACCCAGTGTAAAATATGAGAGGATATATTGTATACAGATTTCACTCGTATCTATAGAGCCAAACAGAGGTTATCTTTTATGGACTCTTGACTCTAAATTAGCTTTTAAAATAGGAAATACGTAACAAGAAAAAGGATACATATCATTTAGAAAAGAGAATTGCAACTTTGAAAAATTAAATTTAAATTAAAAATGATAAATCAGCACGCAAAAACATAGGTGGTAATAAAAAAAAAATAAGAGTCTACAAGAATAGTATTAATACTATTTGTAAGAAAGTAGAAATAGATATGACAAATGTGTGCTCCAAGCTACCAACAAGTCTATCCCGCGTAAAAGTGAGATATTGCTTAATTACCTACTAACTCATGCCACTACCGCCTCCAAACCCTTCTATCTACAGTCATGTTTTCCGCAATAGAGATGCGTCACTCTCACCAACTCTCTCAATACTTCTTCGCCGTCTCTACCTCTCGACTCCTACTATCATCAACCTCTCACACCTCCTCACCGGGTATCTACGATCATCTCTTCATATGCCCAAACTATTTCAACCACACCTTCATTTTGTCCACCGGGGCGGGGGGGGAGGGGGGTCACTCCCACTTTATCCCGAATATCTTCATTCCTAATCTTATCTCTCCTAATATGTACATAGAACCATCTTATGTATGTCATTTTCAATTTTCATTTTCTAAACACACAAGTTCTTAATAACTAGCCAAAACTCTACCCCCAACACATAGCGCTTAACCATCACTCAGAAACTTACTTTTAAGTTTTGGTGGTCCCTTCTTATCGCACAAGACTCCAGAGGCAAACCTTTCTCGCTTCATCCACTCCCACCCCCACCTTTTCATTATTTTAGGATTAAGGACCTGAGGTGCTTGAAATATCTCTCTTGAGATGATCTATGCCCGTTGTAGTACAACAAGCTAATGATGATATGGATAAAGGCTAACTACAACCAAGTCTCCTAGTTCTAGTCTAGTATTCACTATACTAGAGTGTATTTAACTTTCCTATATATTAAAATAGGACTAGAACTCTAAATACACTATGGCTAGAGTTTTATACTATACTATGATGGTGGCCACATTCCTATAGTAGGGAGCCCTCTATACTCAAGTTCGCTATAAAATACATACATTTATTTCTCTCTTATTAGTTTGAGAGTTTTATATAACATCAAGCATTAGAACTCTTCTCGTTTCTAGTATTGAAACATCAAACTGATCTTATTCACCCTAACATATGGCACCAACAATTACCTCTGCAAACACCCTCTCAATTTATTCCTACACTATTTTGTTGCATCCTGTCTAATTAAACTTATGTCCACAAATTACTTGATCTGGAGGACTCAAATGTTGTAGCTTATCCAAGTCATGAGACGACTTATCCATCAAGAAGAAGACACTGATCCCACCTTCGAGAGAGGGTTATGAAAGACTAATGCAACTAGTGACAAGAACAACAGTGAAGAGGATCAGGAGGAAAAAGATGTTTTTTTAAGAAGCTAATCTCAAGCACACTGACAGAAGAAAGCATGTATCTCATAGTAGGTTGCTCAACTGTTGAAAAGATTTGTGAGTGTCTAGAAGAGGCTTACCTTCGGGCAATAAAGGACAAAGAATTTCAACTCAAATAGTAGTTGTAAAATGTGAAGTTGGAAACAAGAAGATTGATACATTAAAGAATTTAAGATATCTGTGATAGACTTGCAGTCATATACAAACTCATTGATGAAGACAACAAAGTAATAAACTTTGACAGAGATTTAGGTCTCAAATATAAAACATTCAAGATTGTCATACTAGGTACCCAGCTTCATTTTAAACCAATTTATCAATACGCTCAGGGAGTTTGATTTGAAAGAGGAAGAAGATAAAGTATCTCCAACCTAAAGATGACAATTGTCGCCAAAGAGGGAAAGAAAGAGAAATTACTTCGAAGAAGGTATAGAAACAACTTTAACTCCAGGAAAAAAGGTTTTAGATAAGTTGGACAAGCAACAAACAATCAGAATGGTCAATTCAAGGATGGAAATTTCCAGAGCCAGTGCGCGTAACTGAGACTTGTTAGACGTCATAGACATAATCATACTACTTTAAAGTGTTTCTAAAAGTGGGATTACTCTTACCGGATTGCAAATGAGTTACTACAAGCACTGACTGTTATTAATCTTTCAGAACTTATTTACTGGAGAGGGAGATTATATATGTAGACTCAGGACAATTTCAGCTACGTGGGATAAACTCATCAGATAATTTGCTTGATCTTACCTACAATGGGCCTAATAAAATCATTTTTGGCAATGGATTTAACTGACATTATTCATGTTGGAACATACCTAAGTCAGTGAAACTAAAAAGTTCTTATGGTACCTAAGATTACTTAAGAATTTGCTTTCAGTAACTTGCAAAGCATATTTTAAAATTTTGAACTTGGATGAATCGACTTTATTGTACAAGAAGACAAGAACTCTACTAGCTAAAAATCTAGAAAAAGTTGACTATATGCTTTGGAGGATAACAACCTATATGTCCTATCTGCTCATAAGCTTGGAAGAACTCAAACAACATTTGTCATGTTAGATTAGGACATCCTAGTATGAAGTCTTTATAAATTTGAGTAGAAATAGTTGCATTGATAAAGCAGAAGTTGAAGCAAAAATGCCTACTATTTATTCTAGTTGTCGGTTGGGGAAAGGTTGTAACCATCTAGTTTGAAAATAAATGGAGAAAGAATCCATTATTAAAAATTATTCAATCTCAGTCACCGTTGAAATCTTTAAGATATGAGATATTATATAGTGTTTATAGATGATAACATAAGATATATATGGATTTATCCTTTGAAAAAAGAAATCAAAACTTTTTAAAGTATATCACAAATTCGAAAAAATAAGAGGAAGAAAAATACTAGCATAATGGAGGTGGTGCTATCAAAATAAAATCACTAATCATTTGAAATAGTTAAAAATATTTTTTATAGCATCTTTTGAAAGGAAACAGAAGCATAGTTGAGACTGGTCTGACTCTACTATTTCATGCTAAGTTACCCTTATTCTTGCAGGGAAACCTTTGTGACTATTGCTTTTCATAAATACGTACACTGCCTGGCATCAATACTAAAACGGAAACTTATTAAGTTATAGTGCGTAACTTGATTACAAATGGGCTTTTGAAGGTGTTTGATATAGATGTTTTCATACCCAAAGGGCAGTACTACTTTTTTCCAAACTTATCCGTATCTTCACAGAATATAGTAGTTTGCTCAAAGGCTACCATCCTCCAACAAGAAGAGTTTATGTGTCCATACATACCTCTTTGATAAGTAAACATTGTCTTATATGTGCACTCAAATCAATCTCAGGTAAAAACTACTTCAACTTACTTGGCTATTTTTATGAGCTTTTTCAACCACATGCAAAAACATAAGTACTTCTACTTCAGGGAAAATGTTAAAATTAAATTATGGTGCTAAAATTGTTAAAGAACTAGATAGTGATATTCATCTGATGATGAAGATGCTACACCATGATATGGAGCTGCATCAAGTTGCAACAATGTTACACCTATTCCACTGCTCAGCAACATCAGGTCTTAATCACCAAACACTGAAGTAAGATAACAATCGCTATGAGTTGAGGAAGTTGATAGTTTAGATGAATCAAGTGATACAATTAAAGAAACACTACAACCAAATGCTCTCTCAGTCTATGATCTTCGAGATATAAACCTAAAATTTGATTTTTCAACATGGCTTAACGCCGAAAGCAGTCACTAGAGGAAGTTATATACTGAAGATAAGTTTAGTCAAATTAAAATGGTTACAGATCAACCAACCTCAGTGACACAACAACATCATATGGTGATAAGACATAAATCTAAAGTAGTACATATAGCTACATGTTTCTCTATTGCCGACAAAAAGGAGACATACATAGAACTAAGAAATGTAAATAAATCACTCAGGATTCCTCCACTAGCTTGCAATAATGCAAAAAGAGATCAATGCCTTGCACACCAAAAAGACTTGTACCTTGATACTTAAAACTACAAGTATGAACATAGTAGGTTCAAAGTGGGTATTCAAGACAAAGCTAGAAACAGATGGAACTATAGAAAGATACAAAGAAAGACTTGTTGCAAGAGAATTTTCTTAGCTTGAAGAAATTAACTTTGAGGAGATATTCGGTCTAGCGAACAAACAAAGTGGTACTATCAGTTATGAATGAAAAATTAAAAACGCTTTCATAACGCTTGGCCACGTACATTCTGTAGGAAGAGGACCGACCGCCTGACCACTAGACTTCACAATCCTGGACACCTTAAGCATGCTTTATCTTCTAAAGAAAGCCTTGTATGCACTTAACAAAGAACCCAGGGCCTAGTTTGATGTTTAGTATGCACTTGCTTCATATTAGTTTCAGTTGTAGTATGCATCCTTCGTTTATACTTCATGGGAAAAAGGCACAATTATTCTTTGCTATACGTAGATAACATAATTATAATGAAGTAACACAGTATGACTGAAGATTGTTCAAGGCATTGGAAAAGAATTTGTATTAAAAGATCAAAGTGACACTGCACTTCTTCTAAGGGTTGAAATCATATTTTTTCAAGAGGAATACATCTGAGCCAAAATAAGTATTCAATCGAACTTGGAAAGACGTATATGCCACTTACAAGGCAATAAACACAATTCTTGACGCACATGACCTACAAGAAGTTACTAGAAGTCCATTTGATGCTTTAATATATAGAAGTATTGTGAAAAGTCTACACAACTCACTAAACCTGGCATAACTCACGCAGTTAATCTGGCAAGCCAGTTTATACAAAATTCAAATAGTGCATGTTTTCAAGGAGTCAAGATTATACTCAAATATATTAAAGGTAATGGCCAATATCTGAATTATTTCACAGTCACCTTTCATATTATATGACTACTTAGGTGTAGATTGAGGAGGTTGTACTACAATAAGAAGATAAAATTACACATTAACATCTATCTTGGTGTAGATTATATATCTTGGACTTCTAAGAAATAGACTACAATAGCAAGGTCAAGTGTTAAAGCTGAATATAGAGCACTAGCCTTAATCGTTCTGAAATGTGACTTGGATTACTTACATTCTCAATGATGTTGAAGTGTATTTAGAGATAAGCTGTCCACTATTTTATTATAGTTACTTTGACAAAACATATTAAGATAGACTATTATTTTGTTAGAGAAAAGATGGCCAAAGGCATATCAATTTGTCAAATCACAGGATATATAGCCGAATACATACAAAAGCATTAATAAAGCGCTTATTTTCTGGTTTTCGAAGCAATCTTGGTGTGAGTGTTCTACCACTCAACAACTTACGAAAAAAGTGTTAAAGAACAAGCTAGTCATGATATGGATAAAGGTTGATTACAATGAGACTCTAAGACTCCTAGTTTTAATCTTAATAAAATATTCAAATTATACTAAGAGTGTATTTTTCTTTTTATGTATTGAGACTAGAACTCAAAATATACTAAAGCGTTTTGTTGTTATATATATCAGACTAAGGATATGTATTGTATCGCCTATACATGGTCCATATTCTCAAGTTCAATGTCATGGTTTCTCTCATTAGCTTGAGAATCTACAACCACACCACCCTCATGCCTCATGGAACTTGCATTCCAAGTCTTGTCTTGGTCCCGTTAAATCTCGAACCCTTTAACCTCCAAGGTCTATCTTCAAGCCTCCAACCTATCGTTACCTCCATCATGAGTCTCGTCAATCAATACTATGTCATTTGTGAATAACATACACCATGACACCTTATCTTGGATGTGCCTCATCAATTCATCCATCACCAAGACAAATAGAAATGGACTAAGAAGTAACCTTAGTGCAACTCAATCAATATTTTTCAACTCTATTTTTTTCTTTAATTTGTGGTCATCTTGGCATTCGGTATATAGAAAGAAATTAAAATATCAAATGAATATCAAAATATACTTAAATACATAACACATATATATTAGACTATAACATCAATATAAAGAGCACATTTTGAAAAGCTTGCTAGTTTAAAGTAAGTTTATTGGCATATATTTTTTTTTTATTTTAATCAATCAGTTTTTTATAATATAATACGTATTAAATGCATATGTGCATTTATTTTCTTCTGATGATATAAAAATAGTGTTTGGTCATAAGGATGACAAATACATTTTAGTGCTAGTTACTATTTTATTTTGTCTCATTTGATTAAGTTATAGTTTATATTGTCATACTAAAGTGTGCACCCCACGAGAAATTGAAAATGAAAATTGATATTATGTATTTTTGAATGATGTATATACTCATACGAGTACCTTCAAATTATTTTAGGACAAAACTCTTCCATATCACTTTAACAAATCATATCAGCTAGAAAGTTTGTCCAAAGACCCAATTAATGCAACAAGTTTTGATAATTCTTCCTCCTCTATTCTAATCAAGTTGTTAGTCAACTGATGTAGTATCAGAGCATAACAAAGGATCATATTCATCTTCATCCATGACTCTAACTTCTCTCACTCAATCTTATCACTCAAATTCATCAATCGTCACGCCCCACATTGGGAGGCATGACCGACACCAGTGCCACACCGGAACTGATCGACGCTAGGCTTATGCACGCTTAAAGGCGTGTTCGCAACTCCATTCAAGAAAATAACGAGCTATATCTCAGTTGTAAATACAACTTCCGTCCGACAAGGCTTAGCTACCTATAAAAGAAAAATAGCTAACCAACAACAAGCAATAAAAGGAATTTTATGTGAGACAACAAGACCACCATGCTGCCTTGCTGCACGAAAATCGTGCGACTACAACTATATTATAGCTGACAAGGCCACCACTTAATAGCTAAACAAGGCCCTACACGACCATCACATGAAATAAAAAATATAGTGGGCCCCACAAGGCCAACAACAAAATGAAAATACTGGAAGTTTGTAATCTGCAAGCCTCTAGGAGTGGAATAATGGTTGAGACAGAGCCCCGACCTATCCATAAACTATACAATCAAAAGAGCAAACCTTCTAACTATTAGCTCCGGAGGAAGGGAGCTAACTGTATTGGCGACTCTAGCTGGAAAACTAGAAGGTCCTGATCCGCGTCTATCCGCACCTGCAGACAAGTAATGCAGCGCCTAAGGGATGCGTCAGTACAATATGTACCGAATATGTAAGACAAGAAAGTAATAACTAACTAAAAGTCAAAACTGAAATAATCAAGGAAGAGAGCAAGAATTAACCTGAATACCTTGGTCACCTAAACTGCCTAACTAACAAGCTTATTTACAAACAGGAACCTAATCGGGCCCCCATAAGCCTGGAGGGTAGAAAAACACAAAAATAACTTACCTGGCCCCCCATAAGCCCCATCAAGTACAACCAATGTCCACTCCTGCTAGCTAACTACTAATGGCTGCAAGCATATTGTAACTCAAGACGACCCTCACAGCCTCGATCTGATAGAACTCACTATAGCCCTCATAGTCTCAATCTGATGGAACTCGATACGGCCCTCGTGACCAGTCTGATGAAACTCAATATGGACCAATGGCCTTAGCTACTAGAACTCAATATGGCCCTCGCGCCTCGCCTAATAGAACTCAATATGGACCTTGTGGCCTCAGTCTAATGTAACTCAATATGGCCCTCAAGGGCCTCAGTCTAATGGAACTCAATATGGAACAACATCTGGCAACCCAACATCGACATCAAAACCAATCGAGCTAGGGTTACTATTTTATCTCTATCGTCACAATTCGGCCATACCACCACAATAGGTTTACTCAAGTACTACGTATACACAAGTCATTAGCTTTACGATTTAATGTAACTTGCCGAAAGGATAACCTTACATACCTCGAGTGCCGACTTTCGTTTAACTGGCGAGTCTCAACTGGCCACCGGTGTTCTATCCAACTGCAACCCTTAATACCGGAGAATGGTGCTAATTTCAATACTAAACTCGAAAACGAAGGGCTAATAATAGTAACTACAATTCAACTCTAAATAATTCGACGAAAAACTCGCAATTTCTTGAGAACTCAGAAGGAAGAAATACTCACCTAAGGCCTGTGGCCGTTTAGGAATCAATTTGAAACAATTCTGACAACTTTTACCGGGCGGGTTCTAGTTTCCCGAAAGGAATTTTGAGAACTAACTCGCAGAGTGGTCTCTGATGTGCTTAAAGGTTGATACCTAAGTTAATTTGAGATTGGATGGTGTTTGGCAGCATAATCGTGCGAAAAATAATTGAAATATTCATCCTACTGTTTCTCTGGCCGAAAACAAATGTTGGAAGCGCAGGTAGTGAAAGGAGGGGCTTTATATATATCAAGGAAGGTGTTCAACCACCGCCGAAATGCGCCAGCGCTGGGCCAGTGTTGCTGGCTGGCGCATCGCGCTGGCCCTGCGCTCGCTGGTTTCATCTGCCCCGTCCAGGCTTTTTTCTACACGCATCACACTCTCTTATTCATCACAATCCACGTACGCTACTAATTATTAACATTTACGGGGTAACATCCTCCCCATAGGAATATTCAGCTCGAATGTCATTCTCAGACTTAAAGAACTCTCTTAACTAAGATTAGAAAATTTCGGCAGAGTCTCCTCTGTGAATATGGACTATCCGGAAACTCCAAACGTGAGAAAAGTCCAATATAGGTGCCTCACAGGATGCTATAACAATTATTATACAATAAAAGGGGGTAAATAAGCAACAGTACTGGTAGCATAAGTAGTAAAATAATAATTGAATAACAACATCACCTTTAAATACTAATTTGAATCAATCCTGAACAAGTGGGGATATTCTAGAGCTCATATCATCCTCACTATCGATCATCTCTTCTTTATTCCCGTTCCTCCATAATACTCTTTAACAGAGGCGCTATTTTGTCCTCAACTCCATGAACCTGTCAATCTAATATGGCCACTGGAACCTCTTCAGGCTAACCTCAGTAACCTGAACGTCCTCAACCGGCACAACTCGGGACGGGTTCCCTGGCGATGACTTTTCGCAAAATACATGAAAGACCGAGTGAACAAGATTCTAACTCTAGGAGGTAAGTCTAGCTCATATGCCACTTGGCCTATTCTTTGGAGGATCCGATATGGGCCAATAAATCTGGGGCTAAGATTTTCCTTCTTTCCAAATCTCATCACACCTCTTCATGGCGAAACTCGCAATACCTACTATCAACATTGAATTCCAAGTCTCTACGCGCACATCGAATAAGACTTCTAGAGACTCTGAGATATTAACAAGCGTTCTCTGATAAGTTTGACTTTCTCTTCTGACTGGGTGTAGAATCATATCAACTACTAATCCTGACTCTCCTACTTCAAAACACCCGATAAGGGATCTGCATTTCCGCCCATATAAGGCCTCTTAAAGAACCATTTGGATTGCCGAGTGATAATTGTTGTTGTAAGCAACCAATAAGGGTAAATGCTCATCCCAACTGCCCCCAAAGTCTAACACACACGCCGACAACATATCCTCGAGCATCTGAATTGTATGTTCTGGCTCAACCATCTGTCTGAGGATGGAATGATGTACTCAAATTAACCCAGGTCTCTTTCGAAACGACCGCGAATCTAGTCAGACGCCTCTGCCGAAATGAAAGAAGTAGGACACCACAACTGAACTACCTCTCTGATATATAATTCAGCAACTGGGCCGGCTGAGAAGGTGGTCCTGACTGGCAGGAAATGAGTTGATTTCATTAATTGTCAACACCGATAGAATCAAATCTACGTCAAAAGGGGTAACCTGTCACAAAAATCCATGTTGATTTCTTCCCATTTCCACATAGGTACCACTATCTATTGTGTCAATCTCAAGGGTTTTTGATGTTTAGCGTTTACCTGCTACAGCGAAGGCATTGCGCGACACCTTTTTCATTCCAGCCACCAAGAAATTTCCTTTATATCATGATACATTTTGTCGACCTCGATGAAGGAGTATCGAGAGTAGTGTACTGACCATAATCCACAGAGCCTGCTACATTTGGGACGCAAAGGCGACCGCTAAATCTCAAGACCCCATCTTTCGGTTACCTCAAAAGCTGACACTTCCCTCGCCGAACTTTATCTCTCGAGTTGTACTGAATGAGACCATATTGCCATTCTTTTTTACTCTTACAAACTGTGTGGATGATAATGCGGTATTCTGAATCACTGCCCCACTGTTCCTGAGTCTACTATTCGGATGGCTAGGCTGGTTAACCGATGCCCGCCGCCCTCCCACATTTTGGCCTTAAAGGTGCTAAACTCCCCCATTGATCTACGGCTAAGGGCATCGCTACGCATATTAGCCTTCTCGATGATATAAAATATTCACGCTGTAGTCCTTCAACAATTCTAACTCAACTACGCTGTCGTAGATTCAACTCTTTTTGTGTAAAGATGTATTGAGGCTCTTATGATCGCAAAATATCCACGTGCACCCATACAGATAATGTCTCTAGATTTTTTGCGCGTGAACTACCTCGCTAACCCAGTCGGAGTTGATAGTTCTTTTCATGTTTCGTCAATTGCCTTGAAGCACAGCACAATTACCTTCCCATGTTGCATCAAGACACACCCAACCCAATGCCTGAAGCATCGCAATGGCCACAAACGGTAACCTCAAACTTTGGCAAAGCTAGCACCGGTGCCGATGCCAATCTGTTTTTCGATTCCCCGGAAACTCTACTCATAGGCCTTCGGTCCAATAAAAATTTGGTCGCCAGTTAATTTAGTCAAGGGCGCTGATAGGGTAGAAAATCCTTCCACAAACCTTCTTGTAATACCCGACTAACCAGAAACTCATAACCTCGTTGGATTGGTAGGCCTAGGCCATGTATCACCAATTTTAGAATTGCCACGACTCAAACGTACACCGGATCGTAGACACGGGACAAGGGATTCCAAGAGACTCAAAGTCAACCCATGGCATGCGCACTCAACTAATATCATTTAATCAAAACGGAATATTATTAAGCATAAACATCACGTAAACGTAATCATGACATGACATCGAAATACCAAACAATTACGTGCTCGAATACTACTCATTTGTCCGGAAGCCTCTAATACGTAAGATGGGTTGATGGGATAATCCCCACTAACCCAAGCACATTAAAACATAATCAACAGAAAGTTTATCAAACAGCCCTCGGAACATGAGACTTACCAACAAGCTAATATCAGGCTGGAATGGTCTAAGGACGAGGATGAGCCCAGATCCGAACCTGTATCATGAAACGATACAACATAGAAAGTATGGTCAATACGTGAATGTAATGAGTAAGCAAGGTAAGTAAATGGACATTTTAAAAAGTAAAGTAAACTCATAACTAGACATAGGAGAAGGTCATGCGTGCATGCAACAACTTCGTAATAAAACATAAGGCTTAAGGCTTTCAAATCATACATAATCATTCATTTTCATAATCGTAAATAACTTTAACATAATATGTTCTGAGCCAATAACATAAACATAACAAATGCATAAAACATACGGAGGAGGACTCGTAAAAACCGACACCATCATGGTATTTCATGATGCCCCACTGGCTCGCTCAAGTGTGCAGAGCTGACCCCGGCTTGCCAGAGGGTCTTGCATAAGGCGTGATATCACAGATGAGGGGATCATTATCATTACATCATAACATTTCAACCCACAGTGGCACGTGGTTATGAGACACCGGGGCGTGAGTCCCTTGAACACCGGGCTACTCGGTGCTAGACACGGCTCCCAAAAACATGCATATAGGCTCATACATAAATCATTATCATCATGTATAAATCCATTGGCTAAGATATAACATTCATCATCATTGATCCCCTTTAAAACATGCTTAGCCAAGAATCAAGGCCCTTTTTATCGACAATATCAACCCGATAAATCATGAAATTCATTTCATAAATCTATAAATCATTTTTTCATCATGTGGGCATTGCCTAATGATTCATATTCAGTTCCTTCAAAACATGCTCATAAACATGGGTAACTTGATTCATGCTTTCCATAATCAATAAACTTAAAATAATGAATATTCATCATAAATCATAATCTCCATGAACTTCCAATAATGGGCAATTTAGATTTAAAAAGATTGCAACATGATTTTGAAGAAAATAACACGAAACCTACCAATCATGCATATTTCAATAAATAAAACTAAAATAAAACATACCCATATGAAGAATCACATTGACATTCTTTGGGTAAAACCTATGGAAATTGAGTAGGAGAATCCATGACTTTAATCGAATTGGGCATAGGTGAGAAGAATTCCACCATTTTAAATCTCAGATACCGATGGGACTTGTAAAGATCCTTGAACACCCCACAAAGAATTTGAAGAAAATTTGGGGAAGAAGGCCTTGAATCTTCCAGAAACCTCTAAAATCCTTGCATGAGAATGGGCATGCAATAGGGACTTAACCTCTTACACTCAGAAAATAACCAAAATGACGAAGTTTAGGAAAATAGGGACTACGAAAACCCCTCATTAAAACGCAGGAAATATCTGGTCGCCAAAGGACCTAACGGGTCGTTGTCACAGCGCACGACTCGTTGCCTTGATCCGTTGAGTCCACTGCCCAATCCTCGAAGGGAAACCCATTGAGACTTCATGAGTTGTGAGGTCGACTACCCACTGTGGTCACTTTCCGTGGCCTACACCGCCCATCCCAATCTTGCCAAACCACAAGGGTTGACCACGGGTGACCTCACGATTCGTGAGGGTCTGACCACGACTCTTGCATGGTCAATCCTGTGGCCTCCTCACTTAGACTTTTCCAAACCAAGCTAACCACGAGTCACTTCACGACTCGTGGACACTCCTCATGACCTCACCACCTAATCGTTCGTGACTTAAAAGTAAATTTTCGTTGTTCTCATTTCCGGGTCTGATCCTGTCTCTGGGTATACTAATGACTCTTGGGAACATTCATCCTCAAATGTTAGAAAACATGTAGAAAACTCAGAAATAAGCTACTTCATACGATTATCAATCATTTAATTCAAAACTAACTCTAACGACTACCTCCAAAGGATCTACATAGCTAAACTGAATTCAGACATCACATACATTTACCATATCATAAAACAAACTTGCACACATGAACTGAACGGGAAAAAAGCTGATAAAAGTTTAGGGCAAAACTGATACCTCAAACTCGAAACGGAGCCAGAGGAAATAAACGAGGGTATTTAGCTATCATATCTCGGCTGCTTCCGCATGACTCCCTCAACATGCTGATTTCCATACTTTTAACTGAAGCTACTTCTTTATTCCTCAGCCTCCGAACCTACCGATCTAAGATTTCAACGAGAATTTTCATAACTAAGGCCAGGCCCCTTACTCCAATGCCGTCTACCGGAAACTCAAGGCCGATCACCCAAGCACTTCTTCAAAAGTGACACATGAAAGACGGGATGAACCAAAGCTAGCTCTGAGGGCAAGTCCAACTAATACACCACTTTGTCAACTCTCCTCACAACCCGATAGGCGACAACATGGCGACTGAGTTTACCTTTCTTTCCGAACCGCATGAATCCCTTCATAGGAGATACCTAGAAATACCCAAATATCTGACAACTCCAAATCACTCTCCTCACATCAACATACGATTTTCGACGACTCTAGGTAGTTTTCAATCGGTCCCTTATCAACCGAACCACCATCGCCTCATGAACCAACCGGGGCCTATCATAGTTTCATTGACCCCAACCATCCGGTGGGAGATCTGCACCTTCGCCCGTAAAGAGCCTTGAACGGTGCATCTGGATACTGGAGTGGTAGCTGTTATTGAAGTAACTGATCAAGGGCAAAATGATCATCCCAACTACCTTCAAAATCCATAACACAAGCCCTCAATATATCCTCAAGCGGTCTCGAACGGTTCATTCTACCCAAACACCGTTTGCGGATGGAAGGCTGTACTGAACGCCAGAATTGAGAGGTAACCGAGTACCTCGATCTGAAATAATGGACAAGGGCGCTCATGAAGTCGAAATTAACTACCGAATATACAACATGGCATAATCATCTGCTAAATCAATGGTATTGGATGTAGCGTGCGTCTTAGTTAACCCGTCAACCACCACCCAAATGGAGTCGTTGCCAGTACGAGGTAGGCCTGTAACAAAGTCCATATTAGAATTCTTTCCACTTCAAGTGGGAATGATAATACCTCCCCGCCTTTGATGTTCGACTTTCACTTGCCGCGCTTAACATTTGTTACTAACCTGCACATCTTTCTTCATGCCATCCCACCAATAGATTTCTCACAAATCCCGACATTTCATGGCACCCTGATGAATAGAATATTTGTTACCATGTGCCTCATGCAATATCCGAACTCTCAAAGTATCGACGTCCAACACATAGTCGACTTTGTATCGTAGCACACCATCTCCCCTTAGAGAAAACCTCCACCTTCTGATTCCGCACCGCCTCCTTCGCTTCCTCAGTATTGATCCTCATCTGCCTGAATTTAACATCAACTACCAAGCACGATTCTGACCCGTTATGCAATAACAACACCGGCCATCGGCCGTGTCGATCAATCTAACTCCCAGCCTTGTGAGTCGGTGGACATCCCCCACAAACTCCTTCTTTCCCCCATTTACACGGGACACACTTTCCATAGAGAGTCTACTAAGCGCATCTGCAACCACATTAGCCTTGCTCCGGGTGGTAAAGGACACTCATGTCATAGTCCTTAAGTACCAACCACCTCCTTTGCCGAAGATTTAGATCCTTTTTGTTGAAAACATATTGCAAGCTTTTCGACTGTGTCACATCCACGTGGACCCTATACAAAAGTAATGCGCTTATGTCTTACCCAAACATCACCACGGTTAACACAAGATCATGGGTCGGTAGTTCTTTTCATGAACCTTTTAGTCGCCTCGAGGCATATGCTATTACCTTCCCACGCTTACATCAATACACATCCTGTACGACTCTTGAAGCATCGCAATAGACAACAAAGCCATCGGTACCTCGGGTAAGGTCAACACTGGAGCTGAAGTGAGTCGGGTCTCTCAACTCTGAAGCTTTTCTCACAAGCATCCGACCATTGGAAATTCACCTTTTCCGAGTCAACTTAGTCAGCAGCTACAATAGATGAAACTGGATCTTGGGCATATTTATATGCCCAAATGATACTCAAATGCATCAGTTTTGTCTTGTTTATCCTATAATGTTTGTACATTCTCATGTAAATTGTAGTAACCGTGAATTTATACTAACCATCATGATTAGCATTGTTTTGTAGGAAAAATGTACTTGTATGAAGCTAAGATGCATGTTGGGAGGAATCAGAAATGGACTCGGAAGCGAGCAAGGAAATGGCCAAGGAAAGCAATGAATAAAGGAGCTCCACGATGGAGCCGGGGTATTACGCCGCTACTCATGGAGTATTCCCGTCCGGATGATTGCACTGGCAACAATTCTGCAGAAGGTCCACGTTGCCTCCGTGGCACGTTGGACTCCACTACCTTGAACTTGAAATTCCAGTGAAGGTGCGTTCGTGCCGTGTCACGTTGGTTGGGCTTCTGCGTTGCATGCCGTGCCACATTGGGGTTAAATACTCCGGACGACCAAATTCCGTAGAGCTTCCACGCAGCTATGTCACGAGGTAGTGCTCCGGGGCGATGCACTCCGTGATACGTTGCTTGTTATTCCGGGAAAAATTTCCACCAATATAAATAGAACACTTAGGTTCATTTTTAATTATTCTGACTTGGTGGAGCAAGAACGTGGGTTACAACAGTGCCAGCTTGAGGGGACAAAATCTTAGGTTTTTCCCTATCTCTTTCTCCTTTCTTTCAATTGTTTGTATGGGATTTACACTCATTTGATGATGCTTTAACTTACAAATGAGTGGCTAATTTCACTTCTTGCTGAGGTGAAGAACATTTGTATTGAAATGTGATTGTTGATCATTTGGTTTTTCATCTTTTCTTCCATGGTTGTTCTATTAATTCTTGTTCTTACTGCATTAATGTTTGGCCAATTTTAATGTAAATCTAAAAAGTACGGTTTCACTTGAGAGAGCACCAATTGGAAAGTTGTGAATTAATAGGATATGATCTGTTCTTTGTTTGGGAAAATTGAGAATTGATTTACCTTCAGGATAAGTCCATTATACCCGCTAAGTCGTATTACTAATTGCGAATCGTATTTGTAGAAGGCTAGAACATGGAATTTGTTTTATCACGTAAATGTAGGTGGAAGGTTCATGATTCTTAAGTTGGGTTAAAAACGAGATTTTTAATCCATTGGCATAAGTCCGACTAGCAACCGAGGAAAGAGATTAACCAACTTGTATCGACAATTAATTTCATGTTCATTTTAGCCTCAAAGATGCTCACATTCATTGTTTAGACTCAAAACCGTATATTCATTTTAAACTTAGTACAAATTTAGGGAAACAAATATAAAAACTTTTCTTTAACATTGTTGTCTGCATTTTAGAGTTACAGCACTGGACACTTGAGTAGATTTGCCCCCTAGTCCAGTCCCTGTGGGATTGATACTTGGCTACTTTAGACATTTACTACTTGTTCACACTACGTGCACTTGCAGTGTGTAGTCATCATCCAAGACCGCCGAACAAGTTTTTGGCGCCGTTGTCGGACCCGCACCACAAATTTTTCTTAAGTGTTAGTTTGCTATTTCTTTATATTGTATTGTTGACAACTTGGTCTTAGCTTTTCTCTTGCAGATATTAAATTCTGTTGAACACTAGCAAGGGATAAAGAGCTGGTGGACCATCCTTAGAGCCGGGAAAGACAATTCCATCGTCAACGGAGAGTTTCTAGAGAGAAAGCGTGCGCTTGCTCGACAAACAATCCTGGAGCAACCACAGAATCCACTCATCAGTGGGCAGTGTTAGTGCCCGAGGAAAATGGCAGCTAGGTCGGTTCGCGATGTGGCAATCCTACATTCTAGCAATGTCACATCTAGCATTTGCAAACCTCGCCAGAGGGAGGTTCGAGCTTAAACAGAACATGGTGCAATTGCCGCACACTAGCGGGCGCTCACAGGTCTCCCTCACGAGGATCCACAACAACATCTTCAAACCTTTTTGGAGATAAGTGACAATTTTTTACATTCCCGCTGGAGTGTCAAAACAAATTATGTCAGGCTTACATTGTTCCCATTTTCACTTTGGGAGAAGCCAAAAGGTGGTTGAAAGCCGAGCCACCCACCCATCACCACGTGGGATGATCTTGCAAAGAAGTTCTTGATCTGGTTCTTCCCATCCGGTAAAACAGCGAGACTTAGAAGTCAAATTCTAAGTTTTAAACAAAGAGAAGGGAGAATCTGTATCAATCTTGGGAGAGATTCAAATCGATGTTATGGATTGTCCTCATCACCAATTAATCCAATGATGTGTCGGTGCACACTTTTATAGAGGGTTTGGAACCCCACACAAAAATTTTGCTGGACTCAGCAGCTGGGGACAAGCATTAGAAAAGACTTATGAGGAGCTGTATACTTTGTTAAATCGTGAGATTTGCAGGGTAATCCCGAGGAATGCGGACTCTTCAAGAGGAGGAGCAAGGAAAGCACCGAGTCTTAGAAGTGATGTTTATGTACTATCGCTGCACAGATAGCTGCGTTGGGTAGAATCAGCTCAACACCTTATTTCAGTAACATGCGCATGAATCAGCCTCAAGCCCCAGTGAATGCAGTGCAGCAGATTTGGTGTGAAGTGTGCTGGAGTAATGAACACTCGCCCGAGTAAGTGTTGTGGGGCAACCACTCAGAACTTTGTCGGTAATGCACAAGCAATAATCACCAACAGTATGGTAACAACTACAATTCTAACTGGAGGAATCACCCAAATTTCTTGGGGTAGCAACAACTATTAGGGGCAGAGTTCGAGTCAGGGGGCGCAAAAATCAAGGAGGGCAAACAGTAACTATCGCAGTACTAAAATAACAATGCACCTCCTCCCCACCATCACCCAAAGATTGGAGGAGATGTTCAAAACTATGATAGGATAACCAGCTCAATTGCAGGCTGACTATGTGAAATTGGCAGCCGATGTTAAGAACAATCAGTTAGCTAAAGGCGTTTGAGTATCAGTTTGGGCAATTTGTTGGAGCCCAAAACACTGTGCCTAGAGGAGGACTTCCTAGCGACAATGCACCCCAACCCTGTGTGAATGCAAAGTGACCACAAGGAGTGGTTTGCAGCTTAAAAAGGTGGAACCAGAAAGACCACCTCAACAGTCGGGAGCAGCAGAAACGGAGAGGAGCAAAGTGATGAGGGGGAAGAAAAAGGATGCGGAACCGTAAAGACCTCTACCCCGTTCCCTCAACGACAAGAAACACAAGGAGGAGGCGTGTTTCAAAAGTTCATGGAGGTGTTAAACAGTACACATTAACTTACCTCTTGTTGTTGTTTTGCAGGGAGTGCCGAAGTACGCAAAGTACATAAAGGACATCGTGACAAACAAAAGTGTGTTGACTGAGTACGCATGGTGCTCTACAGAGGGAGTGCACTCCCTGACAGAACGATTGCCCACAAAGCTCAAGGACCTTGGGAGCTTTACAATACAGATTAAGCAATTGGGCAGAGTATCCGAGCTCTGATTATGTGATTGGGAGCGAGCATTAACTTGATGCCGATACGTGATTCGTGAAGTTGGGGGCTAGGGAGTCCTAGAACAACAATAGTGATCTTGCGCCTGCGTATCGTTCTTGGAAAGACCAGATGGTATTGTGGGAGGATGTGCTGGTGCAAGTGGCTCCCTATTCCTGGTAGACTTTGTTGTGCTGGATTTGAGCCAGACGCGGAAGTCCCATTTATTTTGGGACGCCCTTACTTGGCGACCAGGAAAGCGCCGGATCGGCGAGCCTGCAGTGGCTGCCTAACTATGCGAGCACACGACAAGGTGGAGGTGTTCGATGTGTACAAGGCCACCAAGTCTGTCGAGAGGAGGATCCTCGGTGATCAACGTGCTTGATCGAACTGATGTTGCTCCAGAGCGCGAGTCACGAGAGTTAATGGGTAAACCACCCGACAAAGGTGTTTTACAGGGGTGAGGATGTGTTCGAAAGAAAACGCCCACACCCTAGGGGCGGAATGAGCGTGAATGACATCGAGCTTCGCGACGGTAAACCAGGCGCTGCACGGGAGGCAACCCAGATTTTGTTGTATCGTTATTGTACAGAAGTTAAAATAAAAAATATAAAAAATGTAAATATATAAAAAATATATTGTGTTGTGTTTTTCAAACCTTGGGATTCTAACCGATTTCTTGTTGTAAGATAAATGTCAGGTTGATCGGAGGGCAAAATGCAAAGAATCGAAAAGGAGAAAAATGAGGTACGAAAAAAATGAAAAGTGGCAAAACAGTGAGCCCACACGATGGCTCCTTGTCACGAGAGGCCTCCATGTTACCCTCCGTGACACGTTGGAGGCAATTCTGGAATTTTTACAGATTCCAGAACACCTGGGCAAAGAGGAGCTCTGTGTCACGGAGAGTGCTCCGGCGCCCTCCGTGACACGTTGAGGTGTTATTCGCATCGGGTCACACCGGTCACCGGGTAAATCTGCCAAGGAACCCCACTTTTTAATCCTAATTTCCTCATTTTTCCTCATTTCTCATCCTCCACGACAAACACCCCAAAATCCCTTCCCCTCAACGTGCCACGGACCTAGGCACAATTTCACAAGTTTTCTTCCTTTCATCGAATTCAAGGTATGTTCTCTAACCTCTATCTCAATTGGTCGAATTTTTTTGGATTTTAACATGAGAGGTGAGGCAAACCTTACCCTATGTAGAAATTGAGCTAAATCATTTAAGTTATTGTTGATTGATGTTCTTAATATCATTGTGATTGTATGAACCCGATAAATACATTAGCTTGATCGAGTTTTTGTAAAATTTTAGCTAGGCTTGAATTTAAATATGAAAAGGGGAAAAAATCTAGTTGAAATGTGACAGTCTTGTTGGTTTGTGCATGTTGGGTAGATGAGTTGGTTGTGCTAACTGTTAATATTGTAAAAGACCACGGATTTTCGGGGTATGGAAATTGTGATATGCAAGAAATGGGTGAATTGCATAGGTTTGTGTAGTAAATTTTTTTCCTTTTTCTTTTTCCTTGCTATGCTCTATATAGAAATGTGATCGATGGCAATGTTGTGATTAGTTGTACGGTCTGAGTAGTACAAAAGAATTTATGCCGTCGAATTCTCCCAATGCACAAGGCATGTTTGTTGTGTTTTCGCTTGTTTGCCGATGTAAATTAGAAAATAAGTATGATCTTGCCGTAATGCTGCAATTGTGGCTAAAGACTAAGCGTGGGGTGGCCTAGCCTAACCCACCCTTAGTCGAAGCTAATTTAAATTGACTGACATTGGGACTGCCCGCTTTATTTGACAGAACAATATCAAAGGTGCAAGACAAGGAAAGGGCGATCTACATCGAGCGCCGGTAGAAAGAGGATTAGACTGGGAACAACAGCCCAGCGCAGCACCAGCGGTTCCGCGTGGCCAACCCGACAATACGGAACCCGATGGGTGACAGAGGAAGGAAGAAGTGGTATGCTACAAAGTATAAGGAGAACAAGTACTTCCCGAAGGGACATTACTTGTAAGGGAGCCGTTGGCAATGTGAGTTCCTCGAATTGTCCACTGGATTTACACTTCTCCAAATGTTTCATCTTTGAAGAGCCCAAGGAGTGCACCTGCACTTGATTCAGGAGTTCTATCAAATTGGAACCCGACGCTCCGCAGTCACACCATCAAAATAAGGGGTCGACAATACTTTATTCATCACCTTAATGCCATCTTGGGGCGCAGAACACAGACGCCCATGTACTCCGACAGCTGAATATCACTCCACCGTATGCGGATATCAAACGCACCTTGTGTGCAGCCTGTCTGAAAACATGTTGGAGCAGGCATAAGGAGAGGGATACTATCAGACACTGCCCTACTCACAAAGATGAACAGGAAACCAGACCGGCTGAAAATTATGTGTTCGTTGATTCCGGGGTGCACATGACAGATGTCACCTGGGATCGCGTATCTTGGTGTATGCCTTGATGTAAGGGCTGGAGTTCAATGTTGGGGCGGTGACGAGTCCGCCATGAAGAGAGCCCGTTTGCATCAAGGGCACAGTATCGGCTTGGTGGTTTGCCGACCACGTTCCCGAGGGACCCTGGATGTTGAGAAAGAGGCCCCGGATTACATCCCGCAGATGGAGAGGCGTGCCGTGGACGTCACAAAGACCAAGGCACCCGACACCACTCACGAGCCAGTCCTTACACTAGCCGAGCGTCATGCCTGATGATCAAGACATGGACCGCATGTTCGACGCAGATGTGCTCCAGCCGCGCATAGGCGTGGAAGGCCCGCAATAGAGGATGAGCTGTGACAGCTCGACTTAGACTACCCCTTCGGCGAAAACGCTAGGGCTCTATGCTGGGTGGGCCCAGCTTTTGTGGAGACTTCGTGGATGACGACGTCCCCACTCGATGAGGAGACACGCCGGGAGGACTGGCGCTGAGCCTGGAGGAGGACGATGGGGGCGCATCTCAGACATGGAGATGAGGCAGCGACACCTGATGAAGAAGTGGAATACTTTGATTTATCAGGGAGTTTCACCACCCACTTTTGTGTTATGTTGACTGTATGAACACTGGGGACAGTGTTCGGTTTTAAGTGTGGGGTGGGGGAGGTTAGGTGGTGCTAGTCTGTCCGCTGTGTGATATTCATGTTTCGCTGTTGTGCTCGAAAATTGTGACCCTGTGTTTTTTTTGTGTGTATGTTTTGTGTCAGGCATGTGCTGTTGTGTGTTGCTGGATGCCCGTTAGCTGGTTGTGTAAATATTTTTTTTATCAAAATCATCGATATTTTTAAAATTTTTCGTTAATTATTTTTATGATTGGGTTTCTCGCATTTGTTTTTGGTTCTTTACCGAGAAGAGTCCTATTGAAATCGAGGTCGTAAATAGCAGATCGTTCCCTATGATGGATGGATGACGACCGTCTTAAGGGAAATGTAGTCGATAGAGTAGTTTTTGTCTTTTATTGTTTTTGATTGTTTGGTTGTGGTCCTATGTGTGTCGCTACTCTACAGTTGCAAAATTCTTGCTGCGTGTTGTACATGGTAATGAAATGCAAAGGTGATTCATATGAAAACATGCAATTTTGTAAATATGTTGAGATACCTAGGCCATAGAATTTGACTCGTGCATTGAGGCTTAATGTTTGAATTTTGTAATTAGCCGATTGAAGAGTCTCGTGAATATGTCTTGAGTTAGCATGTGCAAATAAGTGTCTAGTGCAGGTTTCGATTATTCCATGCTATTGTGAATTGTCTAGAAACTTCCCTGTCGTGTACGAAACGAAATGAAGGAAGTGTAGTGTAGGAAAGGATGTAGGCGCTTTTGTTTTAACCTAAAGTTTTTTTTTCTTTTCATACCCACCTCGAATGTCAAATCCCCTAGTTAGCCCATTGAGCCTTTTAGATCATTTTTCTTTTGTTGAAAAGGTGTAAAACTGCTTGAATCCTCTTTTCATTATCCGTAAATCTGGATCCGCAAAAGCTCTTAAGCGTCAAGAAAAAAATAATTTTCACACAGCAAGCCAAGGAGTGAGAATTATGAAAAGAAAAGAAAAAGTAAAGTGATGTAGCAAGAAAAAAATCAAAGGTGCACTTGCCTGGATGAAAGAAAATAGAAAGATGTATAACTAATATTTGTTGTTAAGTCTCGTGTGCTTAGAGAAGTGGGGGACAAAAATAAAGAAAGACTTCAAGAATGGGAGGATGAAGGAAGAAACAATCACAAAATGTGATGGGATGTATTGAAAAACACTTAAGGAAGCTAGTTGCTAATACATAATAGCTCCAAAAGATTTACTAGTTCCGTAGCTTATATTACAACCTGTTAAGTCCTACGTGATCTTACATCACGCGTCCTTATATTAGTGGAGTAATACAATAGAGGCAAGCCTATGGTTCATGACACGATGCATGTAAATTCTTTTGGGAGAGAGTGAAATTGTGTGTATATGCCTCGCATGAAATGTTTAGAGAGTTCATGGATTGAAAAGGGGGAAATTCCTCGTGTTGGGGAGGGCTGCATGCTTTTGACAAGAGATTGAATTTTGTGTCAGATATCTTGATCAACTAATTTGCATGAGTTTGCCGATATTGAGAGGCGATTCTTGAGTCTAGGAGGTCTTGATGTGTTGAATGTCATCGTATGGATGATACTATGCATGTTTTCTTGATGATTTTCATGTTAAATAATCGGGTATAACCGTAGCTCGATTTGTTGGAGCCAAAGTAGCCATGATTGGGTGTCAATTGCAGCTGAGGTGTAAGGATTATTGTTCTAGGAGAACGAACAAGATTTTGGGTGTGTGGGGTGGCGATCTTGGGCATATTTATATGCCCAATTGATAACAAATGCATCATTTTGTCTGTTTATCTAACTGAATGTTTGTACATTCTCATGTAAATTGTAGTAAAATGTGAATTTACACAATCAACATGATTAGCGTTGTTTTGTAGGAAAATGTACTTGTATGCAGCTAAGATGCATGTTGGGAGGAATCGGAAATGGACTCAGTTGCTAAAGGAAATGGCCAAGGAAAGCAATGAATAAAGGCTCGATGGAGCTGTGTCACGCCGCCATCGCGAAGGCATTCTGTCCGGACATGATGCAAATTGGCAACAATTCCGCAGAAGGTCCGCGTTGCTCCCGGCGTCGCGCTGGACTCACTACCTGGAACTTGAAATTCCAGCAGAAGGTGCGCGTTCGTGCCGTGTCATTGGTTGGGCCTGCGTTGCATGCCGTGCCACGTTGGGGTTAACACCGACTACTGTAAATTCCTGTAGAAGCCTGGCTAAGTGCCGTGCCAGTGCTCGCGATGCACTCCAGACACGTTGCTTGTTATTCCGGGAAAAATTCCCACCAGTATAAAAGAACACTTAGGTTCATTTTTAATTATTCTGACTGGTGGAGCAAGAACGTGGGGTTAGCTGTGCAGTTGAGGGGACGAAATCTTAGGTTTTTCTCATCTTCTCCTTTCTTTCAATTGTTTGTAGTGATTTACACTCATTTGATGATGTTTAATCCACAAATGAGTGGCTAATTTTTACTTTGTTGAGGTTAAGAACATTTGAATTGAAATGCATTGTTGATCATTTGGTTTTTCATCTTTTCTTCCATGGTTGTTCTATTAATTCTTGTTCTAATTTATTTAATGTTTCTGGCCAATGTTAATGTATAACTAAAAAGTCCGGTTTCACTCGAGAGAGCACGAAATTGGAAAGTTGTGAATTAATAGGATATGATCTGTTCTTTGTTTGGGAAAATTGAGAATTGATTTACCTTCAGGGATAGAAATATACCCTAAAGTCGTATTTAGTCAATTGCGGAATCGATTTTTGTAAGAACATGAATTGCTTCTTATCACGTAAATGAGAAAGGTTCATGATTCTTAAGTTGCCAATACGAGTTTTAATCCATAGGCATAAGTTCCGACTAGCAACCGGAGGAAAGATTAACCAACTTGTATCGATAATTAATTTCTACATGTGTTCATTTTAGCCTCAGCAGAGCTGCTCACATTCAGTTCGACTCAAACCGTATATTCATTTTTAGACTTAGTACAAATTTAGGAAACAAAATATAAAACTTTTTTACATTGTTGTCTCCATTTTTAGAGTTGTTGTTAATTGACATTTGAGTAGATTTGCCCTGCGTAGTCCAGTCCCTGTGGGATCGATACTTGGCTTACTTGAGCCATTTACTACTTGTTCGACCACGTGCACTTGCGTGTAGTCATCCAGACCGCCGAACAAAAACCTCCACAAACCTTTGGTATTAACCTGCTAAGCCTAAGAAACTCCGAATTTTTGAAGGATTCACCAGTTTGGGCCAATTCTTCATCGCCTCTATCTTTTGGGAATATACCCTTATGCCTTCACCTGATACTACATGTCCCAGACGCTACCGAGTTTAGCCAAAATTCACACTTGCTAAACTTTGTATACAACTGACGATCCTTGAGGGTTTGCAGCACTATCCTCAAATGAGCGGCATGCTCCTCTTCGCTCCGGGAGTATATAAGAATGTCGTCGATAAACACGATCACGAACATATCCAAATATTGCTTGAGCACCCTGTTCATCAGGTCCATAAAAGCTGCAGGAGCATTGGTTAATCCAAAAGACATAACTACAAACTTATAATGGCCATACTGGGTTCTGAATGCTGTATTTGGAATATCACACTCCCGTACTCGGAGCTGGTGATATCCGAACTTAAGATCAATCTTGGAGAAGCACTTGGCACCCTGAAGCTGGTCAAAAAAATCGTCGATCCTGGGTAAGGGGTACCTGTTCTTAATGGTAACTTGTTCAACTGCCGATAGTAAATACACATGTGAAGGGAACCGTTCTTTTTCCGAACAAATAGAACTGGTGCACCCCATGGAGACCGGCTTGGTCTAATGAAGCCCTTATCTAACAAATCCTTTAATTGATCCTTCAATTCCTTCAGCTCAGCTGGATCTATCCTGTAAGGAGGGATAGAAATAGGCTGCGTATCTGGCAATAGATCAGTACTGAAATCAATTTCCCTTTTCGGAGAAACACCTGGAAAATCCTCGGGAAACACCTCTAGGTATTCGCACACCACCAGAACTGACTAAATAGTCGGGGTCTCGAACTCCACATTGTTAACCCTAACGAGGTGGTACATGCACCCCTTAGATATCATCTTCTTAGCCTTAAGATAGGAAATAAACTGACCTACTAGCGCCGCCGAACTACCCTTCTAATCAAAAACTGACTCACCCAGAAAATGAAACTCCACGGTATGAGTCCTACAATTTATTGAAGAATAACATGCAAACAACCAATCCATACCCAAAATGATGTAAAAATCAGTCATGGCCAATTCTACTAAGTCTGCAGAGGTAACCTTATGCAACACCGTAATAGGGCAACCTCTATATACTCGTCTAGCTATGACCGAATCACCAATTGAGGTAGAAACTAAAAACGGTTCTGATAAGGTGTCGGGACTAACTCCTAGGCTACTAGCAATGTAAGGAGTCATGAAAGACAATGTAGCTCCCGAGTCTAGCAAGACATAAACATCAATATGAAAAACATGCAACATACCAGTGACCATGTCCGATGAAGTCTCCTGCTCCTAGCGTGAGGCAAGGGCATAAAATCAGTTTTGGCATTGATCGCCTCCCCCACTAGTAGATGCTCCCTATGGAGATTAACGGGTTGGAGCTGCTGCTGTTTTGGTGGTTTGTGCTTGATCCCTATCATCACCCTGTCTGGCATATAGACATTCTTGGCGCATGTGCCCCGTTCTACCACACCCGAAGCAGACATCCGAACCAAGCAGGAACTCCCCGGTGTGACTCTTGCCGCACTTCCTACAGGCTGGAGAGATATACTCTAATTGGGTGACCCTCTGATCCCTCGACACTAAATCCCTACTCCTCTGATCACCCCTAGGTCTAGATGGAACACTACCTGATGATGGTGCTGGGACTAGTGATCTCTACTGCAACTGTGGATGGTAGCTAGTGCCGGACCTCTGATGTGAAAACCCACGGCTATCTGTCCGAGCTCTCTTTGCCTCCCTATCCCTCGCATGAGCCTCCTCCATTTGCTGGGCGTACAACACTATGTGAGGAAAGTCCATATCCTGATGAAGCATGACAGTCCTGCAATCCTTGTCTAAATAACTGGCCACACCATGAATAAATTGGCTCACCCGCTCCCTCTGATCCATCACCAACTCTGGGGCGTACTTTGACAACTGGGTGAACTCAAGCGAATACTCCAACACTGTCATCTTTCCTTGCTTGAGGTTAAGAAAATCAGCTGCTTTCAATTCCCTCATCTCCCGAGGGTAGAACCTGTCAAGAAAGGCCATGTGGAACTCATCCCAGCTGTAGGGCCCGCTCCCGCTGCCCTGCTGTCCTTCCATTGCTTGTACCAAATATGAGTGACCTCTTTTAGCTGATATAAGGCCAAGTCTACACACTCCCCATTATTCACCCCCATAACCTGAGTGACCTTAAAGATCCTTTCAATGAACTCGTGTGGATACTCGTCCACCTTTGATCTCGTGAACTCGGGAGGGTTCATACTCAAGAAGTCTCTAATCCGAGCTGCCACTGCATTGCCATTCTGTGGAACCTGCGCAACAGCCTGCTGATTGACCTGAGTGGTCAAGACCTGTGCCAACATCTGAATCGCCACCCGAAACTCGGCGTGGGCAGCTGGCTTTGGTGCTTGAGGCTCCGGAACAGGTGGGGCTTGATGATGCCCATGGTCATTGCCATCTCCGTGGTCTTCATCATTCCCATTCCTCCTTTCATTCATTCTCCTAGGAGCCATAATTCTGCAATCGCGAATCACACGAATTAGAAGGATGGAAAGACTTTTCATCGCACGACATAGAACATGAAAGAAGGGAACATTTCCTAAACGTTTAGTAGCCTCTTCGTCATAGGTGTGGCGCTCTTCACACCCATGAGAAAGACTCTACCTAACGCGGCCTTTGGACACCCTAGGACACTTCAAACTTATTGCTCTGATACCAAGTTTGTCACGACCCGAACATACACCCGGATCGTAGACATAGGACAAAGGACCCCGAGAGACCCCAAGTCAACCCATGGCACATGCACTCAAATAATCTCATTTAAACAAGTGGAATATTAAGCATAAAACATCACGGAAACTTAATCATGACATAACATCAGGAAATACCAAACAATTACATAAGCTGAACTACTCATTTGTCCGAAAGCCTCTAATACGTAAGATGGGTTGATGGGACAATATCCCCAACTAACCCGAGCAATACTAAAAAATAATCAACAAGAAAGTTTATCAAATGGCCCTCGGAACATGAGGACTTACCAACAAGCTGATATCGTAGGCTAGAATGGTCTAAGGATGAGTATGAGCCTGAGATCCGAACCCTGTATCATGAAACGATACGACATAAAAAGTATGCAGTCAGTACATGGAATGTACTGAGTATGAAAGGTAAGTAAAACGGACATTTTAAAAGTAAAGTAAACTCATAAATAGACATAGGAGAAGGACGTCATGCTTGCATCAAAATTTTTGTAATAAAACATAAGGCTCAAGGCTTTCAAATCATACATAATCATTCATTTTCATAATCGTAAATAACTTTATCATAAAATAACTTGAGTCAATAATATAAACATAACAAATGCATAAAACATGCAGAATAATGGGAGGACTCGTCATAACCGACACCATTATGATAGAGCCTTTCATGATTCCCCACTGTCTCGCTCAAGTGGGTAGAGCGACCCTGGCTTGCCAGGCGAGGGTCGTGCATAAGGTGTGATATCACATTTGAGTAGATCATTTATAATTACATCATAACATTTACAACCCTCGGTGATGTGTGGTTATGAGACACCGGCGTAGTCCTTTGAATGCCGAGTTGCTTGGTGCTAGACGCGGCTCCCAAAAATATGCATATAGGCTCATACATAAATCATTATCATCATGCATAAAAATTCATTGACTAATATATAACATTCATCATCATTGATCCCCTTTAAAACATGCTTAGCCAAGAATCAAGGCCTTTTTTATCTGCCAACATCATAACTCGATAAATCATGAAATTCGTTTCATAAATCATAAATCATTCTTCATCATGTGAGCATTTCCCAATGCTTCATCATACTCAATTCCTTCAAAATATGCTCATAAATGTGAGTGACTTGGATTCATGCATTTCCATAATCAATAAACTTAAAATAATGAATATTCATCATAAATCATAATCTCCATGAACTTCCAATAATGGCAATTTAGATTTAAAAAGATTGAAACACGATTTTGAAGAAAATAATACGAAACCTACCCATCATGTGTATTTCAATAAATAAAACTCAAATAAAACATACCCATAAGGAGAAATCACATTGACATGCTTTGGGTAAAACCCCATGGAATTTGAGTAGGAGAATCCATGAATTTAATCGAAGTTGGACATGGGTGAGGAAGAATTCCACCTATTTTAAAACCCTACATACATGGGGATAAATGGACTTAAAGTTCCTTGAGCACCCACAAAGAATTTGAAGAAAATTTGGGGAAGAAGGCCTTGAATCTCCCGAAAACCTCCCTAAAATTCTTGCATGAGAATAGGCATGCAATAGGGACTTAACTCTTCTTATCACACTCTGAAAATAACCAAAACGACGTAGTTTAGGCCTTAGGGACTTAAGGAATAATGGAACCACCCTCCTTAAAATGCAGGAAATATCTGGTCGCCAGTCCTGACGAGGGACCTAACGTGTTGTTGCACAGGGCACGACTTGTTGCCTTGATCCGTTGATCCACTGCCCAATCCTCCAAGGGAACCTCATGGGAGACTTCACGAGTCGTGAGGTCAAACCACGACTCGCGTTCACCTTCCGTGGCCTACACTGCCCATCTAATCTTGCCAAAATCTCCAGGGTTGACCACGAGTGACCTCATGAGTCGTGAGGTCTGACCACGTCTCATGGTCACCTTTGGCATCCTCACTTAGACTTTTCCAAACCAATCTAACCACGAGTCACTTCACGACTCGTGGTCACTCCTCACGACTCACCTCACGAGTCGTTCTGTGACCTGGTGTGAATTTTCAATTTTTCTCTATTCTCACTTTCGAGTCTGATCCTTGGGTTCCCGGAGTATAATAGAATCAACCTGAATACCAACCTATGATACAATGTGGCCCAGGAAAGCTACATAATTTAACCAGACCTCATATTTAGAAAACTTTGGATATAGCTGGCGGTCTTTAAAGTTTTGAAGTACCGTTCGCAAATGATCTCTATGTTCCGCTACTAAGCGGGAGTATACCAGAATGTCATCAATGAATACCATCACAAACAAGTCTAAATACGGCCTGAAGATACTGTTCATCAAATTAATGAACACTTCTGGGGCATTCATCAACCCAAAGGACATGACTAAGAATTCGAAATGACCATACCTGGTCCTGAAAGCTGTCTTCGAAATGTCTTTCTCTCGAACCCATAACTGGTGATATCCTGACCTTAAATCAATCTTGGAAAAGTACTTTGCCCCTTGAAGCTGATCAAACAAGTCATCTATCATGGTAAGTGGGTATTTATTTTTGATGGTAACTTTATTTAACTACCGGTAGTCTATACACATGTGGGGGGAGCCATCTTTCTTTCTCACAAACAGAACTGGCGCACCTCACAGTGATGTACTCGGCCTGATAAAGCCCTTATCTAGCAGATCTTTCAGCTGTTCTTTTAATCCTCTCAATTTAGCAGGATCCATTCGGTATGGAGGGATAGATATAGGCTGAGTATCTAGTAGCAAGTCTATAGAGAAATCTATTTCTCTCTTTGGGGGAATACTAGGAAGTTTATCTGGGAACACATCTGAGAACTCATTAACCATTGAATAGACTGGAGAGTCGGGGATTCTGCTTGCATATCCCGAACCCTAACAATATATAGATACAACCCTTTGCTATCAACTTTTTTGCCTGGAAATAGGATATAAACTTACCTTTCAGTGTAGCTGTATTGCCTCTCCGCTCTCGCACTACCTCCCTAGAAAATGAAATCAGATGATTTTGTTCCAACATTCTACAGTGGCGTAACACGACGCCAACCTGTCCATACCCATAATCACATCAAAATCAATCATTTCTAATTCTATTAGATCTGCTGAGGTCTAGCGACCAACAAACTCTACTGTACAACCTGGGTAAATTCTTTTAGTAATAATAGAGTCACCAACGAGAGTTGACACTAAAAAGGGTCTCTGAAGCAATTTTGGTACTATATCAAACTTTCGGTGCACTAACGGAGTAACATATGACAAAGTGGATCCCGAGTCTATCAAAGCATAAACTGAGTGAGAGCAAACATATAATATACTTGTTACAACATATGGCGATGACTCTGACACCTGTCGCCCTGTGCGGTCCTGACCACTACCTGAATTGAATGACCCAGGTCTTCCTCGGCCTCTGCCAGCTGGAGCTAAGGGCCTGCTCCCTACAGAAGGTGCTGGGGCATATGAACTTGCTGAAGATCTATTCTGCTGGTCTTGGCCGCTCTGGCGTCTAGTCGAGCAATCCTTCATCATGTGTCCCTCCTGCCCGCAGGTATAACATGATGTGGAACCATACTGCACCTTTCCAGATGCTGCCTATGGCAAGTACTGCATCTATTCTGCTGCTGTGAGCCTGGCGCTCGCGAACTCTCATCGGGGCCTGACTGCCTCCGATGATCTAACCTGTTGTCGTGCTACTACTGGAATAGGGGCCTGGGTGGCCTACCTGAGAAACGGGGCTTGGGCCCTCCCTGAAAGTCTGCTTGAAAATCTGGGGGCCTAGCCTTCCGGCGCTATTCCTGACCTGACCTTTCCATGGCGTACTGACGCTGTCAAAGCTCCTCTATATTCTGAGCGAAGACCTGGATTCGTGAAATATCCATATCCTCTCGCAGGGTGGATGTAATGCAAGATTTCACATATTCTGGCACAAGTCCCATAATAAATCGGTGCACCCTGGCTGGCATAGTGTCGACAAATGAGGGTGTATATCTGGCTAAGGAGTCAAACCTCAATGCATATTCTCTGACACTCATTCTGCCCCTGCTCTAGATGCAAAAACTGCTCTACTTTGGCCTGTCGGACCTCTCGGGGCAGATAATGATCTATGAAAGCCTCAAAGAAGACAGACCAAAGTAGAGCTCAGTACGAGTCATGAGTTGATGTTATGAGTCGTACCCAGATCCAACACTTAGCCAAAATTTTGCCAACTGAGATTGTACGAGAGGAAGCTATGGGTCATAGGAGCATGCTACAGATCGTAGGTCGAGTCGTGGCATTGGCAGCGACAGATGTTGGCTTATGAAAAGGATTCTTGTGTCTGTATAAATATGTTTTAGGTTTTATTTTTAAGAGAGGACATCAGTTTGATAGTTTTAAAGAGTAGAAACCTTGAGAGAGAGAGAGAGAATTGAGTTGGTCTTAACTTGTGATCAACCTTTTCTTGAATTCATCTTGTTCTTTCTACTTGTTTTTCAAGATTTTGTGGAGTAATTGAAGGAAGTGTTTTTCTCAATCATTATTGTAAGTATCGATTTTTATTCTTAATCATGAATGCAAATCACAACTTTACAACTATGAGAGGCTAAAACCTCTGTAGCTAGGATTGTGAGAACCATGGTGAATTAACCAGCTAGGGTTACACAAAGTGATATTAAAACCAATACAAACACTTATATTGTATTCCCTTCATGCTTAAACATTTCTTAATGGTGCGCAATGTTAGGACATGCCCGAATTCTTTACTTTCTTTGGTCGAAGAGGTAGATATTAGGAAAAGAGAATTACAACGGAGCCTTGATCTTGATGATCATTGTATTAACTTGAGCTGTGGTCGCAGGATAGTTAAATTTGGAACTTAGTGATAACGGATAGTTTGAAACCGCTTATGAGACTTGGTCAAGTGATTGAGTATAGTCATTCAATAGGGACTGGCCGATCGTTTTAATGAACCTAAGTTATCAGCTATGTAAGTAAGTATTGGTGATAATCACGAGTTTATACCCAAAGCAGTTAAGAACCCATGGGGAACACAAACCCTAGTTATCCTTTGATATTGACTTTACACTAGAATTTTGATATTTGTTTTTATTATTGATTTTCTTTAGAATCTCCTTATTTTGAAGTAACTACCTTACAAGTTCAATTACTAGCTATAATCCAGTCTCCCTATTCCCTGTGGGATCGACCCCAACCTCTATTTGGGTTCTTTATTGACAACGTCCGCTTCTCACTTTAGTAAGTGATGTGGTTTGAGCGTTATCAAAAAGTGGAACCATTGCTGGGGAATATGGCTGAAACTAGGTTATTAGCTTGTAATTAACTTTTTGGTTGTTATTTCTTGAATTACATTTATTTTTGTGTTTTTGATACCCACAGACTTTTATCCGGTGAATGCCAAGCACTCGGAGTAGAGGATTTCCCCTTGTTCCATTAAATCCATAGATTGAAAGAGTACTGCGTAATATGGAAAACCACCAGCAAAGAGAGGCTCACATAGCTGAAGAAGCTAGGAAAGCCGAGCTGGCTCGGCAAGTTGCACTACATCATACAGAAGATGAAAGAGATGAAGTGGTAAATGCTGGTCGACAAGGGAGGGGCAACAGAGCTAATAGATTTGCTCCTCAATACTTTGACGATGATGATGACCCAGATATTGATGAAGTAGGTTCAATGGGAGCAATTTTGCCACCACCATTGTCCGCTGGGGCCAAATTCGACATTAATAGCACCATGATTCAACTGCTAAATATGAAAGGGGTGTTTAGTGGTCATGCAGCAGATGATGCCAACCTGCACTTAACGAACTTCGTAGGAATATGCAAGGTGTACAGGTTGCCCGGAGTAAGCCAGGATGCAATACGGCTCAGACTCTTCCCTTTTTCTCTATTAGGGTAAGCTACTTTGTGGTTATCGGAGTTGCCCAATAACTTCATAACCAACTGGAGCTAGCTTAAACAAGCCTTTTTGGAGAGATTCTTTCCCCAATCCAGGATGTTGTAGCTAAAAGATGAGATCTATAATTTTTGACATATCAAAACTGAGGCACTTCATAAAACTTGGTTGAGATTCAAAAAGAAGTTGACTAAGTGCCCCAACCACAAAATTCCAGATGATAGTTTGTTGGAAATTTTTTACAGGTTTCTAAACAATAGCACCAAGGCTGTAGCAGATATGGTAGCTGGAGGAGCATTGATGAGTCACACCTGGGAACAAGCTTCACCATTCTTGACAGGGTGACTAAGACAAACAGGGCCTGGCATACGAGGGAGGTTGATGTAGTGATAGGAACATATGTTGTCGGTTTGACTGCAAACCAATGAAGAAAAGAAGAAGAGCGCGACCATTAGTTGGCTCACATGCGCACATCATTGGACTTGCTGACAAAGCATATTATGGGAGCTGGAGCAAAACAGGTTAATGCAGTGGGTACTCAAGGAAGGGAGCAAGGAGCTGATCACTCAGATTCTGAGGAGGAGACAAACATTTTAAATAGTTAGGTGGCGGGTTTCCGAACCAACGCCCAAGTGTTTGGACAAGACAATTGGCACCAAGGTTCTGGAAATTAAGGTCGGAACCAGTATAGAAACAACTACAACAGAAATAGGTTCAAAGATAGGAGCCGAGGTCGTGAGCGCGAAGGTGATTGGAGGCGCAATGATGGTTATCGCAATGACCGAGTTTGATTCTATGTGCCTCCCAATCCACGAGAAGGGGAGGCAGGGTAATCAAAGTTGGAGAGCATGATGGCTAAGATGTTGAAGAAGGTGAGGTCCACTGATGATTAGCTGAAGGAGATCCGAGGTGATTTGTCAAGTATGGGTCAAAAGGTGTAATCTCATGCTATCTCCATCAAGCAAATTGAACACTAACTTGGGCAATTGTCAGCATCAATGAACCCTAGACAAAAGGGTACACTACCTAGCAACACTATCCAAAATTTGAAGAATGATGCACATTGTATGGCGGTGATGACTAGGAGTGGTAAAACCACAGTTGACCCCCCGTTTCCAGTTGAAGTTGATTGGAAGAAAGAGAGCATAATGAAAGATGATGATACTACTGCTGATAAAGAGACTGGTGAGTTGCAAGAGGCCCCGAGAGGTGAGAAGGAACCGGTCATGGATCAAGGGGCAACGCAAGTGCAAAAAGCTATCCCACGACCACCACCACCATTACCCCAAAGGATGAAGAAGAAGGTGGAAAATGGTAAGTTCCAGAAATTCCTTTCAATGCTTAAGCAGCTATCTGTGAACATACCATTGGTCGAAGCATTAGAGCAGATGCCAGGATATGCGAAGTTCATGAAGGACCTGGTGACAAAGAAGAGATCTGTGAGTTATGAGCCTATTGATAATGTGCATCACTGCAGTGCCATAGCCACCAAGGTCTTAGCACAGAAAAAGGAGGACCCAGGTGCCTTCACTATACCATGTATGGTTGGTAATGTTGAGTTCGCAAGGGCGCTCTGTGATCTGGGAGCTAGCATTAATTTGATGCCCTTGGCTGTATTCAAGAAGTTAGGATTGGGAACTCCTACACCAACCAACATGCGGCTACTGATGGCCG
>JACEIK010000508.1:227840-297656 GCA_018107945.1 Datura stramonium | reverse complement strand
GTATGCGGCAAAAGAAGTCCATATTGGACTTAGACTTAGGTTTAACATATATGCTGGCATGCTACCTTTGGCGGTTATGGATTACCCCATAATTGGGTTTCGAATTTTCTTATGGAAAATTTTCATAAAAGTTTATTTATAAAATAGATTTGTGCAAGTAAATTATCATCTTAATTAAATAGGAAAAAGATTTATATTTGATGTTACATAAAGGGTGGTGAAAAAGTTTTACAAAAAATTCTCATCATGAGAAAAGTTCTTATGAGAGAAACACTTTATTGAAAATGTGTGAGTCCTTTATCAAATCAAGAGATAAATATTATTGACAAGAAATCATTTTCTTGTAACTGAGTTGAGATTTTTGAGAAAAATTCCAACACATATTCATAACCCAATTTGTTTTCAAGTTCCATTGATCAAGGAGTTGATAGCAAAGATCAGTCTCGGTATGCATACGCATTGAATCTTCATAAGAATTTTCACATACGATTATCATCACCAGGTTTGTCAGAAAACCTATTCTTCTAGATGTAAATAAATTTTGAACACAAATAACTCTGTACAAGATTATTTTTATTTTTTGTTGCATATTATGAACACCCTGCAATACTAAAAGCAAACTAATTTTTTATTTGGTACACGAGGTTAAGAAAATTACACGTCTTTAAAGTTATGAAGAGTACCACGTATATATTCTGGTATATGATAAAGTATTAAGTATATNCATCAAAGAAAACCCATAGATCTTTATTACAGATACATAACATGAATTAAAAAAAAAGACATAATACATAAATAGGCACTCAAACTTGGCTTCAACTGGCAATTAAGCATTCAAACTTTGATAATGCACATTTAGGCACCGCAACTTGATTTCATTATGTCATGTGCCACGTCAGCATTGTGTGCTTCCAATGACATAGTGGGGACTAGTTGGAGTGCTTAGTTGTCAGTTGAGATCAAGTTGAGGTGTTTAGATGTGCACTTTCAAAGTTTGAGTGCTTAATTGCCAGTTGAGGCCAAATTTAAGTGTCAATTTATGTATTATGCCCAAAAAAAAAAAATATTCCCGCTCTGGTGATCATTAGAAAATCCTCCTTATTTAATGAAAGCAATTAAATTAATAATGGCTGAGTTATCATGAGGACTTAAAATTGAACAGTCACCAGTTTGTGCTAGACACGCTAGGACATGTCACCAGCACATGGGCACAACAAAGTTTCGCAAGTATGTAACTTGCAACAATGAGTTATACTATTAAGTAAAAAAAGATGTGTAGAAAGTGGCAACAAGAAGTTCAATTACACACCTCAAGTGCATGGTCTAGTTTAGTCAAGTATTCATCTGTCGTAGTCCCACTCTGACAAAGTTAGTAACGCACAGATGTCAGTGTAGTTCGAATAAAATAAATAACTTATTTTATAAACTTGAATCCAACCTTAACTTCGACTCCTAGATCAATGTACCTCCTTGCTTCAAAATCCTAAAAGAAATGAAATAGATTCACAACAGATCTGATCAGATACTGCTACCTTTTCATGCTATCAGCGCAACTGAAAGACAATCAGAAATCAATAGACAACCGTTGGGTAAGGGATGGAGCATGTCAAAAACAAGGAAAGGAGAGGAAAGTAACTATCCATTCAAGATGCAGCAGATTGTTAAAGATGGAAACTCACAAGTGGATAAATTCCAGGATTGTACATATCAAGGATAAAGACTCTTCCTGCATGAATCCAACCAACACCAATTAATAATATTAAAATGGAACACAAAATGCAAGATGAATGACGAGAAACATACTGTCCTCAGAGAAGTCTATTTCATGGCCATTTCCTTGGTGTGCATCAAGGTCAATTATCATGACTCTATGAAAGAAAAAAATTTCATTATTAATGTCATTGAGATGTCACGACCTTCAAGTGTACATAGTCACACATTAGACATGAATTACTCTTTGGTGTACCTTGAGATATTTAAACGCACAAATGCAAAATCTATACAAAGAGATATATCAGCATAAACACAAAAACCGCCTCCCTTCTCTGATGAACAGTGATGAAATCCACCACCAACATTAATAGCCCATCCTCGTTCTTTTGCAAGCTTTGCAGCCAAAATTGTTCCTCCCACCTACAGAGAATTATCAACAAAATCTGAACAAGAGAACTAGAGAAAAAGAAAATGATCTGCAACTGACTAAATTCACCTGCTTGCGGAATGGGTGAAGCACTTTCTTTTGCACAAGGCAATTAGGAAGCATCGCAACAGGAGGGACCTAAAAGGTCTAGTCATGAGATAATTAAGAGTACGGAAAAATGAAAACCAACTCTTAATGCGTAAAAACAGGTATGACGCTGAATGCACCCACACCAACAACAGCAAACTTCAGTTCTGACTCTTACCTCAACAATCATGGAGACATTCAAGCTGCTGTTCAAACTTTTCAGGTATGATTCTGAATGCACCTACACCAGAAATGATAAAACATTTATGAGTCACACATCAAGATTGACAAGTACAAGGACGGTCCATATGAATGCTAGTCTCATTGACTACGGTTAACAGATAAGTAGAGTTACAGCACCTAGATTGGAAAAGAACAGAGAGTATGCTAAAGTGACTAATAAATTCTGTACATGCAAGAAACGTAGAAGTGGGTGTGTTGCAATTCACGTAATGAGATTCCAAATGGACGTCAACATTGAAAAACAAGATTTAAGCAATGAGGAGCCTCATACTTGGCTAAACATTTGCAGCCCAAAAAGTATTATTGGTGACAGCATCTAGATTAGATCAAAGAACAATAATATCCTGTTTCGACAACTAAAATTGCAAATATATAAGAAAATAGAACTAGATGTATTGGCATATTGTATATCACCTTAAAAAAATAGCAAATTGACCTCGACATTTATGGACTCAAACATAGGAAAATGAGGTACCATAAAAATGGTAGTTAGATAATTTGTATTACATGGCTTCCAAAGTAATTATTCAGATTAACGCTCCTTAAAACTTTAGATATGTGAACTTTAAAAACTGGTGGATGGGATTAGAATATCATATATGATGGTATCTAGGTTTAGTTGAATGGAGGTGATTATAACTTAGATTCAAAAGGTACTGATACTATGTTCCTCAGAAATGTCGGTTCATTAACTTGATTAAAATAGCCCACAAAGGAGCAAGCATGAAGATACATAAATGTGCTTAAGTGAGATATAAAGTGAAAGAGCATGTTTGAAATTAACTCAACCAGCTGTTCAGAAAACAATATAAAAGGATTTAATAACTCAATAGATGACTATGTTGCTATTGACCAGTAGAAGTTGCTACCACTAGCAGATCATCTTTTGTTGCCTCCAGAGGCTCAACTACATGCTTTTGGTCCACGATACCTTCCTTAGCGAGAAACCGGCAGATTCGACCCCATTTAGAAGAGTCAAATGGATGCCTGTGAAGTTAAATGCTCGAATGAGGTATCCAATTGAATTCAAACTTAGATAAGGCGGTAGCTCTTTCAGGAAAAAAAAAATCTATCTTTTTTAGAAGGAAAATTAATAGAACACTGTTCCTCAAAAACTAATAAGTTAAATAGAAATTCAGCACTGCAAACAGGGATACTCACCTGACGTGTGCAATCTATACACATGAGGCCCTTGCCATTTTGTCAATGAGTTATATTCACACTCATGACCTGCATATGCAAGTGCTAACATCTGTATTCTCAAGTTTTCACCCCCACCCCCACATTTCCTTTATACAACTCTTTCCCAGAGGCAAGCAAGTTTTGGGGGAGGAGAGGTTTTAGGTTGTTCTGTTGATAAGTGACACAATGCTTTAGGTTTAATAATGCATATTTCTACATTATTAGGTGCGTTTAGCTGAGAAATGGTAGAGATAAAATTCACACAAAAAGGTGGAAAATCAATGGGAATTTGGGAAATGTGATGCTTTGCTTCAAATTGAAGCAAAGAAAAATATCAAAACCACAATTCCGTCCTCTCTAACCATTTCCTTTTTACGGGATGGACAAAAGAAGTAAGAAAAGAAGGTTATGAAAAAAGAAACCTAAACAAACGCAAGCTCTACATAATGGCACCATTACACACAAGTAAATATCAAGTAACCCAATGTATGCACAAGATGAATGTTGTCATTTGGATGTTCACCATATATTTATCAAGACTGAATGAATAAAATAAGAAAAGATTGCATGATATGATTTTCCCATATCCTCTAAAGGCATCTCGTCAATAAGTGTGAAGATATGATAATTATGATGATTGATTGTGATAAAAAGAGCCGAGGTAGAGATGACATCACATTAAGGGAAGTAATCACTAGCAATGCACAAACTCTTCGAATTAATATGGAGTTACCTAATAATAGAACACACTGGAAGATCTGATTCATAAACGCAACAACTCTTGTAAGAAAAATTGATTAGTGTTGAATGAAATGGACAGGGCAGAGGGAAGGTATCTCGATTAAATATAGAGATACTGTTCATTCAGTTTGGAGTCAACTATACTTCTGTGTTTTCTTTTGGTTGCCAATCCTATTTGGAATTGGATTTAGATTTCTATTCCTATTTGGAGTTAGTCTTGGCTTTAAGAGGAAACACCATTCATCATCATATTATTATATAAGTGGTAAGCCTATAAGTTGAAAGTTAGATTACCATCTTACCCCTCCTAAATTAAAATTTTAATTAATATATAATTAAATATTAATATTTTATCATGTCATATCATATTTATATATTTATTACTATATACGTGGATAGCCAAAAAGTGAAAAAATTAAAATAAATAAATAATAATAAATAAATATAAAAATATAAATAATTAATAATAATAATGATAATAAATAATTAATAAATAATAATATATAAAGTGGAAAGCCCTTATCTTAAAGAAGTTCGATTACCATTTTGCCGCTTATAACAAATTAAAACATAATAAAATATCTAACTGTTATTATTATTGTTATTATTATTATTGAATCGGTAAGGAACTTGCCTCCAGAATTAGAATCCGTTCATTCGGTCTTTCACGTGAATCGAGTAAGGATGATTGTTTCACCTGCCAGTAATTATTGTAGGTTACACTTTTACATTTTTTTAATTATTATTTCACATATTACCTTTTCACCTTCCAATTATTTCATCTTTTAAGCTTCTACCGATTACAATAGTATTTATACTCAATTCTCTAATGAAGATTTATACCATTAAGCAGACTCAATATGAAAAATATGTCTTTGTGTCATGATCATACTCTACACCTTTTAATAGGTAATATGAAGTTGTTGCATTTTTTCTTCTTTTTAATAGTTTTTCATATATTTTCTGATTTACCTTCTTGTTTGATTGTTGTTGGCATTTTGGGTTTTTATGAAATGCCCATAAACTTGATAGAAGCAGCCTCAAACCTGCAGACTAAATTTACTTTTGGCGCGTGACTTATATTTATGTTTATCATGGTAACTTATATTTTATGTAATTCTTGCATTTCTCTGCATAAATATTGAAAAAAAAATTGTTTTTCATTTTATTTTAGTGGTCTTGTCACACTTTATACTTAATCATCATCAAAGCATGATTAGTAAATTAGGATAACCAAAACGTCCGTTCAATCATTTTGAATTTACACTTATCTTAACTCTATATTTAACTATTTAATGTGGATATACACATGTGAAGCATGTGTCCAGAAACTAGTTATCTATAAATATGACACCTGGGCCTAACTCAACCCAAAAGCTAGCTCATGAGGGGAAGATTGCCCAAGTCCATATAAGCAAACCACCAGTTCATTCCCCAACCAATGTGGGACTCTAACCCACTCTAACACCCCCCTTCACGTGTCAGGCCCGACTAGAGCGTGGACCGGGAGCCCAAACGGGAATAGACCTAGCTCTGATACCATGTAAAGATATGACACCTGAGCCTAACTGAACCCCAAAAGCTAGTTCAAGAGGGGAGGATTGCCCAAGTCCATATAAGAAAACCACCAGTTCATTCCCCAACCAATGTGGGACTCTAACCCACTCTAACATCCCCTTCACGCCCAGGCCCAACTGAAGCGTGGACCGGGAGCCAAACGGAAATGGACCTGGCTCTGATATCATCTATAGATATGACACATGGGCCTAACTCAACCCCAAAACCTAGCTCATGAGGGAAGGATTGCCCAAGTCCATATAAGCAAACACCGGTTCATTCCCCAACCAATGTGACACTTTAACCCACTCTAACCCCCCTTCACGCCCAGGCTCGACTGAAGCGTAGCCCGGGAGCCCAAATGGGAATGGACCTGGCTCTGATACCATGTAAAGATGTGACACCTGGGCATGTAATTTGAAATATGAAATGGAAGAACTTGTATTGCACTATGTGAGAAGTACATGTATACATACAATTACTAGAGGTTCTATCAAAGGTAAGTAAATATCTTATATATCTCTCCTATGATTTAGCTAGCTATATAAGGCAAGAGAATATCTTTACAATATCCTATATATTTTACAATATCCTATAATATTCTGCAACACTCCCCCTCAAGCTGGAGCATAGATATTGATCATGCCCAGCTTGTTACACAGATAATTAACTCAAGCTCCATTCAATGCCTTTATAAACAAATCAGCTAGTTCCTCTCCTGTCTTCACGTAGCCAGTGAAAATCAAGTTTTCCTGAATCTTCTCACGAATAAAATGACAATCAACCTCAATATGTTTGGTTCTTTCATGATAGACTGGATTTGAGGCAAGAAGAGCAGCTTGATTATCACACCAAAGTTTTGTTGGTTTCTGATGTTTCAGTCCAATTTCAATTAAAAGATGATGTATTCACACAATCTCACACGTAGACTGTGACATAGCTTTGTACTCAGGTTCAGCACTGGATCGAGATACCACACTTTGCTTCTTGCTCCTACATGATGTTAGGTTTCCTCCAACAAAGACACAATAACCTGTAGAAGATCTTCTCTTAGTTTTGGATCCGGCCAAATTAGCATCTACAAAACACTCAACACGAATATGTCCATGATTGCTATACAATATTTCAAGTCCAGAAGCTCCTTTCAAGTAACATAGAATCTGTTCCAAAGCTTCCCGATGTTTGACTGTAGGTGCGGACATGAATTGGCTAACAACACTTACAGCAAAGGCAATATTCGAATGAGTCATAGTGAGGTAGTTTAACTTCCCAACTAACCTCCTATATCTCTGTGGATCATTAAAAGAATCTCCATCATCTTTCATAAGATGCACATTGGGAATCATTGGAGAATTGCATGGTTTGGCTGCCAACTTTCCAGTTTCTGCAAGTAAGTCAAGAATATACTTTCTCTGGGAAAAAAGAATTCCATTCTTGCTTCGATTTACTTCAACTCCTAAAAAGTATTTCAACTGGCCCAAGTCCTTCGTATGAAACTTAGCATGCAGGAAAGACTCGAGGGAAGAGATCCCTGCATAATCGCTTCCTGTAATGACAATGTCATCAACATATACAACGAGGAGGATAGTGTCGGTTGCTGATTGTCAAAAGAAGACTAAGTGATCACATTTGCCCATTTTCAGCCCAAGCTCTTGAACCACCTCACTGACAGACTTTTCCATACTCCCCCTGAGCAACAAAACCGGGTGGTTGCTCCATATACTTCTTCTTGAAGATCACCATGAAGAAACGCATTCTTGATATCCAGCTGCTGTAAAGGCCAATTCTTGGAAACAACTAGGGAAATGAACAAGTGGACAAAAGTGAGTTTGGCAACCGGAGAAAAGGTATCTGAATAATCCACCCCATAAGTCTGAGCATATCCTTTAGCAACAAGTCTTGCTTTAATTCTTGCAAAAGAACCATCTAGATTAACTTTAACTGTAAAGACCCACTTCCATCCCACTGATTTCTTCCTTTTGGGTAGATCCACCAAATCCCACGTGTGGTTTTCCTCTTAAAGTATGTATTTCCTCAAGCATTGCATCAGACCATCCAGGATGACTCAATGCCTCCTTCACTGTTTTGGGTACAAAGATGGAGTCTATAGAAGCAATCAAAGATCTAGACGTGGAGGACAAGCGATCATTGGAAACAAAATTAGCCATTGAATATGTGGATTTGCAAGTACATGTACCTTTATGAAGAGCAATAGGGAGGTCAATATTTTCTGAAGGATTAGATGGAGGAAGATCTGATGATGAAGGAACTGGTGCATGGCATGTATCATTGGTATCTCTTCTCCTCAAGTAAACTTGAACAATTGGCGGTCTTTCTAGCACAGATGGAGCAGGTGTTGAAGGCACAATAGTCGATTGATGTTCAATAGGAGACTAGGAGATGACGGAATAACATCATTTGATTGTTCTATCAAAGAATGTGTAACCTGATAGACTAACCATTCATCTTCCTCCCCTGACTCGTAGAAATGGGAGGTGCATAGAAAAACGGCTTAGTCTCTGAAAATACCACATCAATTGATACCATATATTTGCCAAGTTTTGTAGAATAACACCGATACCCCTTTTGAAGGCGAGAATATCCCACGAAAACACACTTCAATGCCTTGGGATCCAACTTATAGCCTGTTTGGCCAAGCTTCTTGGAGGCCAAAAGTGCTTATTTTTCCTAAAAAAACACTTATTTTTAAAAAATGTGGTGTTTGGCCGAGCTTTTGAGAGAAAATAAGTGCTTTTAGAGAGTAGCAGAAGCTGTTTTTCAGAAGCTAAAAAAAGTAGATTCTCCCCAAAAGCACTTATTTGAAAAGCACTTTTGTGAAAAATACACTTAGAAGCACTTTTCAAAAGCTTGACCAAACACTAATTGCTGCTCAAAAGTGTTTTTTAAAATTATTGGCTGAACACAAACTGTTTCTCACCAAAAGTACTTTTTTTGATAAGCACTTTTGAAAAAAGCACTTCTCAAAATAAGCTGATTTGAGAAGCTTGGCCAAACAGGCTATAGTAACAGATGATCGAACATCTCAAACATAACAAATGCTTCCAAACACCTTAGGTTCCACAGGAAATAATGACCTGTTTGGAAAAAGAACACTATAAGGCTTATCACAATTAAGCACAGTAGATGGCATGCGATTAATCAGAAAACAAGTCGTAGAGACTGCATCGGCCCAAAACTGTTTAGGAACCTTCATTTGGAACAAGAGTGCCCGAGCTGTCTCAAGTAGATGTCTATTCTTCCTCTCAGCAACTCCATTTTGAGAGGATGTATCAACATATGAAGACTGATGGAGAATACCGTGTTGTCTCATGTAGGACCAAAATAATTCTGACATGTATTCTTTAGCGTTATCGCTTCTTAGAATACGCACAGATGCATTAAATTGAGTTTTGATTTCAGGAAAAAAGGCAATAAAGTGAGTAAACACTTCAAAACGACTCTTCATAAAATAAATCCAAGTCATCCGAGAGAAATCATCCACAAAAGTGACAAAATACTTGTGCCCTGTTTTAGAAACGACAAGAGAAACGACAAGACATGGTCCCCAAACATCAAAATGAACTAACTGAAAAGCCGACTCAGCCCGCTTATTAACCCTTGGACCTACTGAATTACGATGATGATTTGCAAACCGACATGATTCACATTCCACGAAGAAATATTTTGAACCGAGGACAAAGCTTCTTTAACAGAGGTAGAGAAGGATGTCCCACTGATGTAAAGGTGCTTTAAAGGAGACACGACACTAGAGCAGGAAACCGATCGAGACTCCTACGCATCAAGGATGTAAAGATCATCAGATACATGTCTTTTACCAATAACTTGATTCGTAGTAAGGATCACGAAACAAACAATGATCGGAAAAGAACGAGATGTAACAAATAAGGGTCTCCAGTAACTTCACGGTATAATGTAAATCAAATTAAAAGCCAACTTTGGTAGACTTACTGCATGACAGATAATAGATGAGGTTACTACTAATAAATTCTAAATCCAACACTGTTAGCAAGTTGATTCATCGCCACAAGAATCGGAGAGGTTGTTTTGTTTGACCGTTAGAAAAATATTAGATTACCTGTGATGTGTGATTTGTGGCACCTGAATCAATCACCCATTTATTTAAAGAGGTGATAAGACATGTTTTATTTGACTCAATAAAGATATTAACTGGTGGAATCAATGATTTTTGGTACGAGAGATTTAGTGAACCCCAAAATTTAAACCAAAACCATTTTATCAGATAATGGACTAGCGAAGTCATTTTCCCAACTAATATACCATAGTATCAAATAAATTGATAGAGAATCCTCCAAAGCTAAAAATTGGCCAAACCAAGTCTCTTAAAGCTGAAGCCTAAGATGACAAAACTAGAGAATTAATTTGAACACTCACTTGAATAATTCCAAACAAAACAGAGGACAAATCTTTCTCAAATAAGCGTAGGACTAGTCTGATCCCTCAACTAAAGTTCCACTCACCCAAATCAAAATTAGTAGTTCAACACAAATAGTAGAACCTTGAATGAAATAATCACTTGCGCTCAATTCGTGAGAAACAATCCAAGGAACTGGAAGCAAAAGTATACAGTGGCGTGTCAAAAAGAAAAAATTTGGACAGTAAATCGAGTCCTGTGTTGAGGCAGTAAGCCTAACTCCGGCGAAGCCAAAGATCTGGCTCTAATACCATGTAATTTGGAAATACGAAATGGAAGAACTTGTATTTCACTATGTGAGAAGTACATGTATATATACAATTACTAGAGGTTCTATTGAAGGTAAGTAAATATCCTATATATCTCTATGATTTAGCTAGCTATATAAGGCAAGAGAATATCTTTACAATATCCTATAATATTCTGCAACACATGTAATAAATTAGAGCTTACAAACGAGGAGAAACATTATAATTGTTTAACTATAAATTAAGATAATTAAATATATGCTTAAAGGCACACATTTTCATTTAAATAAACTTCATATATTACAAATATATATATTCTCCGAAAATAAATTTTATTAATTAAGCTAATTATGCTATTTAACAAAAAGATTCTTTCTCATGGAAAAGAAGGAGATAATTTCTAAATTAATTATTAGCTATATAATGAGAATAAAAGACTCAAAGCATTACACTCTACAATGCACAACTTACATGTAAGTTTTTTCATAATGTCTCATAATTATTGCATATTCTTATAGCTACATTTTTAAATTTTTAATTTATTTTGGTCAATCCCCGCACATGTATCCGTACCTAGATCTATATCCCAAATCTAAAAATTAGATTTATGAAGAATTTGACCTTGATCCAGACATGTCGACACCCGCACTGAGTCCGAGCAACTTAGCTGGTGAAAAGATCTATTCCCATTGCTTAGTCAAAATGTAAAAGGGTTTTTTCATAGTCATCCTCCTTCAAGAAAGCCTAAAGTGTTAGAACTAGTACACTCTGACTTGCGTGGTCCTTTTAAAGTGAAGTCAAAAGGTGGTACACTTTATTTCATTACTTTCATTGGATGACCATTCTCAGAAGTTTGGGTATATCCTTTAAAATCCAAAGATCAAGTGCTTGATGTCTTTAAGAAATTTCAAGCCTTATCCGAGAGACGGATCAGAAAGAAACTAAAATGTATTCGCACTGACAATGGTGGTGAATATTGTGGTCCATTTGATAAGTATTACAAATCACAAGGAATTCATCATCAGAAAATTCCTCCCAAGACGCCTTAATTGAATGGCCTCGTAGAGGATGAACAGAACTCTAGTTGAGAAAGTTAGATGTGCCAGAGGCTAAACTTCAAATTTTTTTGGGCAGAAGCACTTAATACTGTCGCTTATATTATTAATTTGTCTCCCGGCAGTTGCTTTGATGGTGATGTCCCACACGAAAGTTTGGTTTGCTAAAGAGGTTTCCTATGATCACTTGGATGATTTTGATGTAAATCTTGTGTGCATGTTCCAGAAGATGAGATCAAAACTGGAATGTCAAAACTAAGCAGTGCATCTTCATTGGTTATGGTCAAGATTTGTTTGGGTATCGTTTATATGATTCAGTTGATAAGAACCTTATTAGAAGTCGTGATGCAGTTTTTTTTAAAGACCAAACTACTCAAAGATATTAACAAGTCCGAGAAAACAATTCTCAAAATAATGAAAGCTTAGTTGATGTTGATCCAATTCCTATCACTGATACACCTATTGCACATGAAGGAACCTAAGATGATAATGTAGATGGTGATCAGGATCAAAAAAAATGATCATCAGGTGTAGAACCTATAGATGCCCCTACACGATGTTGTATGGATCAACAACCAACTCCCGCCGTATAATTAATTTGGATACCTTGTGACCTCAGAGAAGGATCTACTAGGAGAAGCAAAATCAACGCGTTATTTCTCCTATTGAGTATGTACTTTTAATTGACATGGGAGAAATTGAAGGTTATGATGAAGCCATGCAAGATACTCAGAGATCGCGGGTAGAAGCCGTACAACATACCTCTGCGCCTAGGTATAAGGCGAGGTTTGTCAAAGGGTTTGGCCAAAGGAAGGGATTTATAAAACTTTCTCCTGTGAAAATGTTTCTATTTATATGGATCTTAAGCTAGAAAGTCTAGATTTTGAGGTTGAGAAGATACACACTGATGGCAATCATTTAGATATGCTAACAAAAGTGGTTATTGCAGATAAACATCAGTATTATAGAACTCTGGCAAGCATGAAGCCTGTCCAGTTTCCTCCTCTTGAAGATCCATTTGCCCTCGGCTGAGGAGGGAAGTTTGTTGGGCTATGGCCCTTATTCAGCCAAAGGTCCAATGGCCTAATCCTGTTCTCCTTTGATTTCTAATCCTATTTGGAATTGGATTTAGATTTCTATTTCTATTTGGAGTTGATCTTGGCTTGGAGAAAGCACCACTCATTATCTATAAATATAGAAACTTTGGAGAATTGTTGTATGCTCATTCAGATTTGTCTTTAAGTACTTAGTGTACATAAGAGTGGTTTTTTGTATTTCCACCAAGAGAGAAGAGAAAAGAAAAGGATTCTTTTTCCAGTTTAATTCCCGACCAGCCACCTTCAAGTTAAGTTTGCCAGTTTGCCTACTGTTGGATAGGATTGAAATTTTGACTGGAGTGTTCGTAATATCTTGGTCTTTTGATTTGAACAGTGGAGACTGGATTTGGAGGTCTGCAGCATCTGATTTCGTGTCCTGAACAACAGCTCAATTTTGGGTGATTTTTCTCTATTTATTTTTGTTGGTGTTGTTGTGGCTGCCTCTGTGTTTGGCAATTTGCTGTGTAGCCATTTGGAACTTTTGTCACCCTCTTATTGTTATATTGAAATTGTTTGGATCATTGTGATCCCGTGGTTGCTCTCTTCAATTTGAAGGATTTTCACGTTAAATTTGGTGTTCTTTATTTTTTTGATTTTTCGATTTGCTTCCTTCCATCATGGAACTAAATCCTAAAATTATTTTAATGATGACAAATTAAATTCTACTTGATGCAGATATTGTGAAAAAGGAACCTCAAGGAGTTGGCACAAATTATCGAAGTATTCGAAGTCAAAACAGGAAAAGACTTAGAAGGCAAATATTGAAGAACCGATCAAGAAATCCAACGGGTGCATAATCAAGAAATCCTTTCTGAAAGTGGACCAAAGCTCAAAAGGAAATCATATCGATCAAAGGAAGGAAAGATGAACAAATCAAAACCCATCCGAGGAAGGAAATATCAATAAGCAAGATGAAGGAAATCACGCGCCAAGCATATAGAAGGAAGATCCGGAAAGCCAAGGCATTAGTAAAGGAAATAAGACTCATGGACTCTACAAAAGGAAAGAATCAAGGCATCAATAAAGGAGAGAAGATTCACAGATTCTACACCCCCAAAACGACTCTTCATAAAATAAATCCAAGTCATCCGGAGAGAAATCATCCACAAAAGTGACAAAAATACTTGTGCCCGCTTAGAAACGACAAGACATGGTCCCCAAACATCAAATGAACTAATCGAAAAGCCGACTCAAAATTCCCGCTTATTAACCCTTGACCTACTGGAATTACGAGATATGATTTGCAAACCGACATGATTCACATTCCAATGAAGAAATATTTTGAAACTCAGGACAAAGCTTCTTAACAGAGGTAGAGAAGGATGTCCCAATTGATAAAGTGGTGCTTTAAAGGAGACACGACACCAGAGCAGGAAACCGATCGAGACTCCTACGCATCAAGGATGTAAAGATCATCGCATACATGTCTTTTACCAATAACTTGATTCGCTATAAGATCAACGAAACAAAAAATGATCGAAAAGAACGAGATGTACCGCTTAAGGTCTCCGAACAACTTTGCTAACAGAAATCAAATTAAAAGCCAACTTTGGTAGACTTAATACGACATGTGATAATAGATGAGGTTGGTTTAATGATCCCAATCCAACACTCTGTTATGTTGATTCATCAACCATGAACTGGAGAGGTTGTTTTGTTTGACCGAAAGCTAGAAAAATATTAGATTACCCGTGATGTGATTTGTGGCACCTGAATCAATCACCCATTTATTTAAAGAGGAGGTGATAAGACATGTTTTATTTGACTCAATAAAGATATTAACTCAAGTGGAATCCTTCAATGATTTTTAAATGAGAGATTTAGTGAACTCCTCAGCCGAAACCAAAACCATTTTATCGAGCAATGGACTAGAAGAAGTCATTTTCCCCAACTAATATACTCATAGTATCAAAATAAATTGATAGAGAATCCTCCAAAGCTAAAAATTGGCCAAACCAAGTCTCTAAAGCTTGAAGCCTAAGATGACAACCCGCAGAATTAATTTGAACACTTCACTTGAATAATTCCAAACAAAACAGAGGACAAATCTTCTCAAATAAGCCAGAGGACTAGTCTGATCCCTCAACTAAAGTTCCACTCACCCAAATCAAAATTAGTAGTCTAACACAAAATAGTAGAACCTTTGAATGAAATAACACCTGCGCTCAATTCAGAGAAACAATCCAAGGAACTGGAAGCAAAGTATAAAGGCAGGGCGTGTCAAAAAGAAAAAAATTTGGGATGAGAATCAGTTCCAAAGAGGCAGTAAGCCTAACTCCGGCGAAGCCAAAGATCTGGCCTAATACCATGTAACGGAATATGAAATGGAAGAACTTGTATTTCACTATGTGAGAAGTACATGTATATACAAATTACTAGAGGTCTTCATTGAAGGTAAGTAAATATCCTATATATCTCTATGATTTAGCTAGCTATATAAGGCAAGAGAATATCTACAATATCCTATAATATTCATAACATACATGTACAAATTAGAGTTTACAAACGAGGAGAAACATTATAATTGTTTAACTATAAATTAAGATAATTAAATATATGCTTTAAAGGCACACATTTTCATTTAAATTAAACTTCATATATATTACTAAATATATATCTCTCCTAAAAATAAATTTTATTAATTAAGCTAATTATGCTATTTAACAAAAAGATTCTTTCTCATGGAAAAGAAGGAGATAATTTCTAAATTAATTATTAGCTATATAATGAGAATAAAAGACTAGTTACTACATCCCTTACAATGCACAACTTACATGTAAGTTTTTTCATAATGTCTCATAATTGCATATTCTTATAGCTACATTTTTAAATTTTTAAAATTAGTTATTATTTAATTAGAATTTTGTTATACAATTTTCAAGTATTTTTTAATATTTCTTAAATTTTTAAATCATGAAGAATTTGACCTTGATCCGCACATGTGTCGGACAATCTGCATTCGAGTCCGAGCAACTTAGCTGGTGAAAAGATCTATTCATTGCTTAGCCGAGAAACAAGTAAAAGGGTTTTTCATAGTCAACCTCCTTCAAGAAAGCCTAAAGTGTTAGAACTAGTACACTCTGACTTGCGTGGTCCTTTTAAAGTGAAGTCAAAAGGTGGTACACTTTATTTCATTACTTTCATTGATGACCATTCTCACAAACTTTGGCATATCCTTTAAAATCCAAAGATCAAGTGCTTGATGTCTTAAGAAATTTCAAGCCTTATCCGAGATGGATCAGGAAAGAAACTAAAATGTATTCGCACTGACAATGGTGGTGAATATTGTGGTCCATTTGATAAGTATTACAAATCACAAGGAATTCATCAGAAAATTCCTCCCAAGACGCCTTAATTGGAATGGCCTGCGTAGAGGATGAACAGAACTCTAGTTGAGAAAGCTAGATGTGTGCTTCAGAGGCTAAACTTCGAAATTTTTTTTGGGCAGAAGCACTTAATACTGTCGCTTATATTATTAATTTGTCTCCGGCAGTTGCTTTGGATGGTGATGTCCCACAGAAAGTTTGTCTTGCTAAAGAGGTTTCCTATGATCACTTGACAAATTTTTGATGTAAATCTTGTGTGCATGTTCCAGAAGATGAGAGATCAAAAACCGAATGTAAAGACAAGGCAATGCATCTTCATTGGTTATGGTCAAGATTTGTTTGGGTATCGTTTATAGATTCAGTTGATAAGAACCTTTATTAGAAGTCGTGATGCAGTTTTTTTAAGACCAAACTACTCAAGATATTAAATAAGTCTGAGAAAACAGATTCTCAAAATAATGAAAGCTTAGTTGATGTTGATCCAATTCCTATCACTGATACACCCTATTGCAGCATGAAGGAACCTAAGATGATAATGTAGATGGTGATCAGGATCAAAATGATCATCAGGTGTAGAACCTATAGATGCCCTTATTAATGATGTTGAGGTTGATCAACAACCAAATCTCTGCTCGATAATTAATTTGATGCTCCTGAGACCTCTCGTAGAAGATCTACTAGGGAGAAGCAAAAATCAACGCGTTATTTCTCCTATTGAGTATGTACTTTTAATTGACATGGGAGAAATTGAAGGTTATGATGAAGCCATGCAAGATACTCACAGAGATCAGTGGGTAGAAGCCGTACAACATACCCTCTCGCGCCTAGGTATAAGGCGAGGTTTGTCAAAGGGTTTGGCCAAAGGAAGGGATTTATAAACTTTCTCCCCTTCGTGAAAATGTCTTCTATTTATATGGATCTAAGCTTAGAAAGTCTAGATTTTGAGGTTGAGAAGATACATACACTGGATGGCAATCATTAGATATGCTAACAAAGTGGTTATTGCAGATAAATATCAGTATTATAGAACTCTGCAAGCATGAAGCCTCATTCAGTTTCTCCTCTTGAAGATCCATTTGAAGCCCCCGGCTGAGGAGGAGTTTGTTGGGCTATGGCATTTATTCAGCCAAAGGCCCAATGGCCTAACTGTTCTCCTTGATTTCTAATCCTATTTGGAATTGGATTTAGATTTCTATTTCTATTTGGAGTTGATCTTGGCTTTAAGAGAAAGCACCATTCATTATCTATAAATATAGAAACTTTGGAGAATTGTTGTATGCTCATTCAGATTTGTCTTTGAAAGACTTAGCACATAAGAGTGGTTTTTTAGAGAGCTCCACCAAGAGAGAAGAGGAGAAGAAGGATTCTTTTCCTGCAGTTTAATTCCCCCGACCAGCCACCTTCAAGTTAAGTTTGCCGCTGCTCACCGTTGATAGGATTGAAATTTTGAGACTGAGTGTTCGTAACATCTTGGTCTTTGATTTGAAACAGTGGAGATCGGATTTGGAGGTCTGCAGCATCTGATTTCGCAGGTCCTGAACAATTGCCAATTTTGGGTGATTTTTCTCATTTATTTTTGCTGGTGTTGCAGCTCTGCCAGTAATTTGTTGTGTAAAAGCTACTTTGAGAACTTTTGTCACCCTCTTATTGTTATATTGAAATTGTTTGGATCATTGTGATCCCGTGGTTGTTTCCTTCAATTTGAAGGATTTTCACGTTAAATTTGGTGTTCTTATTTTTTGATTTTTCGATTTGCTTCCTTCCATCATGTTGAACTAAATCCCTCTAAAATTATTTTAATGATGACAAATTAAATTCTACTTGATGCAGGATACAGGAAAAAAAGGAACCTCAAGGAGTTGGCACAAATATCGGGAAGAATTCGGTCAAAACAGGAAAAGACTTAGAGAAGGCAATATTGAAGAACTGATCAAGAAATCCAACGGTGCATAATCAAGAAACCTTCTGATATGGACCAAAGCCTGCAAGGAAATCATATCGATCAAAGGAAGGAAAGATGAACAAATCAAAACCCATCCGAGGAAGGAAATATCAATAAGCAAGATGAAGGAAATCAATATGCCACATATAGAAGGAAGATCTGGAAGCTAAGGCATTAGTAAAGGAAATAAGACTCATGGACTCTACAAAAAGGAAAGAAATAAGGCTCACAAAGGAGAGAAGATCTGCCAGATTCTTACACTTCAAAACGACTCTTCATAAAATAAATCCAAGTCATCCGAGAGAAATCATCCACAAAAGGGACAAAATACTGTGCCCTGTTTTAGAAACGACAAGACATGGTCCCCAAACATCAAAATGAACTAACTAAAAGCCGACTCGCCGCGACAACCCTTGACCTACCTAATTACGATGATGATTTGCAAACCGATTACGATTCACATTCCAATGAAGAAATATTTTGGAACTCGAGGACAAAGCTTAATGAGGAGAAGGGATGTCCCACTGATAGTGTGCTTTAAAGGGAGACACTTACACTAGAGCAGGAAACCGATCGAGACTCCTACGCATCAAGGATGTAAAGATCATCAGATACATGTCTTTTGCACAATAACTTGATTCGTAGTAAGATCACGAAACAAAAAATGATCGAAAAGAACGAGATGTAACAAAGTTAAGGTCTCCAGTAACTTTGCTAATGAAATCAAATTAAAAGCCAACTTTGGTAGACTTAATACAGATGACAGGATAATAGATGAGGTTGGTTTAACAGTCCCAAATCCAACACTGTTACAAGTTGATTCATCAGCTACAGTAACTGGAGAGGTTGTTTTGTTTGACCGAAAGCTAGAAAATAGCTAGGATTACTCCGTGATGTGATTTGTGGCACTAAATCAATCACCCATTTATTTAAAGAGGTGATAAGACATGTTTTATTTGACTCAATAAAGATATTAACTGAAGTGGAATCCTTCAATGATTTTTGGTATTGAGAGATTTAGTGAACTCCCTCAGCCGAAACCAAAACCATTTTATCGTATAATGGATAGAAGAAGTCATTTTCCCCAACTAATATACTCATAGTATCAAAATAAATTGATAGAGAATCCTCCAAAGCTAAAAATTGGCCAAACCAAGTCTCTTAAAGCTTGAAGCCTAAGATGACAACCAGAGAATTAATTTGAACACTTCACTTGAATAATTCCAAACAAAACAGAGGACAAATCTTCTCAAATAAGCCAGAGGACTAGTCTGATCCCTCAACTAAAGTTCCACTCACCCAAATCAAAATTAGTAGTCTAACACAAAATAGTAGAACCTTTGAATGAAATAATCACTTACAGTTCAATTCAGAGAAACAATCCAAGGAACTGAAGCAAAAGTATAAAGGCAGGGTGGTCGCAAAAGAAAAAAAATTTGGAAGAAATCGAGTCCCGTGTTGAGGCAGTAAGCCTAACTCCGGCGGCCAAAGATCTGGCTCTAATACCATGTAATTTGAAATATGAAACAAAGAACTTGTATTTCACTATGTGAGAAGTACATGTATATATACAATTACTAGAGGTTCTATTGAAGGTAAGTAAATATCCTATATATCTCTATGATTTAGCTAGCTATATAAGGCAAGAGAATATCTTTACAATATCCTATAATATTCTGCAACACATGTAATAAATTAGAGTTTACAAAACGAGGAGAAACATTATAATTGTTTAACTATAAATTAAGATAATTAAATATATGCTTTAAAGGCACACATTTCATTTAAATAAACTTCATATATATATTACAAACTATATATTCTCCGAAAAAAATAAATTTTATTAATTAAGCTAATTATGCTATTTAACAAAAAGATTCTTTCTCATGGAAAAGAAGGAGATAATTTCTAAATTAATTTTAATTAAATTTTACAAAAAATCAGGTAGAGTTTTTTCTGTTTTTAAATTTTTTAATATTTGAAATTTTATAACTTAATATTCTTTTTTCTGTTTTTATATTTTTAAATTTTAATTTATTTTTTGCTGAATCCCCGCATACATGTATCCGTATCTAGATCTATATCCCGAAATCTTAAAATTAGATCATGAAGAATTTGACCTTTGATCCGCACATGCCGGACACCTTTACCTGAGTCCGAGCAACTTAGTCGGTGAAAAGATCTATTCATTAAGCTTAGCTGAGAAACAGTAGGTATGGGTTTACAGTCATCCTCCTTCAAGAGTTTCCAAAGTGCTAGAACTAGTACACACTCCGACTTGCGTGGTCCTTTTAAAGTGAAGTCAAAAGGTAGTTAATTTTTTATTTCATTACTTGCATTGATGACCATTCTCGCAAGCTTTGCATCCTTTAAAATCCAAAGATCAAGTGCTTGATGTCTTTAAGAAATTTCAAGCCTTATCCGAGAGACGGATCAGAAAGAAACTAAAATGTATTCGCACTGACAATGGTGGTGAATATTGTGGTCCATTTGATAAGTATTACAAATCACAAGGAATTCATCATCAGAAAATTCCTCCCAAGACGCCTTAATTGAATGGCCATTCGCAGAGAGGATGAATGTAATCCCAGTTGAGAAAGTTAGATGTGTGCTTCGAGGCTAAACTGAAATTTTTGGGCAGAAGCACTTAATACTGCCGTTTATATTATTAATTTGTCTCCGGCAAATGAGCTTGGATGGTGATGTCCATTAAAGTTTGGTTTGCTAAAGAGGTTTCCTATGATCACTTGATGCTTTGGATGTAAATCTTGTGTGCATGTTCCAGAAGATGAGAGATCAAAACTGAATGTCAAAACTAAGCAGTGCATCTTCATTGGTTATGGTCAAGATTTGTTTGGGTATCGCTTTATATGATTCAGCGATAAGAACCTATTGTAGTCGTGATGCAAACTTTTTTTAAGACCAAACTACTCAAGATATTAACAAGTCAGAAAACAGATTCTCAAAATAATGAAAGCTTAGTTGATGTTGATCCAATTCCTATCACTGATACACCTATTGCACATGAAGGAACCTAAGATGATAATGTAGATGGTGATCAGATCAAAAATGATCATCAGGTGTAGAACCTAGATGCCCCCACACGATGTGTTGTGGTTGATCAACAACCAACTCCCGCTCAGATAATTAACGGATGCTCCTGAGACCTCTCGTAGAAGATCTACTAGTATAGCAAAAATCAACGCGTTATTTCTCCTATTGAGTATGTACTTTTAATTGACATGGGAGAAATTAGTTATGATGAAGCCATGCAAGATACTCGCGTAGACTGGTAGAAGCCGTACAACATACCTCTGCGCCTAGGTATAGCGCTTGGTTTGTCAAAGGGTTTGGCCAAAGGAAGTGATTGAGAAACTTTCTCCTTTCGTGAAAATGTCTCTATTTATATGGATCTAAGCTTAGCCGCAAGTCTAGATTTTGAGGTTGAGAAGATACACGATGGCAACTGGTTTAGATATGCTAACAAAAGTATACACAGCAGATAAACATCAGTATTATAGAACTTCCGGCAAGCATGAAGCCTGTCCATGTTTCTCTCTTGAAGATCCATTTGGCCCCCGGCTGAGGAGGAGTTTGTTGGGCTATGGCCTTATTCAGCCAAAGGTCCAATGGCCTAATCCTGCTCTCCTTTGATTTCTAATCCTATTTGGAATTGATTTGATTTCTATTTCTATTTGAGTTGATCTTGGCTTTGGTATAACCATTCATTATCTATAAATATAGAAACTTTGGAGAATTGTTGTATGCTCATTCAGATTTGTCTTTGAAAGACTTTAGCACATAAGAGTGGTTTTTTAGAGGAGCTTCCACCAAGAGAGAAGAGAAAAGAAAAGGATTCTTTTTCCTGCAGCTCAATTCTGACCAGCCACCTTCAAGTTAAGTTTGCCGCCTGCTCACCTCGTTGGATAGGATTGAAATTTTGACTAGTGCTCTGCACATCTGGTCTTTGATTTGAACAGTGGAGATCGGATTTGAGGTCTGCAGCATCTGATTTCGTGTCCTGAACAACAGCTCACTCTTGGGTGATTTTTCATTTATTTTTGTTGGTGTTGTTGTAGCCTCTGCATTTGGCACTTGTTGTGTAGCCATTTTGGAGAACTTTGTCACCCTCTTATTGTTATATTAAAATTGTTTGATCATTGTGGATCCCGTGGTTGTTTCCTTCAATTTGAAGGATTTCATGCTAAATTTGTAAGGTTCTTTATTTTTTTGATTTTTCGGATTTGCTTCCTTCCATCATGTTGAACTAAATCCCTCTAAAATTATTTTAATGATGACAAATTAAATTCTACTTGATGCAGGATACAGGAAAAAAGGAACCTCAAGGAGTTGGCACAAAATTATTATCAAGTATTCAAGTCAAAACAGAAAAGACCTAGAAGGCAAATATTGAAGAACTGATCAAGAAATCCAACGGGTGCATAATCAAGAAATCCTTTCTTGATATGGACCAAAGCTCAAAAGGAAATCATATCGATCAAAGGGAAGGAAAGATGAACAACCAAAAACTCATCCGAGGAAGGAAATATCAATAAGCAAGATGAAGGAAATCAATATGCCACATATAGAAGGAAGATCCGGAAAGCCAAGGCATTAGTAAAGGAAATAAGACTCATGGACTCTACAAAAGGAAAGAATCAAGGCATCAAGGCAAGGAGAGAAGATTCACAGATTCTACACTTCAAAACGACTCTTCATAAAATAAATCCAAGTCATCCGAGAGAAATCATCCACAAAAGTGACAAAATACTTGTGCCCTGTTTTAGAAACGACAAGACATGGTCCCCAAACATCAAAATGAACTAACGAAAAGCCGCCCAGCCCTGGCTTATTAACCCTTGGACCTACCGAATTACGAAGGATGATTTGCAAACCGACATGATTCACATTCCAATGAAGAAATATTTTGGAACCGAGGACAAAGCTTTAACAGAGGTAGAGAAGGATGTCCTAATTGGGATGCAGGCTTTAAAGGGAGACACGACACTAGAGCAGGAAACCGATCGAGACTCCTAATGCATCAAGGATGTAAAGATCATCGACATGTCTTTTACCAATAACTTGATTCGTAGTAAGATCACGAACAACAATGATCGGAAAGAACGATGTAACAGCTTAAGGTCTCAAGAATCCTTGCTAACAAATCAAATTAAAAAGCCAACTTTGGTAGACTTAATACGGATGATGATAATAGATGAGGTTGGTTTAACAGTCCCAAATCCATCAAGCATGTTGATTCATCAGCTACAGTAACTGGAGAGGTTGTTTTGTTTGACCGAAAGCTAGAAAAAATATTAGGATTACCTGTGATGTGATTTGTGGCACCTGAATCAATCACCCATTTATTTAAAGAGGTGATAAGACATGTTTTATTTGACTCAATAAAGATATTAACCGGGCGGAATCCTTCAATGATTTTTGGTATTGAGATTTAGTGAACTCCTCAGCCGAAACCAAACCATTTTATCGTATAATGGACTAGAAGAAGTCATTTTCCCAACTAATATACTCATAGTATCAACAACATTGGAAACTTCTGAAATAAAAATTGCACAAATTAGTTCTGAAGTTGGTGGCCAGAGCACAAGGTTTGAACACTTGAACACTCACGAAATAATCGTTCAAAAGAGAGCACAACTCCTCTCAATAATAAGAGACTATGTTCACATCTTAATTAGTTCACACACCTAAAATTAAAATAGCCTAATGCAAATAGTAGGAACTGAATGAGTTAATGGCATTAATCAAACAACCAAGAACTAAGAAAAAAGGGTATAATAAAAGAAAAAATTTGATGAAAACAGAGTCTGTGGTTGCAGCAAGAAAGTTAATCTGCAATACAAGATCTGAGCTCTAATACCATGTAATTTGAAATATGAAATGGAAGAACTTGTATTTCACTATGTGAGAAGTACATGTATATATACAATTACTAGAGGTTCTATTGAAGGTAAAATATCCTATATATCTCTTATGATTTAGCTAGCTATATAAGGCAAGAGAATATCTTTACAATATCCTATAATATTCTGCAACACATGTAATAAATTAGAGTTTACAAAACGAGGAGAAACATTATAATTGTTTAACTATAAATTAAGATAATTAAATATATGCTTTAAAGGCACACATTTTCATTTAAATAAACTCATATATATTATAAATATATATTCTCCGAAAATAATTTTATTAATTAAGCTAATTATGCTATTTAACAAAAAGATTCTTTCTCATGGAAAAGAAGGAGATAATTTCTAAATTAATTATTAGCTATATAAGAGAATAAAGACTCAGTTACCACTCTACAATGCACAAACTTACATGTAAGTTTTTTCATAATGTCTCATACCCATTGCATATTCTTATAGCTACATTTTAAATTTTTAATTTATTTTTTGCTGAATCCCGCACATGGTCCGTACCTAGATCTATATCCCAAATCTTAAAAATTAGATCATGAAGAATTTTATCTTATCCGCACATGTGTCGGACACCCGTACCTGAGTCCGAGCAACTTAGCCGGGTGAAAGATCTATTCATTGCTTAATGAGAAACAAAGGGGTTTTTTCATAGTCATCCTCCTTCAAGAAAGCCTAAAGTGTTAGAACTAGTACACTCGACTTGCGTGGTCCTTTTAAAGGAAGTCAAAAGGTGGTACACTTTATTTCATTACTTCATTGATGCATTCATTCTCGTGTGCTTTGGTATATCCTTTAAAATCCAAAGATCAAGTGCTTGATGTCTTAAGAAATTTCAAAGCTCATCCGAGAGACGGATCGTGAAGAAACCAAAATGCAGCATTCGGCACCGACAATGGTGGTGAATATTGTGGTCCATTTGATAAGTATTACAAATCACAAGGAATTCATCAGAAAATCTCCTCCCAAGACGCCTTAATTGAATGGCCTGGCAGAGAGGATGAACAGAACTCTATAGTTGGAGAAAGTTAGATGTGTGCTTTCAGAGGCTAAACTTCGAAATTTTGGGCAAGCACTTAATACTGTCGCTTATATTATTAATTTGTCTCCGGCAGTTGCTTTGGATGGTGATGTCCCACAGAAAGGTTGGTTTGCTAAAGAGGTTTCCTATGATCACTTGACAGTCTTTGGATGTAAATCTGTGTGCATGTTCCGGGAAGATGAGAGATCAAAACCTAATGTCAAACTAAGCAAAGGCATCTTCATTGGTTGTGGTCAAGATTTGTTTGGGTATCGTTTATATGATTCAGTTGATAAGAACCTTATTAGAAGTCGTGATGCAGTTTTTTTAAGACCAAACTACATCAAGATATTAACAAGTCCGAGAAAACAGATTCAAAATAATGCTTTAGTTGATGTTGATCCAGCCTTGGCTGCATCGATACACCTATTGCACATGAAGGAACCTAAGATGATAATGTAGATGGTGATCAGGATCAAAATGATCATCAGGGTGTAGAACCTATAGATGCCCCTATTAATGATGTTGTGGTTGATCAACAACCAACTCCCTGTCAGATAATTAATTTGGATGCTCCTGAGACCTCTCGTAGAAGATCTACTAGGGAGAAGCAAAATCAACGCTATTTCTCCTATTGAGTATGTACTTTAATTGACATGAGAAATTGAAGGTTATGATGAAGCTATGCAAGATACTCACAGAGATCAGTGGGTAGAAGCTGCAATAACATACCTCTGCCTAGGTATAAGGCGAGGTTTACAAAGGGTTTGGCCAAAGGAAGGGATTTATAAAACTTTCCCTTCGTGAAAATGTTCTATTTATATGGATCTAAGCTTAGAAAGTCTAGATTTTGAGGTTGAGAAGATACACACTGATGGCAATCATTTAGATATGCTAACAAAAAGTGGTTATTGCAGATAAACATCAGTAAGATATAGAACTCAAGTACAGAAGCCTGTCCATAAGTTTCCTCCTCTTGAAGATCCATTTGGCCCCCTGGCTGAGGAGGAGTTTGTTGGGCTATGGCCCTTATTCAGCCAAAGGTCCAATGGCCTAATCCTGTTCTCCTTGGTTTCAATCCTATTTGGAATTGGATTTAGATTTCTATTTCTATTTGGAGTTGATCTTGGCTTTAAGAGAAAGCACCATTCATTATCTATAAATATAGAAACTTTGGAGAATTGTTGTATGCTCATTCAGATTTGTCTTTGAAAGACTTTAGCACATAAGAGTGGTTTTTTAGAGAGCTTCCACCAAGAGAGAGAAGAGAGAGAAGAAAAGGATTCTTTTTCCTTGTGTTTAATTCCCCGACCAGCCACCTTCAAGTTAAGCTTGCCGCCTGTCTACCGTTGGATAGGATTGAAATTTTCCACCGAGTGTTCGTAACATCTTGGTCTTTGATTTGAACAGTGGAGATCGGATTTGGAGGTCTGCAGCATCTGATTTCGTCCTGAACAAATAGCTCAATTTTGGGTGATTTTTCTCTATTTATTTTTGTTGGTGTTGCTGTAGCTGCCTCCGTGTTTTGGCACTTGTTGTGTAGCCATTTTGGAGAACTTTTGTCACCTCTTATTGTTATATTGAAATTGTTTGATCATTGTGATCCCGTGGTTGTTTCCTTCAATTTGAAGGATTTTCTACGTTAAATTTGGTGTTCTTATTTTTGATTTTTCGATTTGCTTCCTTCCATCATGTTGAACTAAATCCCTCTAAATTATTTTAATGATGACAAATTAAATTCTACTTGATGCAGATACAGGAAAAAAAGGAACCTCAAGGAGTTGGCAATAATTATCGAAGTATTCAAGTCAAACAGGAAAAGACTTAGAAGGCAAATATTGAAGAACCGATCAAGAAATTCAACGGGTGCATAATCAAGAAATCCTTTCATGGACCAAAGCTCAAAAGGAAATCATATCGATCAAAGGAAGGAAAGATGAACAAATCAAAACCCATCCGAGGAAGGAAATATCAATAAGCAAGATGAAGGAAATCAATATGCCACATATAGAAGGAAGATCCGGAAAGCTAAGGCATTAGTAAAGGAAATAAGACTCATGGATTCCTTAAGCAAAAGGAAAGAATCAAGGCATCAATAAAGGAGAGAAGATTCACGGATTCTACAAAATGAAGGAAATATCGGTGGAAGAAGATTGCAGGAAATCCTCACAAGGCATCATCATTACCTGCTCATCAAGATCTCAATCAATACATCCACATCAAGCATGTATTGAGAAAAGATATCTTGGGTTACCTTAGAGCAACCGAGATCAAGAGAATTGATCTCCTGCCTTTTATAGACCAAGTCTCGCACTACAAAAGTATGCTTGAAGACTCTCCGCCAAGAAGATATGCACTCACTTGATCAACCTGACAAATTCTAGTCTTACTCATTCATTGTATTTTGAAAAGATATATCGGTGATCTTAAAAGAGAGAAAAAGTTAGGTAGATATAAGGTAGAGGTTGTATCAAATATCATCCAAGAAGTTGGTGGAATACCCTTTGTAATCACAACTTTCATAAGCTCTAGGGAAACCCTTGTAACCCAAGAGGACTGGACTAGGCACAACCCTAGTGATCCGAACAAGTATACCATCGTGTCATTTATTTTCATGCTCTATTACTTTATCTAATTTATTCTGGCACTAACATCTTCTACAAGAATAGACAATATTTTATTGATTTCTGTAAATTCAACTTCTCCTTCAGTTATCAATTGTGACAGAGAAGATCTTACTCATATTGCTTAACCGCAAAGTGAGAAAAAGATCCGATGGCATAATATCAAATTCCGTGAGCAATTCTGTAGTATGAACACTCATCATAAAGACCGCCTTCTTCAACGAATAAACAAATATCAATTTGTTGAAAGAAAGGTTCAAGATTTTTGCCCAGACAAATGACTTCCAAGCATGGATGGTGATAAAGAAAGGTCCCAAGCCTATTCCTCGAGTATCTGATACCTAGAAACAAATTTGGAAACTTTTCAAGTTACCAAAGAACAACAAGAGGTAATTCAAACTAACGCCAGAGTTATTAGTTCGCTTATCTAGTTAGTGGATCCGAGTACGACAAGACTCTTCACCTCGTGACACCCCAAAGGAGATGAGGGACAAGCTTGAAGTAATCTTATGAAGGCACCACAAAAGTGAAGGATAGAAGAAATGTGTTAGTCAATGAATATGAACTATTCAGAATTAACATGAGGAAAAATGTTTAATCCATGTTCTCACGGTTCAGCAAAATCAAAAGAGGAAAAACTAGTAAAATCACTTGGAATGGTTTATCCAAACACTATGCAAAATAGAAACTTCTCAGAAGTCTCCCAAAGCTTGGGAAACAAAAGCAACGATCCTCTTGAAGATGAGATCTAGAGAAACTTACTTAAGTGATGAACTCGAGGAAACTTGATGGCCTATGAACAAAATCATCTCACGGGAGAATCTGGAAGAAAAGAAAAAGTTAGTGGCCTTCAATGTTGTGCAAAACAAGAGTGAAAAGGAGGAAGAAGAAGAAGACAATGAAGGATTGACTCTAATCAACTAAGGAGTCGACATATCCTTAGACAAAGACGCAGAGGCCAACTGATATCGAAACAATGAAAATCAAAAGAATAAAGATTGTTGTTATCACTGAGGAAAACCTAGTCATATAAAGAAAAATTGTCCTGAGTTAAAGAAAAGGAATTTCAAAGAAATAATAATTCAAAACTATGGGAGCATGGAGTGATGAAGAATCAAAAGAAGCCGCAAATATTTGTTTCCATGGACCTTGAAGGAACAAGCGAGGTAAGATCTATACCTCAGTAAAATGTCAAGATCTTCAGGACTTCAGGGATCTTGTCATTCATGAACTCCAAAAATCATTGATGAATATAACAAACTTTCCAAAGAGAAAGCACGGGCAAATTCTTCTGAATCAACTTCAAATTGAAGTAGATTTGCTTGAAGAAGAACTAGGTGATGTCAAAATGCAATTGAATAGCATCAAGAAATCACTCAATCATAGCTCAGTCAACTCCAACAAAAGAAATTCAGACACTCTCCTATCCTAGTTCACCAAATCGTTTTCACCAAAGAAAATCGTCTTTTTCTCCCGCGTATGCTATTCCGTGGAAAAATTGGTCATAAATCCTTTAATAGTAATTTTTATAGAACTACTAGTGGCAGATGAATTTGAAAAAAAAAAAGGATCTTTTCCCATGAAACTCTTCCCACTAACTCATCAGACTCCAAGAAAGCTAGGGTACCTAAAAGAAATTAATCTTTTTGTTTTGGCAGAGCAACTAAAAGGAAGTTACAAAGGGAATGTGGGTAATTGATAGTGGATGCTCCAAACACGTGACAAGGACAAAGAAAATCTCGAGATCCGTTAAAAGAATTGATGGAGGATAGGGAGACAATGCCAAAGGCTAAGTTGTTGGAGTGGGCTCTATTACTATAAACTTTCCATGTGAATTGAAGTGTACCTTGTGAATGGGCTTAAAACACAATTTGTCAGCCTCCTCGGCCAACTCGTGATGTTGGTTTTACAATATTCAATGCTATAAGTGCACCATCAACAATGCTTCTAAAATACCATTTTTATCGTATAGTGTCGAAAAATATCTGTTTTAGATGATGTTGATTTACCTACCTAATCCTGTCTTTGCTACTGTCTCAAATGATCCTGCATTTGGCATAGAAATTAGGTCACGCAAACATGCATACTATTGAAAGCTTTCAAACTTGATTTAGTTTTTGGTTTGCTAAATTAAAATTTTCAACAACTCCCCGTGTGATGTATGTCAACTGGGGAAATAGACCAGATCTTCTTTTAAGTCTAAAGATATTGTGAGTACTTCTAAACCTCTTGAACTTCTTCATGGATTTGTTTGGTCCTACCGTAACTGCATATTGGTGGTAAGAAATATGCATTTGGTATTGTTGATGATTTCTTACGTTTCACTTGGGTCATGTTTTTAGCTCACAAGGATGAAGCCTTCCGAAACTTTTGGAAATCTTCTCGCAAAAGGTTCAACGAGAGTAAGGATACTTTATCTCCCTCTATTCACAATAGATCATGGACGAGTTTAAGAATCAATCTTTGAAAGATTTCTGTAACCAGCAGTGGTATACTCAAACATTCCTCCTCCCCACCTCAACAAACAAAGTTGTTGAAAAAGAAAAAAATCGTTCACTTATGTGACACAAGAAGGACCATGTCTATTGAACAAAATCTTCCCGATCATTTTGGCTCAAGCCGTAAGTACGCTTATCATATTCTCAACAGATGTCTTATTCGGCCTGTGTTGAAAAAGACTCCCTATGAAATTTGGAAAGGTAAGAAGTCGAATATCAGTTACTTTCACCTATTTGGGTGCAAATGTCTTATTCACAACAATGGTAAGAACAATCTTGGTAAGTTCTGATCCTAGAAGTGATGAAGGTATTTTTCTTGCAAGCTCCTCTAAGGTATCTTTATTTAATAAACGTACCTATTCGTGGAAGAATCCGTCATGTTGTCTTTAATGACTTAACTCTCTCCAAGTGCTATTGAGAATGATGCATAGATGGTGCAACTAATTCACGCCCTACCGAGACATCAGTGAGTGTAATTCCCTCAAATCTTGTCGAGAACATTGATGATATATCAAATTCCACTCCTCAAAGACACTGATCGAAGTGAAGAAAAAGCATCTTACTAACTAAGGTCTAGAATATTCTGTGAGAATGGAGAAGAAGCGTTATCCAAAATGACTTCATTATTGGACGGATAATACTCACCGACAAACAAGATCCTCTTTCAAAAATCAATCATCATTGGCATTAGTATCTCAGTTTGAACCTAAAAGGATTGAAGAAGCTCTCATTGACGAATCCTGGTTGAAAGCCATGCAAGATGAACTAGACCAGTTTGAAAGGAGTCATGGACTCTAATACCAAGGCCTAAAATGCTTCTATAATCAAGACTAAATGGATTTTCAAAAATAAACCGAACGAGGAAGGTAGATTGGTTAGAAACAAAGCAAGGTTAGTTGCTCAAGGATATTCACAAATGTGAAGGTATTGATTACGATGAAACCTTTGCTCCCGTAGCCAAGTTGGAAACTCATTCGCATTTTATTAGCCTATGTTTCCTCCAAACGCTTAAACTTTTCAAAATGGATGTTAAAAAGCGCTTTTCTTGAATGGTTTCACTAAAGAAGTGTTTGTTAAAACCTCCGGTTTTGAAAATTCATCTGCCCCCGACTATGTTTACAAACTTACTAAGGCTCTTATGGTTTAGCAAGCCCCAAAGCTTGGCACAAGCGACTAAGCTCTTTCTTATAGAGAATGATTTTCGTCGAGGAAAATTGATAATACCCTTTTCATTCAAATATCTTCCCAAATATTTTAATTATTCAAATCTATGTAGATGATTTATTTTGGAAGCTCACGCTTCTTCTTTGCATGAATTTCGCAGACCTTATGACAGAAGAATTTGATATGAGTATGATAGGAGAACTAACCTTCTTCCTAGGACTTCAAATACTCCAGTCAACTAAGGGAACTTTGACAAAGTATACCAAGGAGTTGATTAAAAAGTTTGGTAACGGAAAAGTTGCGTTAGAATCCTATGAGTCCATCAACCTTCTCGACTCTGACTCATCAGGAAAAAATGTTGACGAGAAACTCTATCATGGAATGATTGAATCATTACTCTATCTCACAAATAGTTGACTGCATATCATGTTTAGCGGTGCAAATGTGCCGTATTTCAATCAATCCAAGAGTCTTATCTAACTGCTGTAAAACGAATCATTCGTTATCCTCACTCTAAGAATTTTGATCTAATTGGTTACTCAGATGCAGAGATTTTGCAGGTGATAAGTCCAACAGAAAAGCACAAGTGGATCTTGTCAAATCCTTAGAAGCTCTACATCTTGGCAAAGCAAGAAAACAAAATTGCTCTTTCAACTACAGAGGCCCAGTACCTGGCCCTTGGAAGTTGTGGTGCTTAGTTGCTGGCGGATGAAACATCAATTGTTAGATTATGATCTTAATTATGAAAGTATTCTCATCTTATGTGATAATGCTAGCACTATCAAACTTTCTAAATATAATATACATCATTCCGTGGTTGCTATATTGACTAAAGCATCATTTTATTAGAGATCATGTTGAAAATGGAGATTTTCTATTAGAATTTGTTGATTTTGAAAAATCAGTTAGCAGATTCTTTGCATAAAACCTCGATTGGAAAACTGTTTTGTTTTTTAAGGAAAAGTCTCGATGTGATTTCTTTTCCCAAAATTAAGTTTACAATTTCTTTTATTAAATTGGCTGCCTTTTATTGTTTTTAATTATTTGCATCATTTCCCTTTTCCTAGGTCATTATTACTCGTCTGCTCTCGCTGTTGTCCCTTCATATTGCAAAGGCCTTTCACATCCCTTTAAAACCATCACCGCTATGCTTAAATCCTCACTTCAAAGTGTTTTTCCTCATCTCTCTCTTTTCAACTCTTCAATGGCGAAAATCTCTTCTAAAGGCTCTCGCCGCCCAACATGAGACTAAAGATTCCTTCCTTCCCTTTCCCGTTGAAATTTTTTGACTCGTCCTCCAATGACTACCTTGAGCCCTCTCCTCTCTCTCTTAAAGAAACCCTCTTCCTCCGATCTCAAAAAGGCAAAGTTGAGTCTCTATTTCCTCTGGTTTGATCTGAAGACATGCAGAAATTCGGAGTATTTCTAAAAGAAATACATCACCTTCAAAGATCGACTATTTGTCATGGCAGAGCCATCTGTTTAACAACTTGAGGATTCACATTGCTCCGTAAGTCATCTCTTCACCTTTCAAGGATTGGGGATGATCTTTTCTACCTGCATAACGAAATATTGAAGAACCCATCAGAATGTTTATGCAAATCTCAAAATGTCTAGTGACAAATGGTGATCAGAAACTCTGTATTGGGTGGTCTTAAGCCGCGCTTGTTTGAAAAAGTGATACCGTGTCTCTAGATATATACCCTTCTCTTCTTGTTCTTGGCCTAACAACTTTGGAGGTCTCTCTGAAGAAGCTAGGTCCTTTATAGCTGAAGATGGTACCCACTTCTCCAATTTGGTCCTGCTACTATTTATTTTGAAGACTGTATTGCGGCTAACTACTCTTCTTCCAAAGGCTCTTTAAGTATTCTCGTCCACCAACAGATGTGTTCGTCAGTTTACCTTCTCGTAGCTTAAGATAAACTCGGCCTCGAGGATTCCGGGATACATGCTTGAAAGCAACAAGACCTTGGCAGCAACACTAGCCTTCCCTATAGATGATTGTGACACCTAATTATAAAAGGGCTATGAGTGTTGATGTGTCAAAATTTCCTGTAAAAATTCTCCACCTACAAATGATCGAAGGCCAAGATGGGTTAAGTTCTTGATGATGGAGTTTGGGTCAAAAAGGCAAATTACAAGCCCAAAGTCAAGCCTGTCTCAGTTGTAAATTCAAAGTTGTATAAGCTCGGATGGTGCTCAAAGTTCTATTCTAACCTCTCTTTGACTGAACCTCAAGATATCAAACAAATACTTGGTGCGCGGTTGATGTTCCGTACGAGGTAATGACATCTGGCCAAATTGACTTCCCGATGTGACCAAATTGCAAGCCCAGCTAACTCTCATTCAACAAGGAGTAAAATCCTTCAACCTGGCGTTGAACTCACTGAGCCAGCTCTCCTCGACAACAAATTAGCTGTTGTTCGTAAATCTACTCCTTCCTCATTCACTCGCTTTTGAAAAATCTATCATTCCTTTCTCTCGAGAGTATAAATACGCTGAAATATTTTCTTGGTCATCGCTAAATCCTTCGATCCTCCTCGTGTGGTTTCTCGTTTTGAATTCTGCCCTCGCGTGGGCATTATTTTTTGTTAACTAGTGTGTTCCCTTGTGATGAAGGAGGACAAGTACTGCCGCTTTCTCTGGTTTAAATTGTTTAAATGTTTTGGGTATGATGATGGTTAATATATAGTTTAAATGCTTCGTTAAGTGTATTGTGGCATGCATTTTCTTGTTTAATGTTGATATATTTGTAAGTTTGTAAACATCAGAAACTACTCCTAGATAGCGTGCATCAAGTGAGGAGGAATCTGAAAAATCCTACCGCCGTGAAGTGTCTCTAAATCATAGTTCAATATGTCATCATCAAACGCGTGGAGATTGTTGAACTAACCTTTAGAATTGTTTTAATGATGAAAATTAAATTCTACTTGATGCAGGATATTATTGTGGCAAAAAGGAACTCCCCAAGGAGCTGACATAAATTATCAAGACTCGCTCAAAATAGAAAGGACTTAGGAAGGCAAATATTGAAGAACCGATCAAGAAATCCAACGGCTACATAATCAAGTAATCTTTCTTTGATATGGATCAAAGCTCAAAAGGAAATCATATCGATCAAAGGAAGGAGTCAACAAATCAAAACCAAGCTGAGGAAGGAAATATCAAGTGAGCAGATGAAGGAAATCAAGATGCCACATATAGAAGGAAGATCCGGGAAAGCCAAGGTATCGGTGAAGGAAAGAAGACTCATGGACTCTACAAAAGAAAAGAATCAAGGCGTCAATAAAGGAGAGAAGATTCATGGATTCTGCAAAAGGAAGGAAATATCATCAACGAGAGAAGATTGCAAGAAATCCTCACAAGAGACTGTTTACCGGCACTCACAAGATCTCAATCACACATCCACATCAAGCTGCGATTGAGAAAAAAATTCATTAGGTTACCTTAAAGCAATCAAATTTGAGATCAAGGGAATTCATCTCCTACCTTTCTCTAGACTAAGTCTCGCACTACAAAAAAAGGCGTTGAAGACTCTCTGAAGAAGATATGCAACTTCACTTGATCAATCTGACAAATTCTAGTCTTACCATTCATTGTATTTGAAAAGAAATATCGGGTGATCTTGAAAGAGAGAAAGAGTTAGTAGATATACAGTAGAGGATGTATCAAATATCATCCAAGAAGTTGTTGAAATACCCTTTGTAATCACAACTCATAAGCTCCAAAGAAACCCTTATAATTCAAGGGAACCTGACTAGGCACCACCCTAGTGATCCGAACCACTATAAATTACTGTCATTTATTTTCATGCTCTATTACTTTATCTCACGTGATTCTAGCACTAACATCTTTTGTAGGAACTCAGTCGACCACCAATCTACTAGTCAACTAGACAATATTTTATCTGATTTTTAAATTCACCCATCACCTACAACTAATAATAAACACACCGAAGAACTATCGATTCATACACGCAACAAACTCTTCAGACAAATTGATTAGTGTTGAATGAAATGGACAGGGCAGAAGGAAGGTGTCTCGATTAAATACAGAGATTAACGATTGATTCAGTTTGGAGTTGACTATACTTCTGTGATCTCTTCTCCTTTATTTACCCCCATTGCACTCATTAGACCTTTAGCACAACATTAAAATTTTCTTCCACTCACGTACATAGACTAAAGTTAGTAATCATCTTTCAATCTCCATTAAATTTGCATAATTCAAGGCACCCTATCTCATATTGTCATGATTTACCAGGAACAGATGCCAATCCGTTCCAAACACTAGCAAATGCAAATTTGCCACAGTCAATTTCAAGAAATTTATATCATAAAATACAAAGCTAGACTTTAGTACTTCTATTGCACTTCTAGAATTTCACCAATTATTTGCTCTCATCCAGAAATAAAACACCTTAGACCTAAACATTCCTAGAACTCTCCGCTCTTGATTTATAATTATGCTTCCTTTCTAGGTATAGATAAGGAATCTAAGTAATCAAGTAACACAGACAGTCAATTAAATTCTTTTCTGAACAAATTTCATTTTGAAGGTAGCATAAACTGCAGTTCTTACAGTTTTTCAATCCCGAGAAAAGCAATGTCGTACGATGACGAGTATATCAATGGAACCTGATCGAACAAAAAACAACAAAATTAACATCAGAGGGATTCCATGAGAACTACTTCAAAAATTGAACTAAAACGAGCAAGTTTTGGTTGTACCTGAAGGGAGGCACATCGAAATAGAGCTGGCTAGAGAGAATATGAGCGGCGTAGAGCTTCGGCGTCGTCGGTTTTCGAGGAAGAAGCGTCGACATTCGGTGAGTGGCACAGAGGAGAGGAAAGGTAGAAAGTGAAGCAATTGAGATATTGAGCAGCTTTGATGGCGATGGTTTTGTTACATCAGAGAAGAAGAAACAGGCGATGAGGATGATAACGACGACTTGCACAAGATAGCTTGAGGTTACAGAAGAGAATCAGAAGTTTGACTCAGCTGATATACTCAAAGTTGAGAAGGATCTCGGGGATTTGACACCGTGTGGCATATGGGCTGAAGGAGCTGGACCTGTGCCCACAAAGGGGGAAGGTTGTTGCCTTTTATTATTAGCTCAGTTTCTAAAATATGGGATGACTAGTCAATTTATCCGTTTAGGAATTTACCAGAAAAGGTACTAGGTTAATAATATTGTGCATGTCCGTTGTATTGTTTTTTTCTAAATAAATTTGAAATCAATTAGGTAGATTTGTAAATAATTTTGAAAAATAATTACACTTTTAAATATATAATTAATTAAATAATTTATAAATATCTCAAGCAAACAGTTTTACAATAACTTGAGAAGGTGTTGTTTGAAAAGCCTTGCATCTTTCCAAAACTTGTTGTAACTTGTTTTCTTTTATAAAAAGAAATTCAATGTAATTTATCTTTAATTCAATTTGAAGAGAGATAAAATATCTATGCCTCCATTTATTTGGTTATGTCTTTATATTGTTTTATATTTATTATTATTTTATAATACGTTATCAACACGTAAATTTTATCATTTTATAAATTTGCTTTAAATTTAATTTTCTATGTCAAGAATAGGAAGTAATTTAAAGCCACAAAACCCTTCACTGGGAGAAGGTTTGATTTGCAACTTATTTGCTTACTTATCTCCATTAAATAACTATTTTACATCATCGCCAAAGTCAATGAAATACCTACTTAAACATGATCAGTGGTGGAAAATAAATGGGTTTGAATTAAATTTATGATGATTAAAAATGGGTCAACATAAATGGGTAATATTTCTTATTTCAATCATATTTCATAAGGAAAAGTAGTATAAAAACAAATCAAAAATTAAACTAATTATATAAAATGGACCGTTTTATATACCAATTACCCGCAATACCCAATCGACATTAAATAAATAAATAAATTCGTGGCCTTTTGTGAGTTTGAAGGTTTTCACGCATAAGATATCATGACAGTATATGAATATACTGTGATGGTATCATGAAGTATAGTATGACAAGATACGAACAGATTGTGGCTGATATTATGAAGTATATCATGCTAGTATACTGATATAATGTGATAGTATCATGCAGATTATGGAGGTATCCTCGAAGGACTACTTCCATTCCTTAATGATACATGACACATATATGAATATACTATGACAGTATCATGAAGGATTAAGGAACCCTGCGCGCTATTTCGGAAGAATCGCTCATCCCGCTGATAACATGACAAGATATTGATAAACTACCATATGGTATCACGAAGGATTGTAAGATGGACATTTTGTAATTGATTAGGGATATGAAAGTAAAGGGGCAGTGCTCCGTAAATATTTGCTGCTCCAATGAAAAATTATGTGTAAGTTTGGGTAAAAACGGGTTGGATAACAACAAATGGGTTGTAAAAGACATGTTCACCCATATTTTCATGAGCAAATAGTACTTACTTTAGAATTCACATCTAAAAAAACTTAATTTTTTAAAGTGAGAAGTGTTGAAAGTACCTTATTTAGTTTTATTATATCATAAAAGTCAAAGTTTTTCTATAACTTTCCAATATTAAAAAAATATCATAATAGTTAGGGAGAATCTAGGATTCCTACAACATGGGTGCACCAATAAACAAGAAAGAAAAAGATATATAAAGTGTGAATTGATCCCAAATACTCAAAGGTGGGGCCAACTTAACCTTCAGCCAAGTATATCATTTATCCTCTTATAGCATGAGTACCAACATATAATCTTATACCAATTTTAAATAATAAATACATAAAATATTGAGTTTTACGTAGAGATCACTGTCACGTGCCCATTTTGAAGAAAATCGCTCTGATAACAAGGAAAAATATTATCACTAGATTTTAAAGTAAAGAAAATTTCATAATTTAGGGAGTAAAAAGGTTTAATGCATTTAAGAAATATCAATACTAATACATGACTTAAACGTTACACCTTGTAAGTTTCTATCCTTTAATGGAAACGTGTATGCGTATGTTGAGAGTTTTGAAGTACGACATATAGGAAAAGGCCTGGGGATGAACACATGAATGTGGCATCGAGCGAGCAGGAGGACGTGAGGCCAGACGGTCTGGGAACCGCGCCAGCCGGTTCGGGCGCTAGGCCAAATACAAGGACACACCCTTTGTTCGGCGCTATTGTCTGTGCGTGGCCCTGCTCGTGTGCGATGGGCAGATGCCATTACACCTCGCCCACTGCCTCCATAAGTATATAGTGAAGTGTGAATTGTAATCTATTTGTGCCATTTCCTGACCAAGAACATAGAGCAAATGGAAATTTCATTCAATTTTCGCCAAATTACGCCGTCAAACTCCATCCAAATGCACCATCTTGGATATCGAGTTCTAGGCCTATGAGAAGCATCTCTGTGGAGTTATTTCTTAAAAATTTGCTCGGTGTACCAGAACCCCGCCAAGAAAAGTTTGCCGAATTTACTTTAAATTGAGTCCTAAGCGCTATAGACAAGAGGTAAGCATGCCCTTTCTTACTCTCGAGAATGAGCTTTAGGCCGAATTAAACGGAGTTGAATTACAGTTATTATTATCGAAAGATAGTGTGTTTTGCTGATGTCTTAGTATTGAAAATAGCCCACCCTTAGAGTATGGGCTGCCTGAACGAATCACCGGCTACAAAGTTGAAACTAATCGATAAACAGGAACCACATTCAAGGTATGTTAAGTCTTATCCCTTTGGCAAGTTATTCTTGTCGTATAATGATACAACCTATGTTCTTGAATGGAGATAACGATCCTATACGTTGTAATTAGTTGCTGCTATTAGATATGATCATGTATGTTGTGATTAGCCGTCGTTAGTAGATTATGATTATATGTGTTGGGGTTAGTAGCTACTAGAAAGCGTATCGAGAGTATATTGCAGTATCTCTTGTCGGAAAGGAATATGTTATGCGGCTCACGCTAGAGCGTCATAGAAACTCCTCTGTTCTTCTGTTCACTATATTAGTAGTATTTTGATGTTCTATTGTCATGCCAAGGCCTTGAAGTTTGTGGATAGCTATTGGAATTGTTGGTAAGTTGACAACATAAGGGTGCAGTCGTAAGGATATAACCTCAGCTCACTATATTGTCAGTAAGCTTAGTCTAGAGACTGTTGGAGTACCTTGACGACTCCATGGCCTGGACTTGGACAAGATGGTCTTACCTTAGGAGTCGGCGGCACCTGTGGTTGCTTAGTGAAATGAGCGATGTACCGCCATCTAGTTAGCTACTACTAGTGACCAGTTTCGGTACTTCTGACTCGGGTGCTTGTCATGCAGGTCACCAGAAAGTTATCCCACTTGTACAAGTCAAATAAAACCTGCGGGTACCCTAAGGAGGGAACCATATTAGTTGTTAGATGTAGGGCCAACGTCCCTACTACCTTAGACATCCATGTACAGTAAGCCACGTAAGTGGCTAGGTCCAGACAAAACCCGCCTACGAGGCCATGAAACCCAGAAAAGCCATATGAGATCTGAACAGACTAGGTTAAAGTCCAAAGGGACTAGTACCATAGTATCACAGTATTACTTCTAGGCTAGGAGTTATGATAAGCTGTCTCATGAAAGTTAGGGCCGATCACTTAGGGAGCATGTCCGATTAGTAGCAGTCCTACAGCTGTTCTAAGCAGAGGACTAAATAGTTGGTCACCTGTGACCTTACAATTCGCTTATGAGTTATACTTACCCCAACATGACTCAGACTATTGCTTAAGTCACCTTGACTCGTCCTTTTTCTGCTAAGTCTAATTTAAGGTTGTGATCACCGCTAGGACCCTCTGGACAGGTGTAGGCACACAGATTGTGCTAGGGCTGGTATCGGTTAGTTTGGTTCCGATTTTGAAAGTTATCGATTTTACTTATCGAATATCAATTTGTATACATGCTAAACTGTTAAAAACTATTAAGATATCAAGTAATCGTTATTGGTTAATCAGTTATTGAGCGTTATCCATTCATTTATCAAGTTAATCATTAAGATCTCCACATGAAAATTTTCACAATTCATAAGCATGTTTAGCTAGAAAAAATGGGTGAAAAGAGAAAAAATATATAAAACTAGCTCAACTAAAGCAATCAACTTTAATTTAGATTAAAACATCATCCCCTTCACTCTTCATCGACACCTACTTCAACTTCTTGTTTGAATACTGTATACATTGAAGGATAAAATTTTAATTTAATAAATTATTATCGGGTTATTGGTTCACTCAAAAAAGTGGTCAAAGCGAGCAACTACATCAATAACCCAATAACTTCGAATAGTAAACCAATAACCCGTATCATTAATCCAATAACTCAATTATTGGTTCGAGTTATTGGTTTAACCGTTAATTTGCACACCCATAGATTGTGCCTGTTGGAAACTATGTAGACCACCAGGAGCCCAGACGGTCGACATGCCCACATGAGCCTGCATACCATATTCACCACAGGAGCCTGCATTTGACTCATATTCAAATTGGTTCAAGGTCTGGCCAGGAACCCAGACAGCTCGTATTTAGTTATAGGAGCCGAGAAGACTCTACATTAGTTACAGGAGCCCAGATCACCCATATCTCGCTATAGGATCCCGTATATGACTCGTGATATAGTTACAGGAGCCCGTAAAACTCGACAGAGCCGTGTGAGCCCGCACGGCTCAAACATGTTTATAGGAACCCCCGACGGCTGTGCACGACCAGAGCCCAGATGGCCTGACATAGCTATAGGAGCCCAGACGGCTCAAACACCGCCAGGAGCCCAGATTGCCTGCACTCAGCTTTAGGAGCCTACCAGCTCGGATAAAACTATAGATATTGAGTACACCCACACAGCATGCCTACGGGCCTATAGTAGTTCTGAGTGACGAGTGTGCATTGCTTGTACTTGTTGGGCTTATGGGAGCCCAGATAGGTTATTACTGTGTTGCTTGTACCTTTTCATTATGGGGGCCAAGTTAGGTTTTGTTTGTATTCTTGCCTACTAGCTACAGCTTATGAATGTATAGTCATACAACTTCACTTTTATAACGTGTAGTGGGTTACTAGATGCAGGTTATGGATAAGAAAGCTTACAGATTATCTTCTGCCCCTTTTTGCTACTTACTTTCAGTCTGCATCGCCTTAATAAGCTATTTACTACCGTTTTCCTTATATATTCGCTTACATATTGCATCGACGCCCAACTATGGAGCGCCGCATACTTGCCTCAGGTTTAGACTCGATAGGTTCAGACCTCCTTTAGCAAACCTATTCGTAGTCAACAGATCGGGCCACCTCTTCATTCGGGGTTGCCAGGTTGTAGAGGTTACCTGTCTTTATTTGAATAACATTTGTTGGACAGGCCCCCGTCCCACCAATATTTTCATAATTCTTAAAGGCTTACTACAAATTTCTTAGTGGTTCTGTTGGTCAAAAAGGGGCCTATATTTGTAATGTTTTGTATGTTGGCCGTGTGAGGCCTACTATAGCTGCATCTTTTCATTCCTGTTATAACTAGGCATGGTGGTCTTGTTGACCCACATAGGTCCCTTAGTGTTGTGTTGGTTGACTGCCCGTTTTCACAGTATTTGTAGGCCTTGTCGCCCGAGGCTATATTTACAACCGAGATATAGCAGTTTATTTTCTTGATTTTGAGTCACTGGTAAGCACTAGAGGTCTATATGCCCAGCTAGGCTAGCCCAGATCCCAATGTGGCATTAGGTGCTAGTCATGCCTCCCAAGATGGGGCGTGACGTTAAAATATTTATAAATCACTTATAAGGATGTGTTTGGTATGAAAAAATATTTTTTTCAATTTTCTCATGTTTAGTTCATTTAAATATTTTAAATTTTGTTTTTGCAAATTGACTTATTTTTTTCAGTCTAAGAAAAAAGAAGTTTTCCTACATAAAGTTAGAAAAATATTTTACAAAGTCCCGATTCTTGACTCCTGATATCGACCCCGACCCAAGACTCAGTCTCGACCTCAACCTAGGACCCGACTCCCAACCCCGATCTTGACTCCCGACCTCTACGATGACCCCAACATCGATATCGAACCTCTCGACCACAACTTTCGACCTTAAATATTGAGATTCAACTCGAGACCCTAATTCAAGACACCGATCCGAGATTCGAGACCGACTTTCAACCTCAACACCGATACAAAATGTCATGTCCTACCTAGGAGGCGAATCGCACCTAATATCGCATCGACCTCAAGATGACCTAGCTGACAGGCACTTTCGGTGCATACCAGCAACACGTAATCAAGAAAACACCAAGTATATCTGGCTTGGATAGGCCTAGGCCGCAGATACCGACTCCCAGCCAAACCGACCCAATAGTTCACGATAGTATTGAAGGTCTCAAGAGGCCTGGCCAAGACCACCAGCCAGCCGCCTAAAAAGATAAAGATTAAAGATAAGATTAAGAAGATAATGTGTATAACAAGGCTGGCAATCAAGCAAAACGACTAGGCCAACATGACCAACAATGTGTGTCGACAAAACTCATAGTCTGCAAGTTTCTAGAGAGTAAGTCACCCACTGACAGGCCCCAAATCACCCAAAATTATACAAGCCTAAATACAAGCAACTCAATATATGGGCAAGTAACTCCGGGAGGAAGGGAGGTGACCAATCCGTCGAGTCCTAACGGCTACTAAGGAGGTCCCGAAACCTGTCTGTTAGAATCTTTGAAGGTGGCATGTGGGCTGGCTCCATGCGTGACATCAATACAATATAAAATTTAGGTATGTAAGACAATAATGTCGGAACTAAAACTGAGCACAAGAACTCAATATGTTCAGCTAAAAGAGTCATAAAATAACTTGAATCTCATATGTACAATTGTATACTATCACCTGACAAACAAGAACTCAACTCCGGCTCCCCATAAGCCTCTGGCGGTGTACAACAATCAAACACAACCCACCCGGACCCCCAAGCTCTTGGCCCAACCCTAGACACTCTAAGACCCTTTTTCAAACCTTCTCCCATTTCGATTTCTGGTCAAGAAAAAACTTCAATTATTGTTTATCCATTAATTGCTATCTTCATTAATCTATTGATTGTATACCCTGAAAAGTACAATCCAATCTTGTCACAACCAGAATGGAGGTCCAATCGTAACACGGGACAAGGAGCCCCGAGAGACTCCAAGTCGACCCATGGCTTAAGCATACATCTAACTCGATCAATAAAACCGAAGAATCAACATGATAAACTTAGTGGAAGTCTAAATTAAGCATAACGACAAAATACACAATCTGAAGTTGAATACATCCTTTTTTCCGAAAGTCTCTAAACAAGACGAGCTGACGTGGACAAGACTCCCCAACTAACTCAACAAAGTTGAAATTGAAAATATATAGAGAAAAGTCTGAATAAGTCTAGTCCTCGGGAGATGCGGACCCACCAACAAATGTAGAGACTTAACTCTAAATACTAACTATGAACGGGGCTGACTTGAGAGCCGGGTCCTGCATCATGAAACAATACAACATAGAGTATGCGGCCGCATTGGAAGTTACTGATTATGTAAGGTAAGTAAATGACATTTAAAAATATATAAAAGCTCATAGATGATCATAAGAGTGGTACAACATGCTAGTAACATAAATATCAAGGGTTAACAAGGCTCAAGGTTTTCAAATCGTTCAGAATCCGCTCATTAGCATAGTCATATGAAAAACTTTATAAATCACTTGAGCCAAATTAACGTAAAACATAATAATGCATAAACATGTGGAACATGAGAGATTCTTATAACTGACATACCCTGTATAGCATATGGAGTCATACCTAAATCCTGGTCGTGAGGGTGTTCGCACCTTTCCAAGGGTAGAACCATGAAGGCGTGATATCACACAATAGTGCAGCCCCATTTAAAAAGTGGACATCACAAGGGAGGTCCCATCATGTCCAACAGTGGTACGTAGTTCTGAGATTCGGGGCAAAACTTGGGCCCCGAACTCACTGTGTTAAATACTACCTAAAATATAGCATTAAGCCTCCATAGTATACAGCACAGATTCATGGGCTAGTTAAATCATGATAATCATAAACATGCTTGTAAATTCTGTGAACTAGCCATGAGAGTAAGGCCCATGAGCTGGACAAAATAATTATAAATCACGAGATTCATGTATACTTATAAGTCATGTATAGTCTTTGTAAATCATAAATTCATAATGGGCATTTGAATAAACCATATTAGATTCTATAAATCATGACGAGTTTACAATGGAGAACAATAGAGGTAAAGATCATAACTCAATTCATCATAGAATATGCTTAATTCGGCATAATTTATTAGAAATTGAAATCAGTAAATTTATAATTGAATTAGTTGAAAATTTTAATTTTAATTAAATTACATGTTTTTTTTGTTTTTTTAATATTTAAAATAAAATGATAATTAGAATTTCACAAGATTTAAGATAAAACCCCATAAGATTTTAAAACAAAACTTCATGAATTAGGAGAAATTGGGAATGGGTGTGAGCGAAAACACCCACTCATAACCCTACATACCAGCTTATGGCTGATTCTTACACTCCCTTGAATGCCCAAGAAGAAATTGAAGAAAAACCTTGAAGGATTGCCTTGATCACCTCTCTAGACTATCACTCTGCATGCATGAATATGAAAATGGCCTAAAATAAACTTAACCCCTGTAAAAGTCTATGAATACCCAAAACGACGCTATTTAGGCCTTAGGATCTTAGAAATTATGAAAAGCCCTTACTAAATTTGCAGTAAATAACTAATCGCGCTAGTCCCCATGAGTGGCCAACAACTCATCATCATGGGCCACGACTCCGTGTAGTCGTCCGTCACACTATCTAGCAATCATCTAGGGCTCGTAATGGGAGACTTAACGACTATACTGTGACCACGACTAGTGGTCACCACTCATCACATGCATTGCCCGTGGATTTGGAATAACCTCCATCACCGACCACAACTCGTGGGGTCCTCCGTTAGGTGCACTTCCCCTCCTTCCTTCCTTCACTTTTCTCACCCACTATTGCCCACGACTGAACTGCACGAGTTGCAGTGGCCTGACCACAACTCGTGGTCGTGTCCGTGGGAGTCAACTTCCCAAATTTCATATTCATCTCTTGAACCTCACCACAAGTCACATCACGACCGGGCCTGATCCAATGGGTCACCTCACGATCCGTTCTGATACCTAATGCCAAATTTTAATTTTTCTGTTTTAACTCTCGGATCTGATCTTTAGGCTTTCGAGGTATAAAATATCTCCTTGGGAACATTCGGCTGAAAAAGCAGTAGAGATGCAATCATCATATTAAAATACCGATCATTTGGTTTCTAAAACCGACAAAATGACTAATTCCCTATTCAAACTACATAGCTGAATCCAAATTCAGGAATCATACATACATCCATATACATAAAAGGAACTTGGACACATGATTGAACATGAAAACTAAATAGAGTTTTAGGTCAAAATCGATACCTCAAGTTGGAAATGAGCCCGTAGAGAATATATATGGGCATTCAGCCATCATATCCACTTCGCTTCCCACGAGTCTTCCAACCTGCTGATTCCTCCACAAAACTTTAACTAAAGCTACTCCTTATTCCTTAGCTCTTCGAACTTGACGATCCAATATTTCAACCTAACTCTCATAACTAAGGTGTCCTTCACACCAACTTTGTCCATCCGGACAACTAGAGTTAGATCACCCAAACATTTCTTTAAGAGCGATACATGGAAAACAAGATGTACGGAAGCTAATTCTGAGGGCAACTCCAACTCATAAGCCAAATTGCCAACACGCCTCACTATCTTGTATGGGCCAACATAGCAGGGACTAACTTTTTCCTTCTTCCCAACTTCATCACTCTCTTCATGGGAGACACCTTCGTAAATACCCAATCATCAACTTCAAATTTAACTCCCTTCTCCTCACTTCATAGGACTTTTAAGTGACTCTAAAGCAGTTTTCAACCTGTCCCTTATCAATTGAACCTTCTCCATAGCCTCGAATCGAATATGTCTTAATCACAGCCACTTTGCTAACCTCAAACCAACTAATGGATGATCTACATCTCCCCATAGAGAGCCTCGAATGGGTGCCATCCGAATACCGGAACGATAGCGTTATTGTATGCAAACTTGATTAAAGGCAAGTGATCATCCTAACTTCCTTGAAGTCAATCACGCATGCTCTCAACATGTCCTCGAAAGTATAAATTCAATTACTCTACTTGACCATCCGTTTACAGGTGAAACTATATTTAGCTAACCCTAGTACCTAGTCCTTTTTGAAACAACTCCAAATCTGAGGTAAACTGGGTACATCTGTCTGATATGATGGACAAGGGTAATTCATGCAATCGAATTAGCCTGGATATAGTTTGGCATATCCTCTATCGAATCCGTGGTTTAACCGTAGAAAATGAGCGGCCTTGGTCAACCGCTTCACTACAACCCAAATGGAGTCATATTGTCGATGGTACAAGGTAGACCTAAGAAGAAGTCCATATTGGTTTCACTTCAAGTAGGGAATACTAATATCCCCGAAGCACACCTCCCGGTCTCTGATGCTCAACCTTACTTGTTGATGTCAACACCTAACTACTTAACTCCGCGATTTCCTTCTTCATGTAATTCCACCAATAAACTTCTCGTGAAGTCACGGTACATCTTGGTGTAACGGATGGATTAAATACCTGATCCATGAGCCTCAGCAACATCTGACTCTCAAATCATCAACATCCGAAAAAAAAAAAAACACATAAGTGACCCTTAGTATCAAGCACACCATCTCCCCTTTGAGAAGACCTCTACCTTATAATTTTGAAAGGCTTCCGCCTTTTACTAAAATCGTGTCCTCATCTTGTCTAGCCTTTTCATCAGTCACCAAGGAAGGTTCTGATCCATTCTGAACAACAACGCCCTCGACCGAGTCAACCAACCTAATTCACAACCTTGCGTCGATGCAATAATCCTTTTACCACCCTTCTTCCCTTATCCACATGAGACACACTCTCCATAGAGAGTCTAATAAACGCGTCCGCGATTACATTAGCCTTTCCTGTATGGTAAAGGACACTCATGTCATAGTACTTGAGTAGCTCCAACCACCTCCCTTTGTCAAAGATTGAGATCCTTCTGCGAAACATATAATAAGCCTATGGTCCGTAAATATATCCATGGGACCCCGTACAAATAATGTCACCATATCTTCAATGCGAATACCACCACGATCCATTCAAGATCATAGGTCATGTAATTTTTCTTATGAACTTTCAGCTGTCTAGAGGCATATGCTAGTACCTTCCCATGCTGCATCAATATGTTACACCCAAGTTCGATTCTGGAAGCATCGCAAAGACACCATGAACCCATAGTACCCCGCGGTAGAGTCAACACCTGGTGTCAAGTAAGTTGGGCCTCAACTTTGGAAGCTCTTCACAAGCCTCCGACCATTGGAATTTCACCTTCTATTGGGTCAAGGGTGCTGCAATAGATGAGAATCCTTCCATAAACCTTCAATAGTAGCCAGCTAAACCCAAAAAGCTCCAAATCACAACACAAGTGACAAGAATCCCAAGAGACTCCAAGTCGACTCCATAGCCAAGTGGCTACATCTAACCAACTTCAATAAATCAAGAATCAACATGATAAACTTAGAGAAGTATAAATTAAAACATAACTACAAAATACACAATCTGAAGCTGAGTACATCCTTTGTCTGAAAAGCCTCTAACACGTGACGAATTGATGGGACAAGACTTCAATTAACTCAACAAAGTTGAAACTAAAATACATAGAGAAAGTCTGAATAAGTCTAGTACTTGGGAGATGAAGAATCACCAACAATGTAAGACGCTAACTCTAAATACTAACTACCACGAACGGGGCTGAGCCTGAAAGCTGGGTCCCGTATCATGAAATGCCAACATAGAGTATACGGTTAGTGGAATGTATCCACACGTACCTTAGAGGCATGACTGCACCTCGGTGCCCTACTAGGACCTGACCTGATCAATGAGCCTAAGCACCTTGGTGCAGGGCTGGCTCTAACTCTAGAATCAAGAAAACAACGGCTATATAGCGGCTGTAACACAACCTCCTCCTATAGCCACCTGTGAAATAAATACAATCAGAGACACAAACATGTGGAGTCCTATGCAGCCGAATGCCACCATGATATCTAGTAATAACTGAAAAATAGAATCAAATGCTAAACTTAGCTATGACCGACAAGGCCATCATTCCAACAGCGCAAACAGCCCCACACGCCAACACATAAATGGGACATATGGGTCCTGACACGGCCGCCATTATTCACAGGAAGTAATGCAATCTGCAAGCTCTAGGAGTAATACATATCGACAGGGTCTGACTCACCCATACTATACAACAAAAGGAATAAATCTCTATCACACAAGCTCCTGTAATATGGAGTTGATGGTCAGATAATGATTGGAACTACGAGGGACCCGTCCTCGCCTATATTCTGGCACTCCGCAGTGGTGCAATGCAGCGCCCTGAGGCGCGCTAGTACCACAGGTACGAGTATGTAAAGCAATAATTTTAAATAACTGAAAGTAAGGAAAAGAATCGACAATAACTAAAATATAGGAAAATAGGGAAACAACCGAAATGACTCAAGTAGTGAAATTAGGACTAAACATAACTGTGATAAGGAGGGTAAGGGGTCATACCTGACAAACGAGGCGTCCTACTGTCTAACTATCAGTAACTAAAGCAACATAAACCTTACCTGACCCCCATAAGCCGGAAGGTACAATCAAGATCAACAACCCACCGGGCCCCCATTAGCCCTAGTGAGTACACCTCAATCTATATACCCCTATCCAGGTCATCTTGAGTCAACTATCAGCTATAAGCGTCCTGTCGATCCCTGGGTCTGCAACTGGGCCCGCTCGGACTCGACTATAATTGTGTCCGAGTCCTGAGGACTCGATATTTCACACCTCAGCGTAAGCCGACGGGTGTGGGGTGGCAGGCCAACCACGACAAATATGAGGATCTGGATCCCCGTATCCTTGCGGATGGCATGCCGCTCCGTAGATGACGTATCCTCGCCCCTAGAGGGCGAGTCAACATAGCTATTAGCCCTGGGGTGGTCACGAAAGCTATACGCATAATCCAAACAAAATAATACAAATTATGAGTCTCGACTAACAATAACAACTAGACACATAATATACTTTGACATAGTTTTACTGGATTAATATGCTGAAGAAACTAACTTGTCAAAGAAAATGCCTGAATATACCCGCTCGCTCTTTACCGATTAACTAGCGAGGTTCGGGTAGTATTCAGCTGTTTGTGTTTGGAATTTTCTAATTTTAATTAAAAATATAAAAACAGAAAAAAGAATATTAAGTTATAAAATTTTTTATATATATATATATATATATATTGACTATACTTCAACTTATCAAAGACGCATCAAAACTTATACTTTCTGAGAATCTGGAAGGGAGAAATACATACTTTAGGCACGTGATCGTATTGACACTAGTTATAAACATAATCTAATAACTTTGTGGCTCGGCAGGACATCGATTCGGGCGAATTTCACGAAACTAACTCCGAGAAATGTTCTTATACTTCGACACCAAGTTAATTTGATTTGGAAGGCGAGCAACGAATTGATGAAAATTATATGTTTTCCTTCGTCCCTATCCTATGCTGGTCGAGCCAGGAAAAATTGTAACTTAACTTCTAAGTGTGAGACCCTTATATACGTGAGGCAGTGCATAAGGCAACATGGCACGCTGCTCAATGCGCCACTACCCGTGCCAATGCCAGCTAACGTGCTGACTCTGCTCCTGCGCCACTTTGCCCTCTAGGCAGCTTGGTTCGGCCCTCTCGCGAAATCCCAACTTGGCACTCCATTTGTAATTTTCTCCCGCGCTTCTTCAGACGTATGACATTCTAAACTCTAAACAATGATAATAGGCCAACTAAGCTAGAGAAACTGACAAAATAATATCGAGTTTGCAAGGTAAGTAAAGCGAACATTTAAAAATACATAAAAGCATCATTGATGATCACAAGAGGACAACATGATTGTAATATAAATATCATAAGTTAAATTCATAAGGCTCAAAGTTTTCAAATCGTCAGAATCCATTCATTACCATAGTCATAAGAGAAACTTTTAGGTAAATCATCACTTGATCCAAATTAATGTAAATATAATAATGCATAAAACACAGTGAAACAATGGGAGATTCTTATAATTGACATACCCATATGAGCAAACATGGATCCTGGGACCTGTAAATACCTAGTCGGAGGCTATTCAGACTACAAGTGCTGGGAGAGAAAACCATGAAGGGCGTGGAGCATTGCCACATGAAAGGACCCATTTGGGAAAAGGGGACAGTCACAAGGAGGTCCCATCATGTCCACTTGTGCAATATAGTTCTGAGATTCGGGGCAAAACCTGGACCCCAAACCCCACTCCATGACAAATACTACTCCCAAAATATATGCGCTTGTAAAAGATATTACATGATATTTATGGGCTAGTTAATTATGATAATCATAAAGATGCTTGGAAATTGCTAAACCAGTCATGAGAGTAAGGTCCCTGTATGGGCCATAAACAATACTAGTAAATCATTTAGATCATGCAACTTGTAAATCATGTATAGACTTTGTAAATCATAACTATAATGCATTTGAATAAATTTGCTATTAAGTGACTCATAATCATGATGGGTTTATGAATATCAACAATAGAGGTAAAAATCATAACTCAATTCATCATAGAATATGCTTAATTAGGCATAATTTATTAGAAATTGAAATCAACTATTTTATAATCAATTAGTTGTGTAAATCTTGCATCATAAATCATAAATATTATGTAATCTGCGAGAATTAATAATCCATGGATAGACTACTGAATTCCACAGATTTGGAATAAATCTCATAAGATTTTTGAACAAAACTTTATGAGAAATAAGATGATGTGAACGAAAACACCCAATCATAACCCTACACATGTAAATGTAAGTGACTTTACACTCCCTTTAAATGCCTAAGAAGAAATTGAAGAAACCTTGAAGGATTGCCTTGATCACTGATACAACGCCTCAACCACACCTCTTACTGGCTTAGAGAAGCGGACGTTGTCAATAAAGAACCTAACTAGAAGTTAAATAATCCCACAGTGGAATATGAGCATATAGAAGAACTACTCTGAGATTTCTAATCAATTATTTCCTAAGAGGGGGATTTCAAAATTAATAAGTAATAATGTTGAGACATTGATGGTTGTTTCCAAATTTGCAATTAACTAGGTAAGTGTTCATGATCCTTAACTACTTCGGGTTTACACTAGTGATCTATCCCAATACTTTACCTTGTGAACCTGGAGAACTTAGGTTCATTAAAACGACCGACCAGTCCCTATTGAATGACATACTTCCAATCACTCGACCAAGTCTCATGAGCGGTTTCAATTATCCATATGATCACAGTTTCAGATTTAACTATCATGCGACCACAACTCAAGTGAATGAGGATTATCAAAATCAAGGCTCATTGTAATTCTCTTTTCTTAATCTCACCTCTCGACCAAAGCAAGTAAAGAATTCGGGAAAATCCTAACATTGCGCACCGTTAAGAAACGTTTAAGCATGCCAAGAATACAATCACAAGCGTTTAGTATTGGTTTAGAATCACGTCAAGTAAACCCTAGTTTGTAATTCAACACCATGGTTCACAATCCCAATAGTAGTTTTAGCTATCATGTTTATAAGTAAATTAATAGCATTCATAGACAAAAACTAAAATTTTAATACTTACAATAATTATTGGAAGAACCTTCACTTGATTAATGCAAAATTCGGAAGAACAACTTTACCATCGTATCTCAAATATTTCTTCTAACATGTCTTAAAATTTTCTCTAAAAACTTGTTGTAAAACTTCCACTTCTATTACATGTAAATAAAAGGGTATTTATAGTAGTAGATTTTTTTTCTTCTTCCTTGATGAATTTGGCTTGAGATTGCAAAGTTTTTTTTCTTTTCTTCCTTTTCCTTGCCTTCCGCCTTTTCCTAGCTGAAGAGGAGACCGATTGGTGTTGACACCCTCCTTGCCGCATTGCCCTAGTTGGCCGGCCATGGTCCAAAGGCCATGTCGCACCGCCTTGTCGCACAGGAGTATGCTACTGCGCACCTTCTAATGCACTGGAGATGGCCTATGCCGCGCCTGCCCACACGTAGGGGAGCAGGGCACCTCATGCATGGCATAACGCGTATGATGCCCGCCACGCCGCGGGCCCGCTGCTGCTTAATGGCCTTGTGCGTCGCGATAGCAAAGGCATCCATGTACTCAAACTTCATTCCTTGAATCATTTACTCCAACTTCTTCTACATATATTCCAAAATCCTTAAATCCATCACAATCCATCATTTTAATCCCTCAAAACACTAATCACGTGTGTTAGCCATTTTCACAAATATATAATATAAACACATAAAAACACACATAATTTATTTTCAAAACATAGTAAAGCAGCGTAAAAATATGTTTATGAAGTGCGTAAATACCCCCTTCACCAATCACCTCTCTAGAGTATCACTCTTGCATGCATGAATATGAAAATTGCCTAAAACTAACTTAACCCTTTAAAAGTCATTAGTCATAACTCAAAATCCACGTAGTTTAGGCCTTTAGGATCTTATTACGAAAAGCCCTTACTAAATTCACAAAAATTGTCAGTTAGTCCCCACGAGGGACCTAACGACTCATCATGGCCACAACTCGCGAGTCGTCCATCAAGTACACCGTCTAGCAATCGTCTAGGGCTCATAACGGGAGACTTAACGAAGCCGCACCGGGGTGACTCACGACTAGTGGTCACCACTAGTTAGGTATCGCTGCCTATGATTTCCAAAATAACCCTCCATCACCCTGACCAATGACTCATCTAAAAAATTGTGGTGACTGACCATGACTTGTGGGGTCCTTCCATTAGGTTCATTGCCTTCGTCCTTCACTTTTTCCCCACCACCGCCCATGACTCGACCTAACGTAGTCAGGGGCCGACCACGACTGTGGTCATGTCTTTGGGAGCCAACTTCCCAAATTTTAGATTCATCTCTTGAACCTCACCACAAGTCACATCATGACTCGTGGGCTGCTCCAACGGTTCACCTCACGAATCTGCTCCTGATACTCCACAAATTTTAATTTTTCTCCATTTCAACTCCCGGGTCTTGTCTTCTTGGATTCCGAATATAACAACCGTAGTCCTATCAAGACGACCAGAGTCTCCAAGGGTTTTGTAGTTTATCTAAAACTAGCCCTTCATAGGCAATCAGTATGCATCTGTGCTTGGTTGTTCCATAACTAACTGTAACTAGGCCCTCATAGGCAAATCAACATGTACCCATAAGTAGCCCCCTTAGGCAATAAATGTCTTTTCTGTAAGTAGCCTCGTGAGGCAACTGTAGGTTGTGCGCCATGAGGCTCCTGTATCTGTATCTTGAGCCTTCGATCTTGTAACTCCACCTCGAGCATATAGGCTCAAGGCCGGTGAATGCTAACTCAAGCATAAAGGAAGACCATAAGGGCACTGCATTTCAAGTGGATTTTCAATGCCTCAATATAGTCGTTCTAGACTTCACATTTCTCTGTGAGAGCATAACATAGCCCCATAGGCACTTCACAATTATGTTTTGCTCCTTGAGCAGCCTGTATAGCATCTGACAGACATAACTTATATTTCCACATTGCTCGGTGAGCATGGTATAGCCCCCTTAGCCTAACACAACTATTACTTACCCCTATGGAAACCTGTACAGCACCCAATAGGGCATATCCCATGTCCACAGCTAGCCCGACGGTCATGAAGACAACTAAGTAGAATCAGCTAGTCGAAAGAAAGGGCAAGGTCCTGGAGTGACCCGAACGACAATCTAAATGTCATAACACGCTATAAGATCGCTAATACTAGGTGTATCTCCCTGTATCTAAATTGTATAGCCCTATTGGGCAGCCACAACAAATAGTAATTTGAATTTAATCTATTAAGACGTTAAACATAATCGTTTTGAAGGCATATCGGTACAATAATGACTTGTAAGCAAACAATAAAGTCAGAGACGACCAAACTATATGGTTCATTCACCAAAATGACTACAGGGCCACCAATAACAAGATATGATTCTGAGTATCCACCCATAATAACCTTACAAGCACTATTAACCCGAAGGTAGAATACGACACTAAGATTCTATCTTGTGGGTGTCAAAGAATTTCAACGGCCCGTGAGCTTGTAGCTTTCAAGTTCTAGGGTCATGAACAGGAAATTACATATTCAAGTCACACTTTATACCCAATTTAGAAAGACATGCTCAACAATTCAAATCCATTAGGAGCTTCTAGGCCTCGGTAAGGAAATAAACATCACTAGCCGATCTAGGCAATAACAATACAACTGAGCAACCTCTAAGCCGATTCTAACGAGTGGAAAAGCTAGGCATGGCCAATCCCGAAAAGGGATACTTAGTCTAATCATATATTCAACTCGCAGCAGCTAACCACAACACACATAACCATGAATACTACTACAAAGTACAAGTCGTATCGACTATAACATGAGAGAAACTTGCCGAAGTGGGTTTAGCCTTAACATACTCCTATGTGCGATTCAATAAATACACCTTCCTCAGTCAAATCCTTCCACCAAAAATCACTTTAAAAATCCCCAATGTTTCACTGTTTATAAGCCACCTAAAATAATCCACGAATCAAAATGAATGAAGAAAAGTTCCGATAGTGATAGGTTTGCTGATAAATATTGCATAACTTCCAATTTAATAGTAGAGAGGGGTGTAGTAGTCTCTTCCTACTCTATATGAAGGAGCACCATAAAGCGGTGGAAAAACACACCAATTTTCCTTGGAAAAATTCCACCAAAGCCTCAAGTATTGAAGCTAAGAAAAATTTGATGAACCTCACAACGACTACTTACAAGATCACAACTTTAATTGGTGTTAAAGGCTTGACATTGTCCTTAAAGCCTGAAATATGATCTTCTATGATAGCCTCAAAGGGCTCGGAGGTTTTTTTAAAAATGAGTTTAAAATTAATTAGGGATCAAAAGTTATTTGGGTAGAAGTGGCACCGCGGTTGTTACTGACAGGCGCGCGGCGCGCGCCTCGCACCTCGCTTCGCCTGCGCGTCACATAGCTCCATGTGCTGGGATGCCCGCGCGTCGTGAGGCCCTTTGCGCTAGCGTGCGCGGCCTCGCAGACGTGCGTCTGGTGGCGCGCGACTCTAGTTGACTCGTTGTTTCTCGGCATCCAGGCTGGATTTTCTGAGCAACTTTATTTCTTTATTATTTACCTTCATGGCTATAAAACAAAAATTTTGTCAAAGAATTTTAGCTTTCTACTAAGTCCGTCGGCACTTATTCATTGAGCGTTTCACAAAACATGACAGTTATATTTTTATATTTTTGTAATTGGTGTTTAAGTATGTAAAAAAGAAGACGTTTTTAAAAAATCTAAATAATACTTATAATATTTAGAGAAAATAAGTTTCAATGATCAACTATAAAAAGAAAAAACTTAAAAAGGAAGATAAATTATCGCATTTTGTGATATCATGAAGTTTGATGAATAAAAAGTCGAAAGTTTAACCAAAAAAGCTGACCCATATTTTATCCATGAATACCCATATTTCTATGGCTTGAATATGGGCTAAATTCAAATTTTATACATCTAAAAGTCACTCATTTAACTCTAAAATATGGACGGATTATCAAAATATAAACTTATTCTCCTGGCCAAGGATCATGAAATATAGAACACTTCAATCTCATTTTCCCAATTTATCTAGGACCAAAGTCATCAAAAGACTTATGTCACTCGTTGAAGATTAGTTCAATGGAAAGTGTAATTAGTATTTAAATTAATTTTTTTTTTCTGTTTTTAACTCTAACAGGGTAGTACAAGAAATATAAGGAATGCAAGTCTAGTTAAATTCATTTATATTTATAATCACTAAAAGTGGTAATACTTTTATATGCATGTTGTGATTACAACTGAAGATACAAGTAAAAAAATTATTTACATTATATATACAAGTCTTGATTTGCTCCTGAATTAGCAATATTTCAAAAGAGATACTAAGCTATAACTATTGATATGCTTAAGGCATGTTCTATATGATTATATTTCGTTCCTACAGTGAATGCTATAGTATTTAGTAAACTTATAAATACAAATATGCATTTCATTATGAATATATCACCAATTCACCTCTAGAAGAGATAGAATAATCAAAATATTTTGAATATTTATGTTCTACTCCCAAAATAGTATATCTCTAAAATTTATTTATGAAATAGTAGAAACTACTCCTAAAATATAGAATTCTTATAGGTAATCTTGCAATTTACTCTGAAACAGTAAATCTTGTAGAGTTCATTCACGAAGTAGTAGAACTCTTAAAATTTATTCAAATGGTAAATCTGAAATTTATCAAGTAATAAATTTAAAATCATCTCTGAAGTGGTAAATGTGAAACTTACTCCTCAAGTTGTAAACCTGAAATTTACTCCAGAAGTAATAAACCTTTGAAATTTACTCATGAAGAAGTAAGTAATCTGACATCTACCCTGAAAGTAGTAAAACTCTACCCCGAAGTAGTAGAACTTCAAATTTACCCCTAAATAGTAAAATTTGAAATTTATTAACAATAAGTATAACTTTGAAATTTTCTCTTAAAGCATAAATAATATGAAAAGCATCTGAAAAATATTTTAAACCGATATCTTCTTGCGCTTTGAGCAAAATAATGAGCTATAATGACAATGTTGTATTTCATGTCCATTTAATCTGCTTCATTCCCAAAAGTGAATGAAAGAAATACCACAACTTACCTCATAGAGAAATAAAATAACAAAAAAATATACATGTCATTTTTTGTTGTACAAAGTCAATTCAATATGTACTTATCGTACGTAGAAATATTTTGAATAATTTTAATAATGCATCATTTAAGGCAAAAGGAAGCAGAGTAGAATGCTTCTACTATAACCATATTGAATATTATGATTAGTTGTTATTGATTTTTTTGAAGGAAATTACCAATTAATGTATCTTTTCCTGAAGGATGTGATGTATTATGTGGTTGTTGTGATACAAAAATATTTAGATATTAATAAAGAATCTCTAGCTGAGATTTTGAAATATTATTTAGAACTCAATATCATTTCATGACACTAATAATGTCTAAATTTGCTTTCATGATACCATATTCAAGAAAGTATTTGATATTATAAAACCAATAATCAAGGGCTTGTAAGTAATCTTATTGTTTATCTACATGTATCATGAGATCAATATTGTCCAAATAATATGTAATTAAGATAAACAAATTGAAATCTCTCTCAAACAACTTAATAAACCATTCATCCTAGATCATAATATATGATAAAACACAAATTGTAGTAAATTAGAAGTTTCATTAGAAAATAATGGTTGTCATATTGAGATTACAAATGATTGAAAAATTGAATATCTTTAAGTTACTACGGGTAATAATGTATGTATAAAGTTACCTGATCATAATAAGATCACATGCCCTAATAAATTGCAAAGTTTATTGATATTAAATTCATGCCATAATAAACCTAATGTCTATGTCATGATAAATTTCAAAGTTTACTAATACAAATAATTTTATCAGATGATGAACATTTCGATAGTCATGATTTTAATATGTGTTGATTAAATATTTGATATATATGAAAAAATGGAAAAGATTTGTTTACATTCATTTATGTTTCTTATTCTCATGATCGCTTGATTATATGAAATGTTGGTACTAAATCCTTCAAAAATTCTAAAAAGCATAAAAGATGAATATGGAATCGCTCACCAGCCATGTGATGTCTTAAATAGATGCATCTATAAGATGATCAAATGTGTGTTTATTGTCAACATGTAGTTAGACAGTACAAAATTTCTCGATCAATATAAATTGAGTTAAGAGCATACTAAAATTGTAATCAAGAGAATTCATCTTACAAAGTTGATTTATATCTAAGATGGTTTGTTAAATGACTCCAATATATAATTAAACCATTTTCAAGAACAAAACTTAATGTGCTGGTCTCAGATACTATATTGCATACATCAATACCTCTATGCATCAAACCAATAAATTATTATTAATTATCTCTAATAATTGATTTAGTCAAGAACTAAATATTTTCTATTTAAATGTTTTCGATGTGCTGTATTTAATTAATATATCTACCACGATGCATACAGATGGATTTTGCAAAGAAGGTCGGAGATATATGTTAGTTTTTCTAACATAAAGGAAAGAGAGTTAAAAACTAAGAAATATGCTGTCATGACCCGAGTTTATACCCTGATGCGACACGGTACTTAGGAGCCAAGTGACCCCAAGCAAATCCTTGGTAACACATGATTCTATTAAGAATGATCTGAAATTATTGCGGAAGCCGATTAAAGAAATACACACGACTAATAACAAAGATTTGTTCAAACACTGGTAAGTTAAATCTAACATAAACTGTCTTAAAGATGTCGCTGATGTGTTGTGGATTTACAACACTATTGGACTTTAAAACTAAGAAAATAGTATGGACTTAGGTGTATTTATAGATATGAGACACTTTTCCTTTGGGATTCTCGTAATAAATGGGTGTTGGAACAATAAATTATAATATGAAGCTAAAAGTGTGCACAAATGGCAAAGTGAAGTCCACAGTACGATCCGTAGGATGACCTACGAGTCGTACTGAGACCTTGATGAGAAGTTGAAAGATTAACCTGGAAGACCGATCCCATGAGACGGTCACGGATTGTACCATGATGGTATGAGTCGTGGTGTTTGGCCGTGATGAACTCAGAAGAATTGCACAGGGATTCAATACAAGAGTACCCTACGACCCAGATAAAGGTACAAGTCATAGGATGCTGGTACGAATCATACCTTAGCACAATACTTAGCCAACACCAGCAAACACTTCAAGCCACGAGTTGATGCCACGGCCGGGAGAAGCCCCTACGAGTCATAAGTGCACTCGTGAGAGGTCCGGGCTATGTAGATATGGAAAGCAAATTCTGTTAGTTTAGGAAAAGGATTCTGTAGTTCTATAAATACGTTTTATGTTTTATTTTTTCATAAAATACGATGAATAGACAAAAATTCTAGTAGGAAAACATTGTCGTAGGCAATTTTACATCATTGGAAAGAGACAATTGAGTTGGTTCAACCTTGTAATCAACATTTTTTGAACCTATAAGCTGTTTTTGCTACTTGTTATTCAAAATTTCGTGGTTTAATTGAAGAAATCATTTTTCTCAATCATCTTTGTAAGTATTGTTTTATGTTTTCACTCATGAATGCAATTCACAAACTTACAACTATGAGAGGTTAAAACCTTCATAACTAGGGTTGTGAGAACGATGGCGGATTAACTTAGGGTTGCAAAAGTGAGTCTAAAACCAACATAATTATTTATATTGTAGTATCTTTATCTTTAATGATTCTTAGCGTGTGCACAATGTTAGGAAGTGCCTAAATTCTTTTCTTACGGTCAAAGAGGTAGAGAGATTGGGAAAGAGAATACAACAGAGCCTTGATCTTGATGATCATTGTATTAACTTGAGCTGTAATCGCAGAATAGTTATATCTGAAACTTAGTGATAACGGCTAGTTTGCAAAACTCATGATACTTGGTCGAGTAGTAATTGAGGATAGTCATTCAATAGGGATTGTCGATCATTTGATTGAACCTAAGTTAATACTCGTAAGTAAGTATTGCAAAGATCACGAGGTATACCCAAAGCTGTTATGAATCCATGGGGAACATAAACCTTAGTTATTCCTTTAATTATTGATTTGCAAATATAATCTTTGACTCGGCTGCTTATTTTTATTATTGATTTTATTGAATTTGCCCTGCTATGGCAATTACCATACAAGTTCATCTACCGTTGTAATCTAGATCTTCCATATTCCCTATGGGTTTGACCCTAACTTAATTGGTTCTTTATTGACAACGTCCGCTTCATACTTCGCTTGAAAGTTTGGTTTGAGCGTTATCAAAAGTGAGTCAAGGCTCTGGGAATACAACTAAGATTAGGTTATTTGCTTGTAGTTAACTTGTTGGTAGTTATTCCTTAATTACGTTTATTTTTGTGTTTTTGATACCCACAGGCTGTCCTCCGGTGAATACCAAGAACTCAGAGTAGAGGAGACCCCTGTTCCACTAAACTTGAATGAACAAGCACTACAGTTGAGAATGGAAAACCCCGAGCAAAGCGAGTCCGCTAATAAGAAGTTAGGAAAGCCGAGCTAGCTCGGCTTACTGCAATTTCCAGTAGGCTGGTGATGATAGAGAGATGAGGTGGTAAAACGCTGGTCGACATGGGAGGCAACTGAACTCAAAGATTTGCCACAAAATGTGTAAACAAACACTTGCACACCGAGCAAAGAATCATAAAAATGGTCTAAAAAGGGGTGCGCAGCACAAGTATGGGTCATAGGTTGACACCACGAATCATACTAAGTTCTCGCATTCACTCTATATTGAGAAATCGATCTGGGAAGCTCCATTCCTATGACTTCGCCGTGGAATCGACCACAGGTCGTACCACGAAATGTGGTGAAAACGCACTTATTCAAAATGGGACTTCATCGTGACTTACCTCAAGGTACGGATCGTACTTCATGGTATGAGTCACCTACGAGTCGTGGCGTATCATCAGGCTTCACGAGTCGTACTTTGAGGTACGACTGTGAGTGATGACCCGGATGAGTTACTGAATTTCTTCTATCTGATTTTTATTTTTCAAAATGGAATGCTAACTCATTTATCACTGTGTACAATGACATACAAACACAAAGATGTACAAAATACAAGCCCGCAGGACATTAATAGAGATGAAACAACGGACTCAGAGTCTGATCAGGCTGAGATTCACCAGTGGTTCACTCAAGGATTAATGGGGAAGTAGACACTTCAGACATGTATGGAACTGCAATTAGGAAAGAGCAAAGTCCCAAAAGTCGTAATCAACCGCTGGCCACATCCGCCAAGCTCCCCAGTTTGAAAAGGGACAGAGAGGAAACAACAAAGGCCGAAACCGACTCACTGAGGAAGGGTCAAAAGGGACCCAGAATGATGAGGAAAGTGATCAAGAAGTGGAGGAGGAGTCTCTCTAGAGAAAACAGAAAATGCTAGTGAAGAGTACCGGTGCTAGAGAAATATATGAACAAGGCATCGCTCTCACCGCCAAAAAACAAACCAAAAAAAGCAACTAAGAAGAACCGCAGATCCTTACTAATTCTCGAATGCAGTTGAGATGAAAGTTTATTTTTACAGCTTGTATGAAGGGAATGGATGCATAAGATCCCTACACAATACACATAGGAGATAGTCAGGGAGTTCTACGCCAACGCCTGGACACAATGGAGGAGAGAAAGACAAAGAGGGCAAAAGATAAAGGAGCATCCTTGCTTGGAGAGTGTTCTAGTCCGAGGGCGAGTAATAGATGTATCCGATCGGACTATTGAACGGATGTTACATGGACCTTAGTTCACCAACAAGGACATCCCAGAGTATGATTACAAGGCTATGGCAATAAAGCAGATTAGGAGTCTGAGCAGGGGTGAGCGAGAAAGGCAGCTGCAATGGCTAGAAGAAGTGATAGCTGAGAGCAAGGATGAGGCCGAGTGGGTTACGGGTGGCAAGCAGTGAAAAAGAAGTCACCTGGGTTCAGCAAAGGCCTACTGGACAGTGGTGAGACATCGATTAGCGCTTACAGTCAATGATAACACGCTGAGTGCTGATAGAGCGGTGTTGGTGGAATGCCTCATGTCTCGCTACCCTCTTAACATCCCGAGGATCATAGCTACAGAGATACGACAATCAGGCAAGAGAAGTAAGCACTACTATTCCATTCTCGAGCCTTGTATACAGTTTGCAGGGAGGAGTTCAGCGCGGTGATGAGATTGGATTGAGGTCAAAGAATTGCAGATATAGCTATCCAGGATGAGATAAACCCAAAGTGAGCAGATCCAGGATGACTACGGCTATCCCAGCAGCTCTCACCAACAGAGGATGTATAGGTGTCCCCAGTACTCAGGATCAGAGCGAGACACCGGCCAAGCAGATGCCGGCTTGGTCTAGAGAAATTCTCAAGACCTCGCCCACACCGCTGCCCAATGCATGCACTGCATCAAAGCAGGGTACATCTTGGTACCGCATGATTTTTCTCCAAGCTAGCAAAGAGATTGACCATGGCCGAGCGCAAAATTCAGGCAATGATGGAGAATGTAAAGCCATGGGTCAAATCCAAGATAGAGGCAACTCAGGATCTGACACCGCCTGATAGCTTCGAGATGCATTTAACCGAGGATGGAGAAGACAGACACTAGTAGTCTCCGTGCCGAGTTAGTTTCTTAGAGATTGTTGTCTTTACGACAACCAACCGTTATAGCAACCCCCACTCTTCAGGACCTATATGCAGAGCTTGAGGAGGATATTGATTTGTGGTATACCGGGGCCAAATCGCAGTCGTGATAAAGGCAAGAAGAGAGTCAAGATGCCGGTGAGAGAGTTTGAAAGAATAGAAAGAAGGAGAAGAAAGAGAGCAAGCAGGATAGAGCGGAGAGTATGTGGCTCAGGAGGAGCATATGACTGATCTTCATCAGACAAAGGAGTGGAGCGTGAAGCTCCACCACACTTTCAAACCCCAAGCTAAGTAGTTAAGCAAAGTGACCCTTCGGGTGAGCCACACTTAGCCCCAGTTACTACAGAGGCCATTCAAGTGATACACATCCACCGGGGACCACTACCCCTATCGTTACACCATTGAGTGCGTCGACCGCTAGCGCCACTACTACCGCGGAGGCTCACCTTCATGAGATGACAGAGGCGAAGTTTGAGGCCATAGGTATGTCCCTTTCCCTTCATGCTTATCTTTATGCTTCAGGGACGAAGATCATTTTTTAAAAAGGGGGGTGTACTTGTATTTTGGACATTTTTGTTCATTGAGGGTTTTTCTTGCTGTGTTTCTTTCCTCAGCATGCTATCTAGTAGAACCAATGCAAAGGGATTTTTGTTTCTTTAAATTATTATCTTTGTTTGATTAGAAAGTCACTTAGGAATACTTTACCTATTGGATATGCACTAGTTTTGTTGTTTTTGAAAAATTGACCCTGTTTAAAAAATTTCTATGTATTTGTGACAACAATGCATGATTTCTGCGGATCCTTTTATGTCATTTAGTTACATACGCAAATCTTGCTTAAGCCACACAACCAGATAGGTGAAGTGTAGTTCATGTACCAGTGTGTGAGTGAGGTCTTAGTATTTATTGCAGTATGTTGTTGAAGACTTGAACTTGCCTAGTTGGTCTCTCGAGGTTAAGGACGGTCGGTTAGGAGATGATCATAGACCATTTTTGTTTTAGCTCACTTTTAGCCTATATTTCTCTACCAAAGTTTCATGAATCCCTTGATCCCAAGTTTGAGCCTTAATTGACCATATTTCTTTGATTTACCTGTTAAACTGTACCCATTTGTTTAGCAATGAACCCTGCTTGACCCTAGTCCTTCCTTGATATCATGGAACCTCAACATAAGAAAATGCTTGCTGAGGGGTGGCTAGAGTAGGGGTGCATAAATGGTAGGGAGGGAGAAAAGGAAAGAAAGAAAAAGAAGAGAAAAATGGTGAAAATAAGGTGTGGTGAGGTGAAAAGTCAAAAAAGCTGAAATTTGAGAACACATGGAAAACTAAAAATTCAAAGATCTTGAAATTATTGAAAAATGCGAAAAGTCACCTCACCCATGAAAATATTCTTAAAATGGGAAAAAGAGAATAAAAGAAGACAAAAAGAATGAAGGGTGAAGTAGAAAAATGGCATAGCTAATGAATGTAGTGCCAAGGAAGGATAGTCACTCATAAAATCTTTCATCTTTATCATGTACAACCCTAAGTTATTACATTATAAGTCATATCAAGTCCTTTAGTGATCTTAATTTGACCATATAACAAACCAAAGCAGAGAAAATAAAGGCAAGCCTATGGTATCTGATGCATAATACTTGCAGTTCTTTGAGAGAGTGAGTGTTTCATTTGACTAGTCCCGTGTTTCATTCGATACTTCATATACTAGGAGTGGGGCTTCATTTTGTGAGGGTACATGGATTATGTTAGCTTTTACCATTGGTCTGGGTGAGTTGCCATACATGTGATGACTTGATTGCTTATTGTAGCTAGATGACATGTCTTGATCCCTGAATATGATGTTTTGATGTTGCTTGCAATACATTAGCTGATGATATTTCAAAAGGAAAGGTCAATAGAGTTTGTATTAGAGTGCACAAATTTGTTTGAGTTTTAATAGCATCTTAAGTTTACTTTCTAGTTGAGCATTGTGTTTAGTTTTTTATTTTTTTCCCGAGGGGACATGCAAAGTCTTAAGTTGAGGGTGTTGATGTGCTGTGGATTTACAACACTATTGACGCTCAAACACTAATAAAATAGCATGGACATAGGTGTATATGTGATATGAGACACTTTTCCTTTGATTTCAGGATAAATGGGTGTTGGAACAATAAATTAAAAATGAAGCTAAAAGTGTGCAAAAAGGGCAAAAAGTACAGTCCACAAGATGATTCAGGATGGACCTACGAGTTGTACTAAGGGCCTTGATAAGAAGTTGAAAGTTTAACCTGGAAGTCGATTCCATGAGACTTGTCAGCGATCGTACCATGATGGTACGAGTTGTGGTAAGCGCCGTGATGAACTCCAAAAGAGAATTGCATAGGAGGCTGACAAGATGAGAGTATCCTACGACTCATGACAAAGGTACGAGCTGTACCCATCCTGGTCTTGGTGAAGTTCAGACAAAGTTCAAAGTATCGATCAAGCCACGGGTGCAATGTACGAGCCGAGGATATTGGTACAAATCGTACCTTGGCCCAATACTTAGCCGAAATTCAGCCAACACTCTAAGCCACGAGTTGATGCCATTGTCCGTGAGAAGCCCGTATGAGTCGTAGGTGGACCCATGACGAGGTCAGCTATAGATATGGAAAGCAGTACTGTTAGTTTAGGAAAATGATTCTTTGTCTCTATGAATACTTTTTACTTTTTTTACAAAGGACGATGAGGAATAGAAAAATTCTAGTAGGAAAACATTGTAGTAAGCAATTTTATATCATTGAAAGAGAATTGAGCTAGTTCAACCTTGCATCAACCTTTTCTTGAACTCATATTGTTCTTGCTACTTGTTATTCAAGATTTCGTGGTTTAATTGAAGGAATCATTTTTCTCAATCATCTTTGTAAGTATTGTTTTATTTTTTCACTCATGAATAGAATTCACAACCTTGCAACTACGAGAGGCTAAAAGCTCCATAGCTAGGGTTGTGGAAACATGGCGGATTAACAAGTTAGGGTTGCACAAAGTGAGTCTAAAACCAATATTAATTACTTATATTGTAGTCTCTTCATCTTTAATGATTCTTAGTGGTGCAAAACATTAGGAAGTGCCTGAATTCTTTACTTGCTTTGGTCGAAGAGGTAGAAATTAGGAAAAGAGAATTACAACAGAGCCTTGATCTTGATGATCATTGTATTAACTTGAGCTTTGGTCGCAGAATATTTATATCTGGAACTTAGTGATAATGGTTAGTTTGCAAAATTCATGAGACCTTGTTGAGTAATTGAGGATAGTCATTCAATAGGGATTGGTCGATCGTTTGAATGAACCTAAGTTATCATTTCTGTAAGTAAGTATTGGTAAAGATCACAAGTGTATACGCAAAGCTGTTATGAATCCATGGGGAACATAAACCCTAGTTATTCCTTTAATTATTGATTTGAAAATATAATCTTGACTGCTGCTTATTTCTATTATTGGTTTTTATTAGAATTTCCCCCGTTGTGAAGTAATTACCATACAAGTTCATCTACCGGCTGTAATTTAGATCTTCCATATTCCCTGTGGGTTCGACTCCAACCTCTAGTTGGGTTCTTTATTGACAACGTCCGTTTCATACTTTATTTGGAAGTGTGGTTTGAGCATTATCAGTTGCACCCCATTTTTCGCAAAAAGCTAGATTCAACATATGACAACTCTTGAAGAATTAATTAAATTGAAGAGTCGCCACCTAACGATTTGTGGTGCGTTAGGGAACCTTACTAAACTAATTTATACGAAAATCTGTTTGAATAGCCTATGCCACCAGATTCAGTCAAGGATTCAAATTACCTCGATAGGAAGGTGTTAGGCACCTTTCTAGGTCCACAAATGTGGTTCACGGACGGATTCATTAATATGTGGGGAAATTAACTAGTGAGCAAAAGCAAGATTTATTTTAACCTATTTTATTTAAATTTAAGTTAAACAACTAAGTCCAATTTGAATTAAAACTATATGATAAAGAAACGGAATATCAGACAAGCGAGAAGAAAGAAATTTTTAAGACACCATATATATAAAGAGATTATTACTATTTTTAAAATTATTACAATACAAATAATTGCTAAAGAAAGAGTTGTTATAAAGATTTACACAGAGCAAATTAAGAGAGTGGGGAAAATAAGAATCAAGGGTAAATGAATGAAAATTACAATTCATTAAATGGCAAAATAAAATACTAGGAAAGCATAAGAAACCAATAAATAGAAATTGAAAAAAATTAGACTGAGTCTTGTTGAGGCACCTACGTATCCCTTAAGGAAATCAAGTCAGACATAGTTCTGCAATTAAAGGGGTAATTTTAACCTAATGAGATCACCACGTGCAACTTAAATAATACTTCACAATTATTTAGATTGCTCGTATTGTTCAGCGGGCACAAACTATCATGTGCCACTACCCACCTAATTAGTTAATTATTAATTCTAAAGCGCTCTAGGTGAAGAAAAACTAACGACCTAATATTTTCCTACCCATCCCAAACTTAATGTCCAAGAGGTGTTGGACTAATATTTTGGATTTTTGGGGTTCTAGAATTCTTAGGGTTTTTAAAGGCAGTTATCGTCAAACAAGCAAATTAAGAAAGATAGCAAATTTAGGTTTCAAATAGGCCTCTATTACAACAAATTTTGAAGAAAACATAATTCTAAAGGAGTGTGTACAGATCCTAAAGCATCATTTCTAATGTAAAAATATTAGATTTAGACATGCAGCACTTACGGTGATAGTTTTAAACAGAATATGTGATTTAAATTTCATCATTATGTGATTCTATAAACATGAATTCTATGGATAGGTGATAAAATACACTTGCAATCTGATTCTTATAGACATAGTTTACACTCCTAACATATTCCATTCAATAAGTAATTGTATAGACCCTTCGGAAAGTAATGTTATTCTACAAGCAAGATATTAGCTAATATTTCTATACAGGCATGTTCTTTAATGGAGATAAGCAGTCCATTTAACTACCGTTTGGAAGTAAGGTTTTCGGTTAAAGGATTAAACATGATTCTTAGGTTTTCAGATTGTGAAAATCAGACAAATAGTTAAATCCTATAGGCATGATGTCTAACGAATGTAAATTCATATGTTTTATAATTATATGGGCAATTTTATGGAGCAGAAATAAATTACATTTTGTGAATCGAATACTAACAGGTAGGTCCTTAACAGATTTAGCATGTTGCGATAAAAATACACTTGCACATAGACATCAAATAGATCCTATAGACATGATTTCTAACCGAAATGGTTGAGTTCGTGGTATTCCTATAGGCAAGATTTCTAAGATTCAAACATAATATATATTTCAAGTTAGATCATTTAAAATCCTATAGGCGTGATTCCTGGCGTTGCATATGTTATAAAAATCCTATAGGTATGCTTTCTAGGTGATTTTAACAGTTAAAAAAATAGTAAAGAAATATAATCCCCACCCTCCATAAAACCCCTTCCACTATCACCAGCGTTTTACAATTATTACAAGCCGACAACATAAGAGATAGTTAAATACAACATAAAGAAAATTAAATTAATTTTCCAATCCCCCCTCTCTCATCTCGGCGATCCTTCGTTCCAAATCGAACCGAACCTGTTAAAACCAGTGATACAAACAAAGCATACACTTTTCAACATATATATTCTGGACAAAGCTTATTTAATTAAATATTTGTAAGGGCATTCATGTTAGATTATGGTATTCGTACACATATTATAAGACATAAAATCACAAAAATATCTATAAAATTCACACTTTATTATAGCATGATGCAAGCAACAAGTTCTCACATCATTATCGAAAGTAACGTAGAGAAATAAACTGACCAGTTAAGGATGAGTGTAAGATCGCAGTTATGATAAACAGGTAGCAATTAAAAATAGTTTTGAAAAGACTTTTCAAAAAATTATACCCAAATCTCAACACGTAAAGATCACAAGAATCTCATAAAATCCGAGCAGTGCTCATGTTGAGGAGGGAGAGGGGAGTGAATAAACAAAGAACTTAGGACTAAAGTAATTTTCTGGTTAAAACAACCAATTTTGAATGACTCCTAGAGGAGGAGACCTCTCTTTTTATATTAGAAAGGATCAGTCCATTTAGAGAATAAAAGATGGAATAAAACGTCCATAAAATCAGTTAGGAGAATATTTTCCATAATTGAAAAAATCAAATAAAATGTCATGCCCCACCTTGGGAGGCATGACTGACACCTAGTGCCACACTGGGATCTGACTGACCTGGCTGGCTTATGCGCATCTAGTGCATGCCTGCGACTCAATTCAAGAAAACAACGAGCTATATCTCGGCTGTAAACACAGCCCCCGGTCGACAATGCCATATAGCCACCTGTAAATTAAACAACTAAACAACAATAGGTAATAGAAGGGATCCTATGCAGGCCGACAAGATCATCATGTTGTCTAGTTATAACATAAATGAAGACAAGCTACTATACTAGGCCTCACACGCCCAACATACGAAGCATAACTGATTAAGTCCCCACACGACCAATATACAACTAACTGACTGACGAATGTAGTCTGCAAGCCTCTAAGAATCACAAATAGTGGTCGGGACAGGGCCCCAGCCTACCAAAAATTCTATACATCTGAAATACTGAAATCTCTACAACCTGGCAACTTCGAATGAAAGGAGCTGGCCCAACTACGGATTCTGAAGACCCTGAACTTTGTCTGTCTATACCTGTAGGCAAGTAATGCAACACCCCATAATTGGGATTTAGTACTGGTCGGCGTGTTTCGCACCTACACGCAAGTGAACGTGGTCGAACAAGTAGTAAAATGGCTAAAGTAAGCCAAGTATCGATCCCAAGGGACTGAACCAAGGTAATAATCGAATTAAGTGTTAACGAACTTTAACTCTAAAAATGCAGACAACAATTTAAAGAAGATTTTGAGAGTTTGTTTCCTAATTTATACTAATCTAAGACAAAATTGTAAAGTGAGTCTGAACTAT